>CM052122.1:1570979-1692245 GCA_028454245.1 Halictus quadricinctus | reverse complement strand
TTACTTTTTATACTGTACAATTTTAATTTAGATGTCTAATTTTATTTTCAAATCAATTTGATATAATCTAATATACTATATGCAACCGTGGGTGTATACCATTACTTTTTATACTGTACAATTTTAATTTAGATGTCTAATTTTATTTTCAAATCAATTTGATATAATCTAATATACTATATGCAACCGTGCGTGTATACCATTACTTTTTATACGTCCTGCGCGTGTAACAAACAAATGCTTCGTCGCATTTGTATTCGATGATCGATTTCGTGCGCGACAGCCTAATAAACGTGGAAAATCTTTGCTGCTTGTTGAAATGTTCATTGTACGGTTTTCGTGAACGACCGCGGTGATTACCTGTAAACTCTGAAGACTCTCGTACAATTGATCTATGTTTGATGCACCGAGAAGAAGGCACTGAACACTTTCATTCTTTAGAGACCACGCGATGGCCAGCTGTCCGAACGAACAGCCGAGACGTTCAGCAAGAGCACAAACGTCTCGCAGTTTGTCCGAATACTTTCGTGTTTCCTCCTCGCCGGTCTTTTCCTTCCAACCGTATTCCTGCTGAAACAAAAAGTCGTGTCAGTCGTTTCGAACGAGTGCGAACGCTTCGAGCGAATCGAAGAGTCACGTTCTATATTTACGTATCAACAATACACAGACACATCCCCATGCGCGATTATCGGGAGTACGTACTTCTTTGTACAAGGATTGCGTTTCGTCCTCTGTCCAGCTGAACGAGGAATACTTATTCTGCAATCATTCGTGGGAAGAAGTTCGATCGATTCGCAGAAATAGTTAATTAGCAACGAGCGATTTTACCTTGTACGACGACCGCGATAAAAACGACACTCCGTAATCCTCTGGTTTCGCAGAAACCATACCAATCGTGACCGTGGACCATGCCATCAGACCAACACCTGCGCAGAAAGGTGTTCGATCGTCACTTTCTGTTTTTAATAATCTAGAACTACGAAATGACTCGTTTCAGACGTTCACAGGAAATTAATTAAAACATAGATTTCTTTGGACTGTAATAAAAATTAAGCGAAACTTGAATAAACTTTTTTTGTGCTTCGTAGTTCTGGCGTGAAAGGATCCGCGATCGTTGGTTGGCCCGCTCACCTATTTTGTTGTACAACTCCGGCATATAAAGTTCTGGTTTTTCCCTATAAAATAAGTGATATTCGGCTTGCTCCACAATCGGTGTAACGCAGTTGAATTGACGACAATTCGTATAAGCTTCCATGATCTCCACCGGAGTCCAACGAGACGTTCCCCAGTACATCACCCATCCCTTGGTTATGACGTAATTCATTGCTCGCACAATCTCTGCAAAACGTTCGAACGGATAAATAATCGTAGAAGAGTATTAATTGAAATCGGTTTCTCGACAGAAAAGATCTCAGGATGCAGCCGCCACAGAGCTCTCGAGCTTGTGTGCACAAACGTCGAGAGTCTGGAGTGATTGTGGTACGGTGGACAGTTATTATGATCGATGGTGTGTGCGCCGAGTCTTTTCTTTCGAGGAACCGGCGACGGCGGCGGCGGCGGCGGCCATAGATACGTTTAGCCAACAAACCTTCCATCGGACACATCGGATCAACCTTGTGAATCATCACTATATCGATATAGGAGAGCTGCAGTCTGACCAGAGATGCCTGCACCGATTCGATGATGTGTTTGCGCGATAATCCACGACCCTCTGCCCTGTGATCAATTTACATTTACTTGGGCACACAGTCGACAGTACAGGCTTCGCGTTTCAATCGCTGTACCGTGGATCTTTGCACACAGTTTACGCAAAGATCCACGGCCTAGCGAGATTAGGGTAACCGTCCCGGGGTAAGATAACTCGCGCCACTTACTTAGTGTTCCAATAGATCTTGGTGGTGACGACGTAGCTCGAGCGATTCCAAGCGCGACGCAACAAAATCCGTCCGAACTGGATTTCCGCTCTGTGACCGCTGTGCGCTTCGCTCAAGTCGAACACATTTATGCCACTGTCATAAGCGAGCGCGACCACTGCCTCCGCAGCTTCCTCGCTACTACATCCTCCAATACCAAAAGTCGTCCACGTACCTATGCGTGTCAATTAATATTTCAATCAGTATGCAACCCCACGGTCGATCTATACATTATTAACACAACATTGGATATTTAGTCTTGCTTCTGTTCACTTTTCCATTATATTCAACAATGAAAACGATATATATATATATATAATATCAAAAGAATCAGTATCTGCATACCTCTGGTTTTCCTCGAAAGAGACTCACCTTTGAACTTGAAATTCCTCGGGCACACTTTCGAGCTCAACGACTTTCCACATTTTTCTACTTACTTCGCTCGAATTACTATTTCGTTCGCTACACGAAAACGTAAACTAGCTGCTAATTAACGGTGGAGTGTAACGATCTAATTGCTCTCGCTTACCTTATTGTCCACAGCCATCCAAGTCGAGGGTCTCCGCGAGGGCAACAACAATTTCGCATTACCTTTGAACGTCCCGTTAAACCGGAAGTCATCCGCGCGAGAAGAGAGACCACCGTTCGGAGCGGAAACACCGACAGACAAGAAGCGGATCCAAGACGGGGGTTGGAAAAAGATAGTCGCGCGTCAGAGAAGAGGAAAGCGGAAAGACCGAGGAGAGTTGACGTCTACCGTCTACACTGGTGCACGGTTAAATTTACATCGGTTCAGGAGAGCCAGCAGCAGCCCGTCGTCGTTCAATTCTCTCGCGAGAGCAGGATATCTTTTGTTTCCGAGAAAACCGACTCGAGCACGGCTCGACGAACCGAGAGAACCGATACAACGGAGCGGAAGCGAGATAGACGTAGGACGTTTCAAAGAGAGACCGCGGCGACTGAAAGAATAAATAAGGAAACTTCATTTTTAGCAATTATCGTCTTACCATTGTAAACTGCAGTAGAGACGGATAGCCGAGATTCCTACGATTAAAACGAGCACAAACACGATGTAAATCGGACTATTTTTGAAGAATTTTACCCTTCGAGAAGGGAATTTGTACTGGGGCGTCCGACGACCGGGTCGCTCGTGACCCGATTCAAGTCGTGTTTGGGCTCGTTTTAATCGGGGGAATCTCAGCGATGTGAAGGTAAAACGACGATTACTAGGGATGATATTCTCTTTATTCCACGTTTACTTTGTCAAGTAAATTACGTATTCGAGATACTTAGGCTTCGGAAGAAAAGAGTGACCCGTGTAAATTTAGCCGTGCACCGCTGTACATAGTAGTCGAAAGAGAGACAGAGAGAGAGAGAGAGAGAAAGAGAGAGAGAGGAGCAGTGAAAAATAAATAACGTCAGGCGAGTATCGAGAAGGTCGAGCTACCGAGTTCGAGCAGATCGGGTTGAAGCGTACACATCGAGATAAAATAAAAAACGGTCGGATAGCCATGACTCTGTTCGGCTCTACGAAAGTGGGGGAAAACATTCAGCGTACCTAATCCAACATTGGAAACACGTAGACCGCTTTTGCCCAAGTTGCGGTAGCGAATACCTGGCGAAGGATGCTGTAAGCGTTGCGCTTGTGCGGCAATGCAGTTAGTCAGTAGCTGTTCCTTCGTTCCAGCGGTATTGCTGCAGTGCACGCCAGTATCCACACCGCCGCCGCCACCGCCACCGCCGCCGCCACCGCTACCACCGTTGAATTCTTCCATGCAATCCAGACTCGCTATAGGTGCACGGCAGCTGCGCGTACAAAGTGTACAAAGTATTAATAGGTTACGATCGATCGAATGCTCGATACAACCACGCGAAACCTTAATGTCTACCCCGTTTATCCGACGGAATCTTCGTTTCGAGTTCCCCGTAACCGTTCCCCGCGTGCATGTGTCCTTTCTGCGTGCATGCCCCTTTGCGAAACGGGCACAATAGAGTCTCCCGTAACCGAACAGCCGTCCCCCGGTTCAAGGTCACGACTGCAGCCTCGTGACCCCCGAACAATTTCAAACGCTTCACGAATTTTGTAAAATTCGATTATTAAATACCCGTAGGCTTTTGTTTTCGGTTGCACGAAATCCTCGGTGGAAAACAGTCGGTTCGGACAATTTGTTTATACAAAGGAACACCCGGAAGTCACGCAGAGCGTTCGGATACGGGAGCCTCCGACCGTAGAAAGTTCTCCAGCACGGAGTCAGTGCGTGGACTTATTGTTAGGCGTATCTAGGAAAGATTTGTGGAAACTAAAAAGATACTTAGCTGCGTTCGAAACATGCAGAAAAATTCGCGGAAATAAATATTGTTGTTCTCGACTGAATTGAACTTGACAAATTCGCGCGAGCAGGCAGAGGATAGTATGCACTCTTGAATATTCATCCTCGCACACTATTGTCCGCTGCCCCCCCCCCCCCCCCCCGCGAAGTTACCCAATTATCGCGGACCGGAGCCTAGTTGACCGTCAATGTTTACAAACATTCGAGTAGAATGAATCAATAACGAAATTGCACCGTAGCCGCCGAGTTTCCGATTCAAATTCGATTCACCCGAAAACGAGTCGCCGTAGAAAACAATTTCGTTCGGTCAGTTCGATTTGTTTTTCCCCTCCCCAGAGCGTGTGTGTGTGTGTGTGTGTGTTTGTGTGTATGTGTGTTGTGTATATGTTTGCGCGCGCGCGCTCGCGCGCACGCTTGTGTTCTCCATTCCGATTATGTCACAGATATTTCAGCACGTCCAGCATAGTTATTGATAGAGAAATAGAGAGAGAGAGAGAGCGAGAGATAGAGAAAATCATGTTTGTTTGAAGTGTACAGGGAATTAGGAATTGAAGGAGTTTATCGGCGCGAAGATAGTAAATTCGTAACGAGGAGATCTAATTTCCAGTGTCAATGTCGTTCGAGAAAACTATGAGGAATGTATGACAGTATAGCGTCGATTGTTCCGCGAAGAACTGGTTTACAATTAAAGGTAGAGCGATAGATCGATTCGCGTGCAGGTAGGTCAGTGGATCTAGAGCCGTATAGACACACGCGGGCAACGATAGACGATCTATCGCGATAGACACGATCGAACACGTGCGTCCACGCACATGGAAGCAACCGAGGAGACAAAACAAAGTGACGGTTCTCGTGACGTCGAAGAGTTATTATCGATAGGCGAGGAGGATTAACGATGCGATCGCCGCGTGTCCCTCTTCTAGGGGACACACTCTCTGCCATCGTCTCCTCCTCAAACACGATCCGCTCTTCAGAAGCGAGAGACAAGTATCATCGCGAGTCAAGCACGGAAACACAACCCCTTGGCGTAGGTTCGAATGGGTTTTGGAGCGTTGTTCGGAAAAGAGTGTTGTTCGAACAAAAAAGAGATCGTTTCGCCGAGCTGATAGGCGAGCAGTAGCGTGGAAACGAAAAGAAACATAGAAACGAGGATAATTAGAGACAGAGAGAAAAAGCAGAGAGACAGAGAGCTAAAGATAGATAGATAGAGAGCGATAGAGAGAGAGAGAAAGAGAGAGAGATAGAGATGTGACTCGTTGTGAATACTCTTACTTACCGATAAATCGTAGGCAGCGAATAATAGTCGTCGTCTTCCACACTACTGTTTGTATTCGCGTTGTTATTCGTATCATTTCCAGCCGTGGACGTGTTACCAAGATTGCACAACATTAAACGGGACATTGTATGGTGTGTGTATGTGTATTTTTTTTTAGACGAGGATGCGAAAGGCTTCAGCTGTTCCCGAGGAAGCGAGAACTTGTCCGGGGAACGAGACGGAAGAGGAGTCTAGTGAGATTCGGATTGTTTCGAACAGATTGCCAAGTAACAAAGAAGCATCGGACCATTCGAACGGTCCCGGTTCGATCGTTTAAATCGTGTATGTGTGTGTATATACCTGTGTCTCTGTATGTGTGTGTGTGTGTGTGTAAGAGTGTGTGTCTATGAATAACCGTGAAACAGCTCGATCCCGTGTGCGTCGAGTAAAACGGTCGCTCGATAAAAGTCGTTTTTTTTTTGTTTTTCAACAGTGTTTCTGATATATTTTATTGCGCGTACGTTATAATATAGGCACTAATTTTCCTTTTCTTTTCTCATTTCTTTTCTTTTCTTTTCTTTTCTCTTTTCTCTCTTTACTCTCTTTACTTATGTTATTCAGGCACCACAGTAAAGAATACGTAAGTCCGCGCGAACTATACTGGTACGTAGCGGCGGGACGTTTTAGTGACCTGTTTTCAAGTCGGCTCGATCACTATACACTGCGCGGAAACCGGAGCACGGAACTATACTCCACTCGTTAAAAGCAACGTGTCGTTATGTACATACGTATAAACGAACGTGGTGTGTGGTCGATATGAGTTTCTTTTCGATATGTGAGATGCGATTGCTATTCAATTCAATATAGATTATTATTCGTTATATATCTCTCTCTCGTTTTGTGTTACGTGTGTTTGTATGCATGTTACTTTTTTTTTTCTCTATCTATTATATTATTTTCTTTTCGTATCCGGACGAGAAAAAGAGTCGCGACGATGGGATTTTTTTTTTATTGCCTTTGAAATCCGCCCGCTTCGTTCGTTCTTATGTACTCGTTCTTCTTTCTTCTTCTTCTTCTTCTTCTTCTTCTTCTTCTTCACCACCACCACCACCACCACCACCGGTAATTCAAAGCCACTCTCTGTTCATCGGGGTTGCTCGCAGGTGTTCTTCTCGCGTAAAGAAGAGAAGATCTCTGTCGTCGTCGTCGTCGTCGTCGTGCGCGATCGTTGTTACACGCACTGCTAATTCCGTTCTATCCGGCTCGTGGTGCAGCGGCGAGAACGCTGCTGCAGTCCCAGTCCGGCTTCCGGTTCCAGGTTGGAGCCCGATTTTTTCTTCGACCTCGACCTCGACTTCGGCTTAGGCCTCGATCTCGATTTCGGCTTCGACCGTACTGTCGATCGCGAATTCGTTCCCGAATCGCGTGGCGATTCCAGCATTAAACTTCTTCGTTGTCGATCGCTTGTGCGTAAGGACATGCGACGCGTACTAGAATTATGTTTCTCGGCGACACCGGGGGCACCGGGACCTCGGACCACCGCCGCGGGTACCTTTTTCCCTGGTTGATCGATCTTGGGGTTTTTCGTTCAACGACGGGGAGAGAAGACGTCACCGGGCCGAGGGATATGAGAAAGGCCAGGTCGTGTTCCAGAAGGTGCAACGATTACATATATATATATATATATACAATATATAATATATATATAGATATGTATTTATATATATATATATATATATATATCTTTTTTTTCCCCGTTCAACAGAGCCCACAAGAAGAAACGAGACGAAACACCGACGGCAAAAATAACGCGGCCGGGGGAAACAAACGGAAACGTTCGTAGAAACGGGCAAGTGGCTATACCTCGGACGTGTGGCAAGCAACACTGCACAAATTGGTTCCACTGTGACTCCCTCCTTCGCAGCAGCAGCGACGAGCTTGCGTGCCTCCTTGCCTCCGTGCCACCGTGCCTCCGTGCCTCCGTGCCACCGTACCTCCGTACCTCTGTACCTCTGTACCTCTGTACCTCCGTAGTACCTCCGTAACCGTCGTTCTTCTGCGCTCCCTCGAGCACACGAGCCGAGCCGAGCGGGCCAAAGCGCGCGCGCCCACGCCCGCGCACTGCAACCCGCGATCACCGACGACCACCGTGCCCCTCGTTTTTCGCCCCCTGATCCCCTTGCCTTGCAACCCCCTCGCCTCATCACCGCTTCCCCTTGCTTCTTCAACCCCTAGCCAAGCAATCCTCTCTCCCTCCGATCCCCCGACCTTATCATCCCTCTTCCCGCTTCAACCCCTCGTCGACGAACCTAGCCTAGCAGAGGGCTGCGGTCCATCTCAGGGCGCATGACGTTGCCTACGTCGCATTCGGCGCATTCGGCGCATTCGCCGCATTTGTCGCATCGAGTCGCCCTCGCAGCTATATCTCTCCACGTTCACCTGTTCTCTTTATCTCTCTGTCTCTCTCTCTCTATCTCTAGATTCGCGAATCCCACACCCTTCCTCCGCCACAGACAGATTCGCAGACTGTATCGGTTCTCGCGAATCTCGACGCATTCCCTGTCCGGCTCTCCTTTTCGCGATCGCCGCGAGCACGTCCTACCCCAATAAAAGCCACGAATTCTTCGACGCTGCATCCGCCAGCCGTTCCTCCGGCGTTCCATGCCTCGCCAGTTATTCCAATAACTGTACCGGATCGTTCCGCCGGCTAGCTTGCTCTTTATTTAGTCGGAGAAAATTATTTTTCAGCCTCCGGTGGAAGAACTTTTTATCTCGCGGTCGAATCAATCTTCATTGGGGAGCTTCCGAGTTTTCGCGGAGATTATGAACGACGGTATCGTCACGGTAAACGATTCTTTTGGCGGTTACGTTAGTACAGGTCGCTAGGTATTTTTCGAGTATCGTTCGATTGAAGTAACAGGTAATCTCGTCGCGATCACTTACGTTGTCGATCGAGTCGACTCCAGTAAGAAAATATTTGGAAGTTGTTCGAAATCTGCCCGATCCAGTCGAACCTCTTGTCGACGACTGATACGCTACCGTTCACGAGTGTTGTTTGGTCACTTCGTGGTGTATCTAATCAAGAGTATTATGATCATTATACGGTGAATTTTCGTACGTCGGAATTTGTTTATAAAAGAATACAATTTTTCTGATATAAATATAGTACCATTTTCAAATGTTCCAGCGACGTCCGAGCCGTACGCATTATGCAGAATCATGGCTCGTGACCCTCAAACGTATTTTACAAATTACCGTCAGTCTTGTATTTTGATTAATCTTAATAGGCTTGCATTCGTAATAGCCTTATCTCCGCCATTGCTGTTTCGTCAGCGGCTACTACCTTTCCTTAACACTTTTAGCTACTGGAAGCCTATTAATAGGATTTTTAATGACTGTGCTATATTTAAAGCGGGCCTAATCATTCTCCGTTGAATAATAATCTCGAAAGCGGTTCTTATCGTGCGAGATAACCGGCGCCGAATGGAATTGCTATGGCAGTTCACCGAAAAATCTTGAATCATTTATCTCTGATCAATAAAACACGACCGTTGCGCAACGACCGGTGGCTAAAGTGTTAACTCCTGTTGCACTTAGATGCGCTCGTTTCGGATATTGCAACTGCCAGGACAGAAGAGCAGAATAAGAAACGCGTCGAGCTCTCGGGAACCAACTTAAATGATTTCCTTCGCGTTTGTTTCTGTGACGCGAGGATTGAACGTTACTCGAAACACCAAATATTAAGCTCGCGCGTTAACGCTGTAATTTCATTAACAAGCTCCGATTCATTTGATGTTTCGCGCTGCTGGACACCGGTGTTCGTTCTTCTTTATCGCGATATCACCGGGGACCTTCTGGTTCGTTTAATTGCAACATTCGTATCGCTTCCGTGAACCGGTATCCGAAGCGAGAAAATTAATTGGCAGATTGATCAATCTGTAATTGCGTTTCGGTGCATAAACAAGAGTTGTAGAAAATTCAGTCGAACACGGGAAATTGACAAAAAAAAATCCTTTACAGGCTCGTATCGATTCGAGCACGGCGCGAGAGGGTCAGGCAAAAGAGATTCGGATTTAGCGCAGCACGTAATGCACACGTTTCGAACGGACATCAAGGTGCATCGCGGTTTCATCCCCCTTTTGTTTCTGTGAAATAGCAAGACGCGGGGGGTTCGCCGGATCGATTCATAGTTTTGACGCCTTTCGTGGCCGCATAGGCGTGCACGAACCGTGTCGAACGACTCGATCAGGTGTACAAATATCAGCAGGGACGATACCGCCTCGTCGCTCGGCTCCGTTCGTAGATTATTAACGATTTCGAATCTGACTGATCGGCCAATAGCGGCGCGAGTAAGTCAGGTCAGGACGAGCGAGGAACAGCGGCGTAGCTTGCCAGGGGCAGCGAGACAAAGGATTGGCTCTGGTGCGCCGCCATTGGCCCACTCGAATCGTTAATAACGCGAGAACGAAACCGAATCCGCGCTTTTTCCACTCTTGCTTTTTCCTTCGCAACGTACCGAGGAATCGTACCACCTAACGATCAGGACGAACAGGAGTACGCGCGTGACGTGTGCGCGAACGCCGGAAAAATGCACACGGCACCGTAATATCGACACGCGTGAAACGTAAACAATAGGGGAAAGCAAGGATTGACGAACGAGCGTAAAAGCGAAATGACAACGACCTCAGCGACAACGCCGCATTGCGGATCCGGTGTGGTGACGTGCAGCTGACCCCTTCCTGAGCCGTTTATGACCGCCCACGTTGTTCGACCTACCGACCCATATAGCACATATGCGTTCGACCTACTGCCACCCGACCTTAGCTCCGATCCGATCCCTTTAACCATGCGTAACCCTCTGCCACACATGCTAAATACGTTCGACGTGTATCGTTTCTATGCCTGCGAGTGTGTCTAGGCATCGCGAAAATTCACCGGCAACGACCTTGCGACCATCTTTTTCTAGAGCACGCTTACGAGCCACCACCTCGACGCGGAAAATCGTTCCACACCTTCGAACAAAACGTGTCCCTCGCTCTTTCTCGTTCAACAGCTTTTATCTTTATTCCAGCCGGAGGATAATTCTTCATTCGTAGGATTAATGACTCTTGATAAGAACGACGGTTTCAGCAAGAAAATCCTCGGGATTTTCAACCCTCGTGCGCCACTCGGAAACGGTCGTGCGAAGCATTCTGGTACACATTAAATCAACAAATTAGGTTTCAGAATGGAACAGAAAGAGATCGTTTCACGGTATGTGAAAATAGTTTACGGAAGCTTACGGTAGGTAAGTTTGTTCATTAACTTGTCAATGATAACTGTAATTATCATGTGACGATATTGTGCTTGTACATTGTACCGCAACTCAGGAAGTCCCTCTTGATATCGCAATCTAACGGTAATCTAACAATTTTCTTCGAAGAAACATTCCTAAGCTTCTTCTTGATATAGCATGAAGAACCACCCGCTGATAGGTCTTCCGATGTGTCAATATATCAAACTATTATGTGCCTCTGTTCAAGTAAAAATAAAAACCACCTCTGTTGCAGCAGTCGTCGAAGCAGAGCTATCCGTCACTCCAACTGGATTCGGATAAAAAATAGAAACCACATCCAATAGGAATATTCTTCTCCACGTAGTCCTTCGAAGAAGAAAAAAAGAAAAAATGATCCTCAAGATCTCACTCTTCGAACAGAAGACAAAGAGAATTCGTCCTTTGCGTACACGAAGAGTTCCGCCAACTGAGCGCGGTTGTTCTATCGAAGACCGTAGTCCTCCATTGCTCGAACCGAACCGAACCGAACCGAACCGAATCGAACCGGTCGCGAAAAAGCGAAACGCTTGTCGCACGGTTGTTTTCTTACCTGCGAAAAAACCCCGGGACGACCCGACGTGTTTCTGGCCCTTGCTCGAACGAATCTGCGACGCGTGGTGGTTGCAGATTCTCTTCTTGGGCTCGTGCAGATACTCCTTTCGTTGAAATCGTGCCAAAGGTCTCTCGAAAGCATCGATTACAGTTGCCAACGCGCGAACTCGTCGCAACCGCGAATCTGGTTACCGCAATTTTTCGATGAACCGCACACAGATCGCGCCCGGTCGAAACAAAACCGATCCCCGTCGATGAAAGCTCCGGCTGTCCGCGGACAAACCGCGGCGGGATCGACAATAGCTGTTTAATAACTTATTACAGTACTTTATTAAACTCGTTAAGTTCGTAGATTACCTAAATACACACCCTGCGGTGAATTTCAGTACACGTCAATGCACGGCGAGAGTCGAGCGCGAGTGTGCACCTTGAAAACGCGACGTCACAGACAATGATACAATACAGACACGTCTGAACAACAGTAATTTTTCAATGAAAAGGAAGAGACGCTCTAAGTTCCGTTAAATATAGCGCGGTTGTTCGATTCGGGGGTGGGTGTGGGTCGACCATGTGCTTTTGTCGATAGTATCACGGACAAATTCGGATATTTAGGTATTTGAAAGTCAAATATAGCTGCGGCGGTCGCAGCAGAAGCAAGATCTTGGCTCGGAGCGTACAGCTCGGGGTTCCCCCTATGAAAAATATTAGACTCGAACCGGAGAGAAATAAATATAATACTTGGAACGATGTTAGTCGAACTATATCGTCGTTGACAAGTGTGCAGCTGTTTACTATGTTTCTGTCCTTCGCTGTACTATTCCTATATATTTTCCATTGTTTCTATCCGCCGATTCAGGTGCGTGTCGCGGTTCCAAGGTGTACACTCGCTTCGGCGTCCACGGTATTTGGTATGAAACGAATGAGTGGCATCTCTTTCGGTAATGATTCCGGCGCGTAATAATCGTCGCTGTGTCATAACTGATATTTTGTAATTTTCTGCTTCCAATAATAGATTATCGTAAATGTTCCGCAACGACAACCGATTATCGGAACCTGGTTCGGTAGTACTCGGTCACGCGTATACATACGTAACGGGCACGGGCATTCGTTGACTCTGGTATGTTCTCAAAACGACGCATTCGTAGAGACGGCAGTTCAGGTTTGTTTGTTTGTTTCTTTTTTTTTTTTTTTGTTATTTTGTCTTTTTTAATCAGGCACGATCGCGCACGCTTCTGTCGGGAATGTAGCAAATTTTCCAGGAATAAAAGTTCGATCGTGTTTTCTCTGGACGAGCACGCGGATTTTTGCTGGTTGGAAGGACGTCGGGCGTCGCGTGGCGTCGCGTCGTCGCTTGTCCGACTCTACGATTTGCTTCATTTTTCCTTGCTCCCGATTGAAAGTTGTGTTTAGGGTGAAAGAGCAACAACGGGGACGAGGCAAGTGTGTCGACAGAGACGTTTTCTCCGAGAGCCCGGAATGTTAGACACGAGAAAAGTTAACAAAAGGGTGGGGGGGGATGAAAAGAGCGGTGGTGGGTTCTCTGATCGAGAAAAGGGGGTTCGAAAGGAGGCCGGGAGGAAGCTGCAGCTCGAACGGATAAAAGATATGCAGAACCATCGGCCGGCTTGCAGAGAATAGCCGGGCACGATGTCGCGGACAAGGGAGCTTCTTCTCCGCTAGAGAGAGAGAGAAAGAGAGAGAGGGGGGGGAGAGAGAGAGAGAGGAGGACAGTTCTCTTAAAAAGCGAAACGGATGAGGCGAGTGAGAGGAGGTTTCGCGTTAATATAAAACAGTATTCTTCGGTCCACGGTGTTGTTCGTCAGTTCTTAAAGAACATACGATAATCAACTAAAACCGTATCGAATATCGTTAAAAGTTTCTACTCTCGGTCCCCGTATCACTTGACCGTCCTTTGACAGGTGGGCAAATTTACCCTGAAGAATACATTGAGCTCTATCAACGAGGCTAATATGAGGAACACGGCATACATACACAAACAGGCACGGCCTACTTTTCTATCGAGCTGAAACTTATTCGAGGCAAAAGCAATATAGAGTAACATCAGCGTCGACAACAACGATATGGCGCTGTACTCTAGTCCGCCGGAGTTTATACTGATGTAATGCTTCCCAGGCTGCGTCGGCGAGAACGATGATTTGATTAGCCACGGCAGGCCCAGGCACAACAATATGTCGAACGTGTTCGATCCTATAGAGTTGCTAATACCCATCGAGCCGTGCCCTGAACCGAAAAACAACCATTAAGGCCCGACAATCATCCACGGCGACAAGTCTCACCTGCTTAACACGTTAAATGCCACGTTGGTCACGTGTCTGCGAGACACTATTAAGTTTCGTTAATTGAACTACCACGATTTTGTGAGAAGCTTCAGGTTTGACCTTCGGTGCTTAACGTGTTAGCGGTGTACACCTCTGGCAAAAGATAGTCGATTGCGTCAGGGTTGTTTTACCTTGTTTGGCAACTATCACGCTCGATACTGCTTCTGGAACGCTTGTTCCGGCTGCGAGGAAAGTAATGCCCATCACAGAGTCCGGTATTTTTAGGGTATCGCCTGTAAATGGAATCGACCATTGTTTCATTGCAGTCTGATAATAATATATTCGGACTCTCTTCTTACCGATTATCGTGATCATCCAGGCAACCACGTAGCTCAACGATCCAATCCAGATGATGCACATGAGGAACGTAACCGGGAACCAATTTTTGAATCGTTGCTTCTCGCAATCCGGTATCGTGCACATGAATATTAGGTGTATCGGCCAGGTCAGGATCCAAGCCGTCTTTCTGATCCATCCTGCCCTCGCTGGCCAGACCAATAACTCGTATTCGTAGTCTGTGCAACGTGAAATCACATAACTTTTCTACAGGTCCAGGAATGGTCGAGATTATTCACCAGAAAAAAAGTATTATCATTCGATTGAGAAATAAAAATCGGTGTTGCAACCCTCCAGAGTAACCCCCAATTCTTTTGACCGTATATTTCAGCGAATGAACTGTTCTTGTTTAGTTATTCGATCGAAGTTATTGCAAGCGGAGGAAGGTTAAGACGATTTAACGAGAATGAAAGAATAAACCCGTGCACCAGAGGGTTAACACTAAACCTACCAAGCATTAATATTGCCTTATAAATATGGCAACCTTAAATGTATTGAGATTGTCTACAATTTTCAATATAATAAATGCTTCGACAAGAATATTTATTCCACTATTTTCCATAAATGAATTTTCATAGTTTCAATGATTGTAAAATATAAAACCGGTCATTTTGACCGTGGTAGGTTCAGTGTTAAACCTAGACCGGGAACACTGTGGAAGCTTATTCAATTTTTTTCCGCACTCACTGGGCTCGGGATTCTCCTCTTGAGTTTTCGTTCCTCCATTTTGCAAAGGCACATCTGTGCGTTCAGCTTGATCGTTGGCCGGTTGTACTTTGTCGGAGGTCGCTAAGCGGATCTCGATGCTGCTACCTGAAACAAGAATCAACGATTTACACCTGTAACGGTTCCGGTATCGTCGCGAGAAAGCGGCGAAACATTTTCCGACGAACAGGCAGGAACACGCGAGCGTCGACTTGTTTCCACGAAAACGGTTCCACGGTAAAATTTTCCAATTTCGTGTGTACACGGTACGGTACACTCGAAACGAATACACGTTTCGTACCGCCAACCGGAGAAATCAGGCTTGTTAGAGTATCCAGAATCAGAGAGGTCGGATGGTTTTCACCGCGGAGCAGCAGTGCGAGGGTTGAAAGCCTCGTATCTGATTACATGCACCGAGTCCGAGTATGCTACACAGATATTTGCGTAATGAATATGTCCATACGCGTGGGATACGAATATCTTGAATAGTTGAAGCATGAACGCGTCAGGCCAATTTGCCGTGACAGATCCGAGAAAATTCCGACCGAAGAATGAATCGTCGCGGTTCAGTTCCGCATGATTCGGACGAAGGCGAACAGTCACGTTTGCTCGTGGTTTTACCTGCCGCGAGCCGATGATCGTCCAACGACGATTGATCAACATCGTTCGCGCGGAATCTTGTGCACCGTTGGAACGATTTGTCCCAGTACATCACGGCGATGTAGACGATGTACAGCAACACGAGCGCCAACGCCTCGTACCATTCCACCCTCTCGTCGTGTATAATACATATTAGAATGGCAACGGTTACGCCGTAGGCAAGACAGTCTCTGCTAACTGGCCACCAATCCAACGGGACTACCTGTGGGTCATCAACGAACAACGCATTAGCATTAGTTTCAGCGTAACAATTGATATATCGGTAACAAGATTATTTATTCGTTAACATCAGGCGACCAAAAACGATTCTGTCCGTTAGACTGAAGATTTGATGCATTTCTGAAGAGCAGTCTGAGCAGCCGATGGAAACAAAACAGTGTTTGCTCGGTCACCTGACGCTTCATTACCGCCACGTTATATGGAATTATGACGCATCCCATAGTGTGACGTGTTGTGCGTTAGAGAAGCGGCCGATGGTGAGCATAAGCGATCGAGAAGTTTTGCAGGAGTGCGTTGCGAGTTCTGACTTACCATCCCAGCGCCGATACCGCAACAAGCCGGCACAGCGAGGATATTGAATACAGCCGAGCCTACTATTGTTCCGACGCCGATGTCACCTTCGGTGATGAACGTGCCGATCGCGTTGACGAACAATTCCGGTGCCGACGTTGCCGCGGCCATGAATGTGGCGCCGGCCACATCCTTCGACATCGAGAGCGCTGAAATGATAAATAGAATTTTCCCCGATGCGTTTTACCAGAGGGCCGGTTACGAGAAACGATCATTCCCGGTCGCGATACATGCGGGGGCCGATCGACGAGCGGGAACGCGCGGGATCGATCGATCGTCGTGGATTTTCCTTACCGTGACAAATTTTTTCCACGGCGGGTACAAAGAATTTGTCGCATACTACTGCTAACGCGATAAATAGATAAAGGGAGACGATCACGTGTACAACAACGGCTCCACCTTGTCGTTCCTTCTCGTCGAATAGATCGTGCGGGAAATCCTCTATCGCCGGCGGTGTACAATTTATACCTGAAAGGTGAAACGATTTTAACAAACTATCCGGGGCGACGAGCACTCGCGACAACGCACAGCGGTCCCCGGAAATCCGTTTTTAGTTTTCCTTCTGGCCAAAACATTGTTTCTCCGATGTTTCGAGATTCGAGGACCGGGAATATTGTAGAGTTGAAAATATTCGTATATTGAAAACCGAGGTGGTCTCCCCTTTTTAACACTGGAACTACCGAGCAATAAATGCGACTGACGTGTATTGCTTTGTAACTGTGACGAGACTGTGTCCATTTCGACTTCGCACAACTTTTATTGTGATGAGTGAGACATTTAACATTCTTACAGTTTCAGTAATTGTAAAAGACAAAATTGGGAACCAGTCGTTTCAACTGGTCCGGTAGTTCTAGTGTTAAATACAGAAATCAGTCAAATAAAATAGATAAAAATTGCAGAAGGTAGCGATGAAATTGTTTACTCTGTAAAATCTTAAAGTTCGAAGGGCTCTCGCTTCATGCCCAAATAATTGTTATCGAAATATCGACTTTTGGCCAGTTTTTTCAGGTTCCCGGACCGCTGTGCAACGGCGACACGCGACATACAGCCTCGAGTAGAAAAGAAACCAAGTTTCGAGCAAGTACCTAAGCGAGGCGAGCTTAATGGGAATCGTGTCGGAAGAAAGATAAGGGAAGAGGGGTAATATCAATGTGTTTCGCGAGCGTAACGACGAATGAATTTTCTGAACGCCGAACGCTGTCCTCCGCGTGGTCGTGATCGAAGAAAGAGAAGGATCAGGAGAACGACGACCGATTGAACAGGGTCGTTCGTTTTATTTCTCGACTCGGTGAATCCGGTGTGCATCGTCGCTTTTCGAGCCATTGATTTTTCGCAAAAAATTCTTTCGGACTCGTCGTGCCGGAGTCGCCACGGCTCTCGTATCGATTCGGTCGTGCCTTCCCGCATTGTTATCTTTCGTCCGATTTCGGACAACTCCATTATATAAGTCCGCGGACGGCCTTGAGCACAACTGTGGGATTCACACTTTGCTCGATGATTACGGATTCAGGGTAATTGGTTGTATTCGCTCGAGTAACGACGGCAACCGCAAACGTGTCTGTATGCGTAGAAACGGTTCACCGACCTTTGCCGTTTCTGCATTTTTATTTTTGCTTTCAATTCGACGTCGCGACGCGTCGCGTCGCGTCGGCCCGAAATCGTTTCGAAGGATCGGTCCTCGTCGAATCGATCGATTGCCACGTGGAACGATAACGAGACTCTGATAACTTACATAATCACGATAATATCAGAAAGTTTAATGAGACTCGATATACTACGCGTACGTGTCTGATAATTGTATCAATAACAATAACAGCATAGCAGACGAGACAGCAATAATGTTTCTATAGTTGTCTCTGTTCGTAGACCGGCCGAGCTCTATGCATTTAATAGCGATAAAGATCCTCGAGCAAAATTAATCGGACGCCGACTGCCATAAGTTCTCCAACGAATCACATTTCGGTTTTTCGAAGATTCCTCTTTTTTCTTCTCTCATTTTCAGATGTTCCCTCGAGTGTTTAATTCGATACCGCATTAACAATGTCTCGCACGGGTTCCACTTTTCTGCACCGAGACGATTCGCGCAGGAAATTCTATTCGATCCGATGCCAGTTCCTTGGAATTTCTCTGGAAAAATGCACGGGTTTCCGCAGGCCGGTCGTTAGAGCCGGCTAAAACGCAGTAGATTAATTAATCGCAAGACAAACAAAGGCCGACCGTGGGCGTTTTGCAATGCAGTCGATCCACAACTGAAACTAGTTGAAAATTAGAACCTGCGTGTGCGTCGATCTACGACACGAGCTGCGTTCGTCGAAAGGAAATATCATTCGATTCTGCACTTTCTCAAGATCCGGGAATAACAATTGTTATCTACAATAACCGAAGTTGCTTTCTTCTCCTGACGGAGATCCTCTTCAGTTTGTCAAGGATCGTTCAAAATTATTATGTACCGTGCGATCACTCGAGTAAAAGCGTCGCGGTTCGATCGACGCAGCGTGAACGTTGTTCACCCGATCCGGTTGTTTTCATTCATTCATCCCGGTGATTTTTCTCCTATGATTCCTTACTGGCGATGTAACGAAGCAAACGATGCACGTATTGGTGTCTTGTACAGGTTATACAGCTGTATAGCTGATGTGACTTCCTACCGATTAAGCAACCTAAAGAAGTTAAATTGCTCTCATTCAAGTTGGCAGAGGAGATGCCATTCAGGTCTAATGTACGTCGTATAAACTAGATATAACGTGGCTCGGCTATTCGGTCTCGAACGGTTTCGTCTCGTTGGAAACAAACGATTGTCATCGGGCATGGTTCTCCACCGTTAATTGTCGGTCATCAATTAGTAATATATCGGTACGCCTACGCACGACGACGTTGTATAAAACGGTTCCCGTTAAATATTACGTCGTCGTCGTCGTCGTCGTACGAATTCGCCGGATGCCACGTCGTAGCCAGCTCTGACCCTAACGCGTTACGTCTTTTTTTCTTTCATTACGGTTCCAATGATCTCATCATGTCTCAGCCCAATTTTTTCTCACCTATAGAACAAGCTGTATCCGTGCGGTTAACGTTCCAATCTTCTCCCCTCCCCTCCCTCGCGCAGTCAGTATTCTTACGGTTCACACGAACATGCGAGAGAAAATTCGTTCTGTTAATCGTTCGTCGACAATTGAACCGGACAGCGTTAATTGTTTCGTCGAGTACCTTTCGAGTCGCGACGATCTAATTGGAATATACGTTGTCCCCGACGATTTGCGACCGTGTCAATCGTCTATTTCTTTTTTTTTTTTTTTTTTTTTCTCGTCTCCGGAAAGACAGTAACATCCCGAGAACGCAGATAGATCGCCGAGAGTACGTTACTGGCGGTACTCGGCCGCCCCGATCTCGCATAATTGAACGATCATTACCAGCGTGTCATTCACTGTAAAATACTGTTTTCGAGTAATATAACAAACCGTGGTTCACCACGCGCAACGACTTTTCAAGCGTTCCGTCGTGTGCAACGCGAGCCATTGTAACAACGCGATAGAGAAACAGCGAGAAAGAGGGATCGAGAGCGAGAGAGATCGACACGGAGAATAGTGTGCCGGATAGATCAAATTTCCTGATCAAGTAGACTCATTTCGAAAATCTGGGACCCTCCTGTCGCGACTTACGCGTTTATATCTTTTCTTTCTCTGAACAGAATAATTGAGTACCGTATTCTCACGGCCGAGTTATATATATATATATATCGATCATCGAATCATTGTACCGTTTCTTTTCACGATGATCGACAATCGAACCACAAATGTTATACAACGATATACAGAACGTCGCACGTCACACCTGTTTCCTCGATCCGAGAGAGAGAGAGAGAGAGAGAGAGATACCATACGTACACACAATTTTCCAACGAGGAGGAAACTTTCTATATTTCAGCATGATTTTCGCAAATTTTTCTTATCCCGTTTAATAATCCGTTGTTTAATTTTTTTTTCTCTCCTCTCGTCCGCCTCCACTTCCTCCCCCACCCCCTCTCCTCCTGCCCCACCTCCACCTCCTCCATCTGCTCCGGTTCTCCTGCACTCTTCTTCTCTTCGCCTTCTTCCTCGCCCAGCTCCTCATCCACAACCGCGTTCGAAACCTGACGGGTTTTGTTTCTTTCTTCGCGAGGCGGGGTACAGGTTTTCCCCGAAGTTCTGCGTTCTTCTACTCTTTCCACCGATACTGTTACTGATGATTATAGTGCTGCTCATCCTTGCGGTATATCTTTCTCCTTCTCCTTCTCTTTCTCCTCCACCACCTCTGTTCCTCACCACCTCCTCCACACACCGCCCTCGTTTCCTCTCTCTCTCGTCACCACCGTTCGTCGAAACTTGAATTTTTCCGTTCGATCGATCAGAATCACCGATCCCTTTAGATCGGCTATCGAACTAGAAGAGAATCCCCCCGGAAATCACAAGAACCGCGCGCCTCCCGTTCGATGGTGGACGGGACGTGACACGAAAACACGATCTCACCCCGTTCTAATATTCGACAAATCTATTCAAACGAACCTCCTCCTAAGTCAGACGTATCCATGTTGACAATCCCGTTGTCACACATATACTACATTAACAACTACTCCGAAGTCCGGCAGCGTTTGTTGGAATCGCCCCTCCCTCTGACTCTTCTCTTCTCTTCTCTCATCTCTCGCGCATCGCGCCTGCTGAATCGTGCCGCGGTCAAAATGCGAAATCGTCATTGCACTAATCGTCATTATGCCTTCCTTGAAAATTGAACGTCGCATCGTCTCCGTTTCGTTGCGATTTCGCAAGAAACAAAACATCTCGCTTTGTTACCACGGGCACGCCCACCACCGCCGGCACCGGCTATATTTCGTCGCAAAAAAACCCTACCAAAAAATCATTTACCACCGAAATCCACCCGTTCGTCCTTCAAATTTTCATACTGCACGCATTTTTATTCCTTCAAACGAAACTATGATTGCTCGGCTGCGTTCGGACAGTGCTAAAACAAAAAAAGTTGCAGTCGTTTAGAAAATTCTTAGCTAGTATCAAAATTATTGAAGGAAGCACCAAATTTTTACTCGGTTCCAGTACCTCGACTTGGAGAATTTTTATTTTACAAAAAGAGTCGCAGCGCCTAAACGAAATTTTTCTAAAATCACACTCCGCACGAGCGAAATAAATGATGGAAAGGAAAATAATGTTTGTAGAAAAATATCCCGTGTTATTTAAAAAATTGCATAATTCAGGCCTGCAGACAGCGCATTGATTAATTCTGGTTCGAACGGGAACGGCGAACGAATTCTGTGCCTGTCGAAAGACGATACCGCGAAATTAGAACGGCATAATTGCACGTGAATAACGATCGTCCGCAATTTACGAGTGGTCTAATTTCTCGTGGAAATCTACAACTTACGACGCGTGCCACTCGAACGGTCGAACAGCCCGGTCGAGGGACATTTAATTAGTAGAATTTTCGTGTTAGCGATAGGTATGTGCTTTCCTTTTGTTGAATTATCAACGAAGGGACGTCTTGTCTCACTTCACATTAGTATCTTATCAGTGTAAAGTTGATAATGCTCGTAAACGAAAAATGTCGATGCGGTCTATCGACGGACTCTCCGCGAATCAAAATCAGTATCAAACGGAACGGCACGTCACGTTGTAGCAGCCCCGATCACCGAAACCTCTCTCTCTCGACTTCTGATTGAATTGAACCTGGAATAATGGTACGAAAATACACGCGTGCGATGGGCTACAGAGTGGTCTGCACAATAGCCGTGCCGTTGATGTATTTAGTTTTCGTAAACACCATGGCCGTAATACTGCCGAATAGCACAGAGACCGCGAACCACCCGACAGACATACGTAAGTCGTTTTTTCTTTTTTTCTATTCAATTCGTTCACTCCGAAACGAACATAATCGAACGTTGAACCCGATCTCCGAGGGTGTAACACATTTCTACTCGGTACGCATCCGGTTCTCTAATAAGCGACATTAGATAAACGGCAATTAAGAGTGGAAGCTTTCTGCACGTTCGACTGTATTAAACGACGGAGAAGGAAGAATGTTAAACAATATCAAACTTTACGATTGAGCATTACATAACACGGGTATAATGTGCGTGTCATCCACGTGTTGCACATATTGTGCAAGTACTGGCGAAAAAAACTTGATGAAAATTTTAATGTCCTATCGTTCCTCCTCTTTCGAGGTTTTGTTCAATTAGAAAAATGACTATCGGTGACTCGAACGAATTTCCTTTCAAGGTTTTCGCAAGCTGTTACAATTCGAGGCGACCACCATGGAGCCAGGGGGGTTGGCGGAGGATTTTGTTAATTGCACCCCACCGGCGATCAAAGAATTTCCATCGGACGGACTCACGCGTGATCAAAGACAATCAGGATACATAGTTATACATTTTATGATTGCTGTGTACATGTTCCTGTTGCTTGCCGTCGTGTGCGACGACTTCTTCGTGCCCTCCATGAAGAAGATTTGCGACAGTAAGTCGAGAGAAACGGTGTTTCGAGGGAACACGGTGATTAAAGTTGAGAAATTCCAGAGCTGAGCCTGACGGAGGATGTCGCAGGAGCGACCATAATGGCCGCGGCCAGTTCTAGTCCCGAATTATTTATCAACATCATAGGCACTTTTGTCACGGAAGGAGATTTGGGCGTTGGCACGATCGTCGGCTCGGCGGTTTTCAATATACTAGCCGTGCCCGCGTGTTGCGGCATATTCGCGAAAGAAGTACGACTTTTTCCATGCTGCTGCTGCTGAAAAGGAGCCCAGCTGACCCTATTTGCGCGTGCAGATCCGAGTTAGACCGATTATCTCAGGCCAGAAAAATAAATCTGTATTTACAGGTACTGAAGTTAGACTGGTGGCCTGTAACACGAGATTCCGCCGCGTACGCGATTACCGTGTTGGTATTAGTGTTGACGCTAAGGGACGGACGCATCGAATGGTACGAAGCACTGATCCTCATCATCATCTACGTTCTATACATCGTAGGTAGGTATCCGATTTCTCAAGCCAGCACAAAATCTGCAAAAATCGTAGAGTTCTTAACGGGCGTACTCTGTTCCAGCGATGTGCTTCAACCGCAGTATCAACAATCTGTTCAGCTGCGGGAACTTCACCAGAAGTAAATATACAAAAATCAGCGAGGAGAGCCCCCTAATCTCGAACGGTAAGATCAGTCTAATTTCTAATTCCCGTGCTCTTCGACCACAGTCATATTATCGTCCCCGTCTTTCTGGTTGTTTAGACATCGCTAAAGGCACCGACATCGTGCTGCTAGAGTCCGGGGAGATAGATGAATCACGTAAGTAGCACAACCGAGTAAACGACGCATCGGAGAATAAACAATGGCGAAACACGTTCGCGAGATACCAGTCTCTTATGGTATACCGTATGTACGTATTATGTTCTCTTTCTCTCTATCTCTCTCTCTCTCGTTTCAGTCGAAATCGTGAACATGACGAGATGGCCGAGCAGAACGTGCGAGAAATTGTGGTGGATGTTAACGTGGCCGATTAATTTCGTACTTCTGATCACGATCCCCGATTGTCGACGAGATACACTGAAATCGTGGTTCCCGCTCACGTTTATCATGTGTATCGTGTGGATCGCGACCACTTCGTACGTAGTCGGATGGGTGATCACCGTTATCGGTAGGTGTTTCATAATATTTTTCCGTGTGCCGATGGTCATTCCGTGTGAACCAGACCCCGATCTATTATCTAATTGACTACGCGACTGATTAAAATAACGACGACGACGACGACGACAACGAAAAATCGAGTTGTGTCGAACTTTGTTTCGTACGTCGCGTGACGATCGATCATTATTCCAGGGGATACATTTAGGATCCCGGACTCCATAATGGGATTGACCTTTCTTGCGGCAGGAATGAGCGTGCCAGAAGCTGTGTCGAGCGTTATTGTTGCGAATCAAGGTAATTCACCGTCTTTTTAACCGCTCTCGTTTCTCAGCCTGTTCCGTCCATTGCGGGATTCATTATATCGTCGGGGCACACCTAAATTCTCGGTGGTCACCGACGCCGACGCTGACGCCGTCGCGGCGCTAATCGCCGACAGAAATCTTTACAAAATCGGAGTAGAATATAACTAGCGAATAACAATCGCGATAATACCTACTACTGTACGAAGATTGGGTTATCGATACCGGAGCACGTGGCGTTATCAAGATTCCCTTATCGAATTTGATCGATCTCGGAGTCGCCTCTACCAAACACGTGACCGTGTGTGTCATACCTTGGTCTCTTGCGTATGTGCGTGTGCATCTGTGTGTGTGTGTGTTTGTGTGTTTTGAGAACAGGATTTTCCCTTATCTTCGCGGCGATGCTTCGAATGTTTTTATTGATTTCTAGGACACGGGGACATGGGCATCAGTAATTCGATTGGCTCGAACGTGTTCGACGTGTTGCTCTGTCTCGGATTACCTTGGTTCCTGAAAGCTGCGTTCTTCCCCACCGTAGCCCACCAACACTACGTCAAGATTAATTCGCAAGGTCTCGTGTACAGCTCGATATCGTTGTTCTCCACTCTGCTCATCCTTTACCTGTCCCTTTTGTGCGGGAAATTTCGACTGACGCGAACCGTCGGAATCGCCTGTCTCATTACGTACGCCGTTTTCCTGGTGTTCGCCTCGGTTCTCGAACTCAACACGTTCTTTATAGTGAATCTGCCAACATGCGTCGAATGACATTAGGAAAATCCGCGCGCTGACAGATGTACATAGAGCGATACTTCGGACAGATCGTACTTACAACGGACCGTTGTACTGTATGCATGCATCTCTTTTACTTTTTTTTTTTATATAGAAATACGTTGCATCGAATATCGTTGACATGCCGGCACAGACGTTGGCTATAGGACGACCGCTTTGTGCTCGCAAACAATTATGCTCAGGCTCTCAATTGATTTTATTAAATTCTATACGCGAACACGCGTACGTGTGCCGGCTATATGTATGTATACCGTACGTATACGTATAAATATGTCGCATACGTACGTTGTTCGTTAGGTGTGTGTATATGTATATATATATATATATAAATCTATATTAGGTGTTTAGGATATTTGTAATAAAAGTGCGGGAGTTGTTTTCCTATCGACTTCAACAATTGTGCTCTTCCTTGTTGAACAGTATACGACAGTATAGGTAAGCGTAATTTACGGGTTAAAGTTAATGGTTTACTGGAACACGGTTGCTTGGACGTGTTTCTTTGGGCGTTGTAATAGAGCATCGTAGGGCTCAAGCTGATCGATACACTACGGATCTTTACGCATTTATAGTTCGTGAGAATATAAGATATTCGAAAGATTCAGTTACAATGAAATTCCACGACATATTATTTTACTTTCGCTCTCCTCCCCTCCAATTCCGCCAAATCTGTCTGTAAAAACCGAAATCTGCGTAAACGTGTTTAACCTACTATCGATATATTATTTAACCTCTTCGCCAGTTTAAAAACACATTTAGTGGCGAAGAATTGCATGTTTATTTTCATAATCACTATAGTTTATGGTTAAGTCGTGTTGGTCAGGCGAGATGTTTTAGCCAAAGGAAACGAACTTGAAAATTTTGCTATAGTTAGTAATAATATAGAAAATTGATTCGTTTCGATACAAAATAGGGAAGTTTGATTTGTTAACTATTCAAAGTTGGACAAATATTTGCTATTTTACCGACGTGGGTGAATAAAGTCACTACCTGTCTATGTATACACGGAATTCTATCGTTTGCTGACTGTATTCTGCATCGTTTAATATGAAAAAGATTTCTGATATACGAAGAAACAATGTTATTATGAAATATTACAAATTATGGGCTTAAAACATAATTAGCCACTGCTGGTTGTTAAAAAAGATGTAATAAGAAATACCGACCTGATGTACCATTGTCAACAATGACATACGCGTAGTGTTATTTTTATTCGAATCGAACAATCTTCAGATATTACTTGTGAACATATTTAAATTCCTACCGGACGAGTTTCAACTGCATTTCATTTGGTCATTTTTGACTAACTTCCGACTGTACTTGAACCAAAGTATCCGAGACTATAGACAGCATTCCAGTGGCTTTATTCGGAATCGTATGCAATTCGAATATCATCGAACGGCTCGTGCAGATATCATGACAATGATTGGTTCAGACGTTGGTATCGAAGATGATTTTTATGATAATCTTTTCATCATGAACATAGCCCCAGAACTACGTAGTGCGTTCAATACGCTTGCGCACGCAAATTGTACACCGTGAACATAGCAGCTTCTACACTACTTATACGAAGTGTACGAATCAGGGATCGTAGGCGACATCTAACAGAAATATTTGCGTTTTGTTATTCAAACTTCATCCTGCATAGACGAAATGCACCTTTTTTCTGCAAAATTTTAGCCAGCTCTGCACAGAATTTAGAATTTAGAGACACCAGCGAAAAAATGTTTACAAAAGTTTCGCCTCCGGTATAGTACTCCGCGCTGTCCCATAGATGGCGACCGCTGGCTAAAAACAGAAGATCGCCGAGTCGTCGGCTCTCTGTGTTCGTTCGAAAAATTTGTGACAGTGAAGTGTGTTGTCGACGCCCAGTTGCTCGTGAATGTTTCAGTTAAGTTTTGTATATTACATTCTTGGTTGCGATACGCTTTCCACTGGGTCCAGACGTGAGAGCTGCGGTTCGATCGACTCGTCCACGTATCCGGATGATATCGCATTGGAAGAGAAACTCGTATATCCCATGGGATCTGTAAAATGGCGATCTGAAAAAACAATAATTCCAGAGGAGGCCTATGTGTAATTCCATTGACTCGCGTTGAGGTTCGACGGACGCGGTTCACGTTTCTTGTCCAGAGATACGCGGTTTCGCAAGTTTTTGGGGCGAAGCGAGGCTTTCGACTAGCAATCGGTGATTACGTCCCTTTATTCGGAGAGGACACGACAGAGACGTTGCCGGACGTAATTGGACGTGACTGGATGTAATGGGACGTGACATGACCTGACAAAACTCGTGGGACTAGACAAGACCGGACTCGATGGAACGGAACAAGACAGAAATTCAGCCACGCCGCTGACGAATAATCTCGTGTAAGAAACTGCCCTTCCCATTGGACCCCGAACCGTCTCTAATAACATACTGCTATTCCTTTTGCGTAGAGTGATCCAAGCAAAACGAACAAAATGCAAACAATCAAGTGCGTTGTAGTGGGCGATGGTGCAGTAGGTAAAACTTGTCTGTTGATATCGTACACTACCAACAAATTCCCATCTGAATATGTTCCAACAGTGTTTGACAATTACGCGGTCACGGTTATGATCGGTGGTGAACCATATACGTTAGGATTATTTGACACAGCTGGTAAGCATCGATTTCATTCAATCCTTTTATCATTTCGATTGTTTCCCGAAAATTCATTAAAAAAAAAAAACGGTTAAAATTTTTACAATGCAGTTAAAGGTTAACTCGTTTATTGTCGTGTTTATATACATTTTTTTTTTTGTTATCATTTAACGTTTTTTCTTGCGTGTTTAAAGGTCAAGAAGATTATGATCGACTGCGTCCTTTGAGTTATCCTCAAACAGACGTGTTTCTTGTATGTTTTTCTGTAGTGTCACCATCGTCTTTCGAAAATGTCAAAGAAAAAGTAAGTGAAATTATTCAGATAAGCTTCCTCAAAAAGTATATACGATGTTAAGATGAGTAATATACCTTTTATCAGTGGGTTCCAGAGATAACTCATCACTGTCAAAAAACACCATTCTTGTTGGTCGGTACCCAAATCGACTTGCGAGACGACGTACCGACTATCGAGAAACTTGCGAAAAATAAGCAAAAGCCCATATCAGCAGAACAAGGGGAGAAACTTGCGAAAGAATTGAAAGCAGTCAAATACGTTGAATGCAGTGCGCTTACACAGGTATTTATTATACTTTCAGTGTGTGTTAAACTTTTCCCGACCTCTATAGCATTGTTTTGATTTGCTTTTTAGAAAGGTTTGAAAAACGTGTTCGACGAAGCGATTCTAGCAGCTTTAGAACCTCCAGAGCCAGTTAGGAGAAGACGATGTATCCTGTTGTAGAGCGCTGCCGATGTCATTTTGAAAATTTATTAGCGCTATACAGAGGAAGACTGTGAATCGTTTCATCATAAGGTGCATGCGAGAACATTTTCGACGATCAGTTGTTCCGAAATCCGAGCGAGTATCGGTGGGGTACTGGTCCCTATTAATGTGCCATCGAGCCGGCTTGCTCATTAAGGAATTAATTCTCGGATTCACCGACTTCGATTACGTCCGCTCAAAATTTACATTCGTTTCTCGACTTACCTTCTCGTTTAAAGCATTTATTTTCTAGTTGAAAATGTTAATTTTTCATGATTTTTTAAAATCAAAATAAACACATTCTTTGCCTAATTTAGTGTGCCCTCACAAGAGCTTAGAACACGTTCATGCTTCCCGAATTAATGTGCCTGTTCACGACCATGCGCCCCTGGTTAATGTGCCTGTTATGAACAGTGTTCCTACAGTTAATGTATTGCCTGGAGTTCAAATCCTGCAAAAGATTTGTCTCGAAGTAGGCGTTTTTATGTAATTTTTTTCTTTATAAAAACAAATATATATGAAAACGAAAGACTTTTTGTAACAGCGATTCTCTCATCGCCTCTGAAGCGAGGATTAGGTTAGGTTCGCCGGTTGCAGCGAAGCTAGCGGGCACATTAAAATGGACAAGCCCGTGAAAAATAAAACAAAGTATATATAATTAATTATAAGGCTATATAATTGACATTTTATATAGTATAAATCGTGTTAATTATCCGTTTATTCTCAGCTGTTAAATGCATGTTCCTTAAGATTTCCAACAATGCACTTTCACAGAGTGCAACTTCGGAACGAATCGACCGTTTTAAAGAATGCGTTAAAAGAAAAAGAGGTTTTTTACGACTTATTCGAATATTAAGGCACATTGATAGGGACAAGATCGTCAAAGGACCGGTACCCTGAGATCTGTCGTTCGTTTCCTGCGCATTTGACGCGTGCTCGGTTCGAACGAAAAATTCACACAAACAAAAAATAAAAGGAAAAAAAACAGATTTTGTACATGCATCGGAGGGGCGGGGGGGGTGCATATGTATGTTCACGAGTACGTGTGTCTCCATCCGACGAGCCGATTCGTTGAAAAGATACAGTCTGCGACCGATCCGTTGGACTTGAACCGATTTACTTTGGTGGGCATGAATACTTTTTGACTATCGTACGAAAGAATCGGTGTGTAATCATCGAGAACTGCGAACATCCATACAAGTTGCATATTAAAAGAACTCGGCGAAATATTCAACTGCTTTAATATGTAAGAAGTTTTTATGGATAAATTGGTAGTGTGAATTCTTTAATAAATCAGTTTTAAAACACATGAATCGAGCCTATCGAGTACACATCTCTCACAATTTATACGTCGACAACTGCGTACCACTTTTTCGTATAATTTCAAATCTCAGGCGAGTACAAAATAGGCGAATTCCGGAAAATTTTCTCGTCGAAACACGAATCTAACTCGGTCTCGCAAAGTTTCTTTTGTACACATTCACAAGAGGGGCCATGAACACGATTGTACGATTGAAGCTTTATTTACATACACTTTTTCACGGTGATATTTTTTCAAGAATTAAGTAAATTATATGGTACATGTAAAACTTGTCCTTAAATTTGGCTGTTTATTACCACGAATGTTTGGTACTTAACTTTGGATCGAAACTAATCACATTCGAGCACCGTTGCCGGCGCTGAACATTACCTTACTGTCTACTCTAATACGTTAATACTTTGTTCCTATATATATATTTAAGTCGCTACAGTACTGACTGCGATACACGTTTACGCCGTCCGTGTACCTACATAATTCGCTCGCCCGTATGAATCATTGCCAAGTTATATACCATTTTGTTTTCACGAAACAGCGTGTATTGGTCTGTTCGTTTTACACGTTCTTTGGAAAAGCTCGAACGATACCCACGACGATACAACAGAAACAACGTTACACTATCATCAACGTTACATCAGCAAAGTGATATCAAAACGATCGAACGCAAGACATACCTCGATTCATAGTTCCGACGAATTTGCTGTGGCAAATTTCAAAAGCATAAACACGGAAAAGAGAGAACGAGACAAACAATGAACGGAACGGCTCAGGATCTACAGAATGAAACAGAAAGTATGTCAGATATCATCATGCTTTTCCGACGAACTTTTCGTTATATCCGAACAATGCATCTCATCATTTCTTTTTTCATCGCGATACCTCTTAATTACTTAGTCAATTCCACCACAGAAATTGAATTCAACTTACTCGCGAATCTTTGTCACTGCTAGTTATACTTGCACGTATACTTAAATGTAACATATTTTGTTAAACGTACCGAACGTACTTTGCTTTATACTTGTGGTTATTAGCGTACGCGTTTTACCATGACTAGAATCGATAACCATTGGTACACAGTATGCACAACGGAACAAAAAAAGAAAATGTCTCTTCTACGCACGTACCTTGAAACCGCGACGATCGCGGGATCTAAAAGTGTCGTTCGAAAAAAATTATCGTCGAATGTTTTCCGATATTACGGTATGCGTCTCCGGCTTCTGTATACACGTCTTATTAACAAGTACATTTGGTGTAGCAAACGCGCGTTGACTTGGTAAAACTGGCGGTTACGTTACTATTGCGAATGGTTTCCGAAATGAACCGATAAATTCCTTTTTTTTTTCCGCTTGTATTTGGGCACTTGTGACGAGCACGCGATCCTGGCAGAGGACATCGTCGACGAACGGTGCCCAACTCGAGTCCAACAGCCCGTTTCTTTCTTTCTCGAACAGCGAGAAACGCATCTGACGGTTTGTACTTGAAAACGAACTGGTCTTAAAAAGATCACTTTGTATTTGTTCCATCCACTATGCAGTTATCCGAGTCTTGTATCCTTCGATCTGGGAGAGAAACGAAAAACAGAAAAGAAAAAGGTAACCCCGAGAGGAATCCTCGAAGGCTCTCCAAGGTCACGGTTTAAACATTCATCGCGTAATACACCGAGTTCTGTACGTGATTGGGTAACGAGACCCCGCTGGGATTTCGCGCGACGTAAGGGGGGTTCGAGGTAAGTAAAATTCCTGGCTGCGATACGTCTTGGGGTCCGGTGCTGGCGGCTCCTTCCGGTACGCCGCGTTCTATCACAGCGTAGGATGGGCCGATAGATTGTTCGTGTTGCTGATGATGTTGTTGTTTCGAGGGCGAGCAAGGGATCTGCATGGACGAGGGCGAACAAGACGAAGAGGACGAGGAGGAGAAGGAACAGGACGACGAACAAGAAGAGGACGAAGCGGATGAGTTCGAAGAGGAGGATGAGGAGGACGAAGAGGTCGTGGCGGAGAGTCCAGGTTTCGAGACGGTAACGTGATTCGAGTCAGGTTGTACGGCACCATGATTTTCGGTCACGTGATTCGGAAGCACGAGCATGGATGCCTTTTGGGACGGGATTCCGGTCACGGTGGTCAGGGGAGAGTAGGACGCGGGCATGGAGGACGAGAACGAGGAGGAGGACGGCGGGGTCGCCGTTTGCGAGAACGCGGAGGTGCAGGGGGCGATCGAGGTAGAAGTCGAGGTAGAAGAAGACAAGAACGTTTGGGCGGATTGCAGCTCGGCCGCGGGCGTGACCACCGTCCTTCCCAGATGCAGCTGATAGAACCTGTAAGAGTTCTCGGTGTTTGCTGGACCACTGCCACCGATAGTGGCGCACCTAGTCGGCGCGATCACGGTGTACGACGACGAGGCGGATGTTGCGGTTATGTTGGTCGTCGACGGCGGTATTTGATAGAACGCCGGCTGATGGTGTCGTTGATGTTGATGCTGATGATGGTGGTGATGATGATGGAGCTGCAACGAGTGGTCGGCGGTTCGGGGAACAGAGGCGAAAGCGACACCGGATATTCGGAAGTCCTCCGAGGTCTGTTGATGCTGATGCAGATGTAGGTGCAGGGTCTGCTGGGCGGGTTGCAGTGCTGGTTGGAGCGCCGGTTGCAGCGCGGGTTGCAGCGTGACGGGGTCGGTAGAGGAGATCGAACCTAGTCGCGAATCGAACGAAGAAGTCCCGGGAGGCACGGGGTGCATTCCTATCGAGCCCGGAGGTAGTGGGGAGGGTATGTTGGTCTGCGGAAAGTTGGATAACGGCGCCAGAGGCCGATTCCCGATGTGGTAGTATCTGAGTTGTTGTTGTTGTTGCAACGGTTGCTGCTGGGCCACGGGGATTGGCTGGCCTCGCGGTTGCAACGGGTCGGTCTTGTTCGATCGGGGATACGGATACCTTTCGATGTGGGTCGCGTAACTAGGCGACGGATGAGCCGGTAGGATGCGTTGGATGTTCTGGTAGGTCGGGTCGGACAGCCCGTTGTACGGGACGAAGTACATAGTTCGATAACACTTGCCGTTCGGCGGGAACTCGCTGTGCATCACCGGCATGATGTTGCAACGATTGTTGGCGAGGGTGGTCACGACCGACGGAGGATCTCTGCGCCGTACGTTCGGCGGGATATTGTTCATCGCGTAATCCCTGCCGGCGATGACACTGTCCATCTCTTCGGCACCGGCTGCAACGCCTCTGGTGTGACGGGCGTTCACCGCGTTCAACTGTTCCTGGAAGTATTGTTGGCCGTTCTTTTGCTCCCGGTAAAAGTGGAACGCGGCTTCGTTCACCGGCAACTGGGGGGCGTGTTGTTGTCGCACGAAGCCGCCGTCCTCCGTGTACGGTACACGTTCCAACGTGGTCTGCCCGGCGACATTAGTATTCTCGACGATGGTCTGATAGATGTCGTCGATCTGCTTTTGCATCGTGTTGATTCGATTGATCGTGTTCGCGTCCCGGTCGTCCGTGAGCAGGGTACCGATGAACGAGTGCGGGGTCGCGTTGTCGATCGACGTCTCGTCGTACAGTCGGATCCGGCCGTCGATCTGCACGCTGCTGTTGTTCTCGTAGTAGGTCGGCGGCGGTTGCGGCGGATGATAGTTCGTCTTGGGAACGGCCAACGCGTCGTTCTCCAGGATCGTTCGATGAAAGGTCTCGACCGACGTGTGGTTCGACAATCGTTGCTTGACGCCGGTCACGGACGGTCGACAGTTGAAGCCGTAGTCGTTCAGTTCGTCGTCTTCGTCGTCGTCCCCGTCGTCGTCGTTGTTCTCGTTGTCGATGGCTTTGACGGCGACGTCGTTGTTGTCGACGCTCTCGCCTCTCTTCTCGTTGTATCGAAGATCGTTTCCCCGTTGCGCGTCCGCGCGAGTCTTGTTCTCATAACCGCCGCGATTGCTGTTCAGATCGTCGTGATACAGATGACCGAATTGCTGACGATTCTCGTCCCGGTCGCTTCTACCGTCGACGATTCTCTCCAGTCGGCTGTCCGTCGCGTAGGCGTTGATGCTGTGCATTTTCGTGAAGTAATGATCGTCGACCTCGTTGTAACGACGCTTGATTCTCTCCGTTCGGAATTTATCTTGTTCGACGAACGCGAGCAGCTCGTCGGTCGCGTTGTCCCCGATGTCGGGCTTGTTGATGATCATCGGCGTGCCTTTGGTGACGTCCGGTGCGCCCACGTAGTTCCGATCGTTCTCGCGCAAAGCTGCCTCGATGTCCTCCAAGCTGTAGGGCGAGGTAGCGTTGTTATAATTCGCGGACGGATCGCGGTTCTCGCCGGGCAACGGTCTAGAGTCGTGACGATAGTAATCCTCCTGATTGTCCTGGCTGTTGACGGTCACGCAAGACAACGGCGACAAACTGGCGAGAAACTGTCTGCGCACGTCCAAGTGGTTCGTCCTGGCCACCGAGTTCTTCGATTGTTGACACTCCTTCGCGATACTGTTCTTCCCGTTGCTTCCGAGACCGAGATCGGGCATGTTCGAGTGCTTCTTGTGCATGAACAGATCCGCCAGCTTCTTGTAGGTCGAGTGATTATGCGACTGGTCCGAGATGGTCGACGAGCTACTGCTGCTACCGTTCCCGGCACCGCCGAGCGAATTCTGCTTATGATAATTCGAGGCCGTGATCGTTGTCGTGACGGACGTGAACGAGGAATTGGACGCTAGGAAGGTTGCCGCCATCGACGTCGCGGTGGCTGGCATCGTTGGATCCGACAGGTCGAATCCTGGGACGATCGGCATCGCCGCGGCTATCGGTACGGTTGAGGTTGGCGTGGGTGTAGGTGTCGGGGTCGGTGTTAACGTCGGCGAGGCGGAGGTTTCGACGATCGTGGTAGCGTTTCGAACGAGCGGCCTCGTCGATGGGAACGCGACAGTCTCCTCCTGTCCCGAGGGCGAATCACGTTCGAGTAAATCGGCGTCGATGTCCGCGCTCGCCACGGAGTCCGTGTTGTCCACCACGTTCGAGCAGATCGAGTCGTCCTCGTCCTGGTCGACGCAGGTCAGCTGACGAATCCGCTCCTCGAGGGACAGGTGTTTCGAGGGTGGGTTCTTCTTGCGTGAACTGGATCGGTACTTGTCGAGCAGACTTCGCCGTAGCGTGTTCCTCTCGATCGTTCGTTTGATCAGGTCGGAGTCGTCGTCGAAGGAGTTGGAGGTGTGGTTGTCGAACGTTTTGGATCGCTTCACGGGGTCGAGGATACGCGGGTTCTCGCTCGAAACCGATAGATTATCGTCCTGCGAGTCGTCGGGGGAGCTCACGACCGAGGGTACGGACAACTTACCGAACGGCGCTGGCGGCGGCGAAACGAACTTCGGATTCGGGAACAATTGTCTGACGGCGGAGTTCGGCTTCAGACTGTTGTTCGCTAAAGAAGAGTTGCCGATTTTAAATACTAGAGAGAGCTCCTTCATATCCGATGACGCCTCGCCGCCACGACCGGGCCGATCCTCCTCGGCGTCTTCCACGGTCTCGCTTCTGATCGGCTTCGTCGGCGTCGTTTCGTCACGGTTATCGGCGACGCCGACGCTCGACGATGTTTCCTCACCGCGACCGGTACACTCGATCGAATTCGTCGCGTCGTTCGCCGCCTCGATCTGAGCGATCCTCTCGGCGACGGTTTTCTTCTCGCACTTCTCGTCGTTCGATCGGTTCACGCATTCCCGCTGGACAATGCACTCCTTCTCCTCGCTGATCTCGCGTACGATTCGCCGCTCCGTCACGGTCGTCATGGTTATCGTCTCGACGAGATAGCGGTGGCGGGCTTCTAAAAGGAAAAAGCGTTCCGTCAGTTCCCCGATATTCTCTGGTTTCGCGGTGTCAATTAACGAGACAGCTCGATGCAATAAAATTGTAAAAACCGGGCTGCAGAATGTTGTGCCATTTGTATGCAACACCACGAAAATATTCAAGTAACGGCTAGATATGGAAGAAATTAGTAGCGTCAATTTATTGGAACCGATCGCAAAGTAGTGGAATGATTTTTATTTTCAAGATCTGCGAATATATTTATGCAGACGCGTATTTGCATAAATACCTGCGGTCTAATAATAGACTGTTACCCGTGTGAAAGTTAAACCGAGAACATTGGTGCAATTTCTGCGGCCGCCGCAGGATGTAGACAGGGAAAACGAAGAGCATAAATACACACCGGTGGAGGACGTTCGTTGCGGTTGTTCGTTGACATTTTTCGCATTTCCGGCAGCTTCGTCCTCCTCGGATTTTTGCCGATCGTACGCGGATCGCTCCTCGACCGGTGCACCTGGAAAATGTCATGATTATATTTAACAAATCGGGGGCGTAAATAAAGAGAGACACACGGTAGATACCGCGTGAAACAAAAGCCTCCTTTGCGCGTAGGCGAGGAGGGTGATCATTTTTCCCAGGAATGTATACCCGCAGCGTCCTTGTCGCGTACGCACCGTGAAAACACCGGAGTCACGCTACGCTACGCTATACTTCCGGCCAGCAGCGTGAGCGTGCGGGAGAACGGTGTGTACGCGCGCGTGTGTGTGTGTGTGCATCGACATTTCAACGTACGGGAACGCCGACAAGTATTCCGATCGATGTTCGCGCGTTAAACAGATACTGATCGCGTTAAAAGAAGTTACCTCACCGTTGCGAAACGAAAATAATAATAGCGACGCGTTCACCCGGCAGAAAAAATTAATCTCGGGAGAGGCCACCGCGCGTAGAAAACAGGCACAGGGTCCCGTAATTTTAACGTGCCGATACGGCTTCGCGAGCCGCCGCGCCGTGCGTTTTAAATACGTGGGAACACGCGCAACAACCGTGTGCGAACATTCTCCGAGCACCGCGCTCAATTAAACAGTTTCTTTCTTCGGCACTGTTTCTGTTCGCATCGATTCCCCGCCGGACGAACAACGAACACGCATACAGGGTGTCCCTGGATCGGCGGCGCATCTTTCAGAGCGAATCGAACACTTTTTCCAGAATTAAAACAGAGTCAAACTAGCTCCGTGGGTGGGGCTAAAAAAATAAAGTAGATCGTACACAACTTTTCCGCAGAAACGACACGAAAGTTTGCGACTAAAATTGCATATTAAAGTCCAGAAAATATCATTTGCGTCTGAGAAAAATGAGAACTAAATTATACCGAGAAGTTATAAATAGGATCCGTTTTATAATTCCTCGAAGAGGGATCGTAAAGACCAGCTTATTTCTAGCGTTCTTAAAAGGGTTGCCCCTTAAGAATTCATCTGTTGCACCGGAGAATACTAAATAGCGCGCGGTGCATCGACCCACCGCGCAAGAAATTCAAACATAATTTTTACGACGTTGATAGGATTCGTCTGTTTCGAGACACCCTGTGCATGTTAAGCCGATGTGTCTCACGTTTTCCTCGAGCATGTTACGTGGAGACTAGCGTCGCAAAAGGCGACGCGAGTTGCGCAACGCTCACCTGGTGCTCGTCGAGACCGAAGATGATCCAACGACGAGCGCAGACACTGCGTCGGTACCTCTGCGGGCACCTCACCGTTCGAGCAGACGTCCTTGTAACCCTCCGGTGGGCTGAGGGTCTCCTGTTGTTGGGGCTCCTGTCGTGGAAGCGGCGACGAGTACATCGACCTGTCCAAGGTCGATTGGGGCCGTGGAGGCGGCGGCGGGGGTGGCGGCGGTGGTGGATCTGTTGGCGGAGAGGATGCTAGGGACGGGGTGGTCGAGGCCGGTGAAACCATGCACGATTTAGTGTCGCGGGGCTCGGCCATTTGCCTCCGATTGCCAGCATCCGGAATTCGAAATTCATCGGTCCTCTTCTTTTTATCCCGCGCGGCGATCGTCTCCTTCGACTCGATCTCCCTCGTCTCCGATTTCCCACCCTTCTTCCTCTGTACACCCTCCATCGCGTCCTCGACGACCTCTTCCCCCTCGTCCCCTATCTCGCACTCGTCTCCCTCGTACTCTTCTTCTTCTACCTCTTCCTCCTCCTCTTCCTCCTCTTCCTCCTCTTCCTCCTCCTCGGCATCGTCGGCGTGCAATTCCCCGCAGCTGAAACGTTCGCCGTCGCAACCCTTGTCCCTAGACACGTCTCCGGCGAGCGTGATCTCCTCGTCCCTCTCGACGTCCCGGTACCGTGGATCGTTGTCGTCCGAGATGCCGAAATGGAGGTTCAGCTCGGCCCTGCATTCCTTGCAGTTGCCGAGCCGCAGGAACTCGTGCTCCTGGCAGCAACAGTCGCAGTCCTCCTCGTAGTCCGCGCAGCATTCCTCCTTGATCAGTATTATATAATCGGCCGCGAAAAATTCGTTCAGCTTCTCGTTGATCACCACACGGTTCTTCTGCGACCTGGCCTTCGACTGGCCGGGCTTCTTCAACAGGGACTTGAGAATCTTCGCAGGCTGCTCCGCCGGAAGTTTGCTTCCGTGCTCCTTCATTATCGGGGTTTCTTCGGCCACTATCCCGTTCCTTGCTTCCCTTCCCTAACGAGACACGATCCTTTCACCCCGGTGTCGGCGTGACGCTCGTCCTTCCCCGCGCTCACCCTTACAGCCACTTGTTTCCACGGAAGAATTTCATTTTCGATCGGGAACGAAGGTGACCTCGTGGCGCACACGCGTTCTCACGTTCGCGTCCGATCGATCGTCCTGGACCGATCGACCAGCCACGATCCGGTTAAGTGATCGTGTCGTTCACTCCGCACGCCATATTGTCACCGGACGAACCCGCGATCGACATCAATCCTACAGGATTACGTCGGCCCCCGTGGAAATTCCGCGAAACGCGCGCAGTCTCATCGGTGAAAAACCGAAAACCAATCGTCGTTACGCTTTTCTTTTGATAGGGGTCCTCCGTCTCATCGACGACCGGAAGGTATCGCCGCGTACCGGACGCTGATCATGGTGAAATCGGTGCGCATCTCCGAGCGACGGTGTCAGCCAGTTGCAATAAGAACGTCGATAATCTTCCGAGCGGTGCACGGAATAAAATCGATAGCCAAGCCGCCCACGACGAGAACGCTAATCAACAACGAGATCGGTTCATCCTGCTCGGATGAACGAAACGGTCTCGTCGCACTCCGAATATCCGTGACGAGAGATCATTCGGAATACCGTCGGAGCTGCCGCCGCGATCAACACCTACACCGACAACACACTTCACCGTCGTCCTCGTCAACCATACCACCGCCGTCACCGTCGTCGTCACCGTCGTCGTCACCGTCGCCACCGCCGTCGTCACCGTCGTCGCCGTCGTCACACGGAACTTAACGATGCGCCGTTGTTGTCAGGATCATCGGTGTCCTGTTCGCGAGGCACAGGCCAGTCGGAGGTTCCTGGTGCGCAAGCGAACGCTCATTTTCAGTGACACCACGGTTTATCGATCTCGGACGGCGAACGTGGGCGCACTTCGAAACGATACGACGCGCCGTGTCATGGTTGTCCGCGATGCAGCTCGTAGTATTCCTCCACGTAAACGCGCACTGACCCCTCCTGATGATTTTCCCGCAGGTTCATTCTTCGGTGACACCGAGTCAACCGTTCAGCAACATTTCACCTGGGTCGATGGACGGACCCAACGAAAATTTCGACCCGCCTCTCTCGCTTCCGCTCGCCGTCGTTCGAATTTGAATACGAACGGGAAACGCTGTCGCACACCGCCCAGGACGGTTGATTAGGACCGACGGAATATTAATCGTACGAACAGGTAGTACAAGTCCCCCGATGATGTTTCGCAGATAACCATCGCGGTATACGTGTCGCGGCAACCGCGACCACCGTCACTGTGCAATACCGTCTCGAGAGAGAGACCTGTCTCTGCACCGGCGCAGCTTTCAATTCGAAGCGAACCAGTGGAACGAACTGTAGCCGTACCGTTTCGTCGACCTCGAGGGGACTCCACCTGGTGGGCAACGCGGCTCGGAAACGAAATGGCCTGTTCGCCGTTTACCATCGGTCGTCCTCGGCAGGTAGGTACTGTACTAGGTACGTTCACACGGCGAAACGCCGTCGTAGAAAGTTCCGTTCCGATGGCACCTTTCCACCGGATCGGCACGCAGATACGCACGCACGCACGCGAGCGGATACCGTGAAACACGGCTTTTGTAATAACAGACCCAGGATCAAGTCGGTTTTTCTTCCGCAGTCGATACGAGAACTAGACCGCAGATAGGGTAAGGGACCCGATTACTGTGGGGGTACCAATCGACCTACCTATACCAATTATACTTATTTTATACCAATTATTCTTAAGAAGAGACATTACATTTTCTTCGTCAAAATCAGTTAATATGTATGTTATATAGCTCTTTTTTAATATTCATTATGCTTTAAAAATAAGTATAATTAATTTAGGAACAGTAATTGGGTGCCTTACCCTGTGTGTTCCACGATGTCACATATAAATTAAAGTAATGGGCATGGTGGTGGAGAGAAAGGGTAAGATTGAGTGAGCTCTTGTTGAGAGAATTTGTAGCAGTGTGGAGGTTTATTGCAATTTTTTCCGCTGGGTAATAGTTTGTCCTGTTTCTGGTAACTGCAAGCGTAAAGATGTCGGTCATCGATTCCTTTCTACGCTTTCTCAAATCTCTATTAGACAAACAGGTGCTTGATACAGGCGTGTTCTTTTCTTGTTTTAATGTGATAATTGAAAAGAAAAGTGGTCAAATAATTCTGCTCCAAATTCGTGTCAATGCACCCTGTAATAGAACATGTATATTGTTTTATTATTATTATAGAAACATCTCTCACGTTTCAACTCGTTAGAGATAATGTATAGGACGGAATTGGGAACTATAGTTGTTGCATAATTTTCTGTTATTTTCGTTCCATTGTACGTCTCTTCGGCTTTCAAACGAGACTTGGATGAATCGGATCGAACTGTGGGAAGTCGTTTGAAACCAGAAGAAAGTCGACGTAATAATGTTAAATGGGATTGACTTTCACGTTTTCTCATGAGCGTCACGACGAACGCCTTGCAGCTCGTCTCGATAATACGTTAAACATTTCAGGATGAGGGTATGGAAAGTGTGCTCTGTCAATGTTGAACTTATTTGCACATGTAAGTTATAGCTGTAGTATGTCGTAACTTTCACGCGTTTTAATCAATATTCAATTTTGTAATACGCGATAACTAACTTTGGGTTCAAACTAGTCGCGCCATCTACGGCGAATCGTCCAAGTTGCTAGCCAAGTGTAGATACCGTCGCGATCGACGTTACCGACAATTTTAAACTTGTCAGGAAGAATCGAGTATTCCATACACTTCGTTTCTACATATATTTCGTGTCTGTTAGAAATGTAACGAAGTCTCACAAAAGACTGATTGGATTTTAACGAGCTATTTCGAATGAATTTTAATTACGCTAGGAGTAGAAGAGGGAAAGGGATGATCTACGGTTGGCAGGGAAGGGGAAGGAAGTTGCACAACTGGTTGCAGCTTGGCAGGCGCATTCCAATTACACAACTCCGAAGTACGAAAAATATTTATTATTTCCAAACAATCAGTACACACAATAGTAGACAAGAAGAATTCACAGATAGGAGAAGAAAGATTTGCGATCGGAAAGTACTTTGAAAAATAGTTTATCAAGTTACAAGGGGTTAAGGCAAACACTTTCTTCGCGTTATTGCAGAGAGGAAACTAGAGTGCTCACCCTCGGGGTTTAGTGTCCCCACTTTTCTGCATCATCTTTTTAGCCTGGAACAGAACCTGCGAGCATGAGCACTCTCATTTCCTCTCTGTTATTAGCATTGCGATGTTAAAATCTAATAAAACGGATTGAGGCGGTTTGTGTACTGCCGCCGGGGGGAAATGGCGCGCCCTCTTTTCACCGTCAGGTGTACTCGGTGGCGGCTCCAGTGACGTACGAGCGCGCGCAGCCATTAGGCGCCTGACGTTTCTCTATTTCAGTACACGGGGCGCGTTCGAAGGAAGTGGTTGTGCGCGTTCACTGGAGAAAAAGCTCTCGCGCTTTTCGACGAGACCGAACGTCAACAAATATCGATCGAGGGGATCACGTGACTGAAAGCTGACCGACGGATCGTTTTTCATTGAGTGTTTCCGTGCGGATTCCCCACGGTCGTTCGCCGGTCCACGGAATACACGGGACGCGGAAACGCCGCCTGACAGCTGAAGAACATTCCTCGTGGGTAAGTTGGCAGTTGGACAGTTCCCGTGCTCGCATCAACCTCGATCTATCGTTTCCTCGGATTACTATCAACATCCAGGTGGGAAATACGAATACATTCGTCACTTAAACTTTGCGTTCCTCTTCTGTATTTCGTTGCACGTGTAGCTAACGACGAGACTGTTTTCTTTCAAAAATCTTTGCATTTCTCGTACTTTGTGCACGATATTGACTGTTTTCGTTTGATTGTTGTGTCTCGATCGAATTAGCAAATTGCACTATATACGTGTCTGTAGACGGTAAGCAAACACGTTCGCGAAGAGATGATATGAATCACACTATTATGATAATGCCTTAGTACGTTAGTGCATTAGAATAGTATGTGTACATTTTCATCACCCGGGGGAAATGATTAGATTACTAGTTGAGTTTAAGATACTTTATTTACATACTGTTTACGGCATCCTTGACTGTTAATTCGTTCACGTGCCGTAGATGTAGCATGCACGATTCGGGCGAGTTAAAATAGTATTGAATTTGTGTATCACGCGATGACATTAATGGGGGGTGGGGGTTCTTGTGAATAATTCCACGTTTAGAAATTAATACGAGTGACATGGGAAACGTGTGTTCTACAAACCGTAATTTTTATGGTTATTGAATAAGCAGTCCGAAAACTGATTGCATTTTAAAAATTCGATTCCTTTCGATTTAACGATATTTTTCAAAACAGGCGAACCAGGTATTAGAGAAATAGTAATTTTTAGAAGATTAGGGTTTAGGAAAGTGATTATTGTCTAGGGAAAGGGTTAGGGACTAGATAAGAAATTAGTGTAGGGAAGACTCTTACACTTTGTGACACTATTTTTCCCCAGAACTCTTCAGGGAATATTTCTACCGCGACTCTGTAGGGAAACAAAATTATAGTGCAAAGGGTTAATTTAATTTAATGTACTGTTCTATGGATTTATGCCTGAATTATGCAATATAATATATTATATCGTGTACAAGCATAATTTAATTACACAGTACTGTAACATCCAGCTCTCGTTGTTATCAATTTTTCCCGGTAAATCTCGCGAAGACCATTTGGCAACGACAATTGGAACAACTGCGTAAACTGTTTTCTTCGCAACTTTGTGGAAACATTGTGCTAGATCCATTTCTCTTTACTGCCAAGAAATAAAAACGTTAAAGTGCATCCGCACGACGCATTGCCATTGAACGACTTGGAAACCATTTATTAAGAGCCGCAGTAAACAAAATTGTCTCTATTTTTTAATGTACTATTTACAGAAATTAAACTATTGAAAATCGTCCCAATAGTTTCCGAGATGGCCCATCTTACAAAGGGGTTGTTTTCACCCCTTCAACAACAATAATACAAAGATAAATCGTAGCATCGTACAGGATTGCACGTTTATCTTGGATCTTCGCCAAGCGTATTTCTCATCGAAATTATCTCACGATCGATTGCTCTTTTGACTTCACGTGCACCATGACCTACAGGGTGTGGTCGCAGTTTTAAGGTTATTAGGAAGAGAATATAAAATTGGGTGTAGCAGCAGTCACGCAATCGCTTCTTAATCGTTGTTGCATCTTGCGTGCCGTTACTCCAACCTACGAATGCACAGTTGCGTTTCCGGTTCGCTCGCCATTCGCGAAATTCAAATCAATTCAACGAAAAACAATTTCTCCGTTGCTTGCAAATAGACTGCGGGTCCCTATTCAAAATTTTACAAAACACCAGCTAACGTTAATCGGGTACTTCTATGTTATTATTTTTTTCTTATTATAGTTTTCGTTGAAATTGTGCCGTAATGTCCATTCGAAAACGAAGTAGAAAAGGCGCGCCGTAGTCGGACACTTTTTCCAAGCACGTTTTTCTCGAAAACAAGGTTTCGTAAAATTTTATTCTATATTTCCGGTTTATTTTTTTTTACGTATAATCAGTCCCTTCCCTCAAATGCCCCCAACATTTTGTAGAAAAATATTCCAACCCGAATCATTTAGTAGAAAACACACAGATTATCGTATCTTTACTATTAATTAGACCTCTATTTCCTGATTATCTGCCGTTCCTCGCAGATAAAAGAAATTCCGTGATTTCGTTTTATCAATGTACTAAAGATGTTATCCGGCATTATCCCATCGTTTAATCCCCCCGGACTCGTTTTTCTCGTGCGTCAATTGTTATGATATAGATAATTACTATATCGTTTGAAAAGAAGAAAATTAAATCGAAAGCTTGCTTTTCGGGGGTGGCGCCGTGGGGTTGTTTGGGTGGTGGTTCGGGCGTGTGCCGGAAGTAAGTACAATTGATCGTCTGGGAGAAAGATTAGGTCAAAAACATGGTTTCGGGTGGCGCCATAGGGGGTGTTTGTGTATAAGCACAGGACAATTCAGGAGCGTTCAAAGCAGGTGATCGAGGGGGGTCACCATGACGACCGCCCGGTCGATTTCTACGTCTCTGGTCGGAAGGAAAATCAACGAGCAGGATCCTGCTTTATCCCGACTCATTTGGCAATTGATCTAGGGCAATGTGTGCTAGCCGCAAAAAATTTACGACTCGAAGCTCCGCACAATTTATGGTCTCCGAGAGTACGAGACCGCAAGAACAATACCGTCGAACGGCTCGTTCGTAACCAATAAAAAAAAAAACAATTTCATTCAACTATATGCTCGCCACCATTTTCACAATTGATCACTGATTTCTTTCTCGTAAAAACCGCGCGGGTTCGAGGAACGTAACAAATTAAATTGTACCAAAAACACGTAGTTACCATTTTCATTTCTTGAATATATACCGAATATTTAATAGTTAACACTCGCCGAGTTCGCGATCTCAATTGTTAGCGGAATTAACCGCCGCCATTCTGTTTAACCGTTCCGGCTATTCGGCCCGTGCTCGTTCAATAATTTTTTAATACCTGAATTGGCGGTTATTTTTGCCATGTATCTGAAAACGGAAATAGACTGTGACAGGCAACAGAGTTCGTTCGATCAAAGAATGACTCAGATATCGCGTTCGATCTTTTTCGCGTTATCGACGGCACCGTTGTTCGGTTCCCTCTGTCTTCGATAAGGGACCGGGTCTCTGTCGGTTGGAAAACATTTGACCAAAAGAAACAATAATATTCTTCCTTGTTTCCGGTCGGCTTTCATCACGGCCGGTCGACCGCGTTCCCTTCGACCTTAAAGCGTTCTTACAGAAAATTAAATGGCAACATCTATTTTCTGGCACGCGGTATCGATTACGGCGTAAGTAAGTATTCGCACGAGTTCCAAGGCGATTAGATATTCTATAAAAAGTTCGGGAAGAATGTCCCTGCTCCTCCACCGTAATCCGGTCGATCGAGATAACGCGGACGATGATTTTGAATAACACGGGCCGACGAAACGACCCTGAACGCGCTAAACTTTCAGTTTCACCTTGCCTTCGCGTGTGTATTTAGCTTGGACGTAATTTCGGCTAAACATTTCGTTCGATACCGTTATTTTAGGGATTTCGTCAGTTTTAGCTAGAACCGAGAAACGCGGCTGAGTTATTTGCCCCTGGAAAAGTGCTAAATACTGTTAAAAATGTAAAAGAACAGAACGGGCGTTGAATGTTCTTAAGAACCTGGGGTTTCCAGCGGCATTCGCGTGTCGCGTGGGAATTAACGGCATTGCCTCTTTTAGTTCGTTACAATCGTGGCAATTGACCGAAATGATAGCGATCTAAATGTCGTATTGTACAACCCTCTCATCGAACGTGTCAAAACGCATTGGTTTATAAAAATAATAAAAATGTATCTATCGAAATGTTGAAAAGCTGCGAATATCTATCGCCTCGAGTAATCTCGAGATATCTTCTTGTAACAGATGTAACAGATCCGAATGATATGATATACATATTATTATTTTTGCGCGATAACGCGAAATGTTCTGATCGTATGATACACGTCGTCGTCACTATCGCAGCTCGGTACATCAATTAAGCGTATTATCGGACGAAAATTGAGTCGATCGACAAAAATGAATCACGAAGCAAAAAAGATATAAAAACTGGCCGTCTTAATAATTCTAGGTTTCGGTATGAGAATAAGAAAAATGCGTTTGTTAACAGCTAACACGTTTCCGTAAACTATGCTCTACTGTAAATGAACTTGTCTAGCAATTTCCGGTGGAGCTGCTTCGTGGTATCAGTAATTTTGAAGTAACTTGGAATGGGTAATTTCAGCATTAACGTCAATAGGCCACGCGGTGAACTTAATCATTATAGTTGATCGAAACGGAAATTTTCTAAGTACAATCGTCGGAGATGATATATGCGATGTCTTATCGATCCACAAAACGACGATCACGTGGACAGAAATCAATATCGTGCTCTCGAGGAAAGGCTCGAAAACACCGACGAAACTACCGAAAAGATTTTCAGCAAGTAAAATGGTTTAGCAAGAATAATAGAAATGAAAACTGGTAATGAAAATCGAATTTCTGTGAATTTACTGCATTTTTAGTGCATTTCTCGTAGTGTACATACTAATCGCTTTGCGTGTTGGGCAAATTGCTCCATCGCATTTTCCACCGAATAAAATTTGTAGAATCGGAACTCTGTTCCTCGAAACATGAATGACGTCCACGGAAGCCTGACAATGACTGCTTAACAGGTGATTCATTATTGTTCTTAGTAGGCTCGATGCCAATACTTAGCACGGGAGCCGACCTTCTTGTATTTATATAAGCGATAATTGATAAAATGTTTTCAAATGATTCCTGTAAAAAGTGTACCATCGTATCCGTCGAATACCCAAGTATACTGTCCAATTATTGTGCTAATCCACTCTCCTAATCCACGATAAAAATGATCCTCGGTTAGTATCCTCGAAACATAGAAATCGTGTTCCACCGGTGTCACTAATTTATGCAACTAGTTGTAGTTTATTGTAACGATTTTTGTAAAGCTTGTGTTGTTTCAGGAGGATTGCACTGTTCTCTTCACTAATTACTTTTTTTACAGCCTTCATCAGCATCTAATAGGCTCGTTTGCTTAGCTCGTTTTAGCACAGATGGTTATAGATCCTTTTCCCTTTATATCGATTTCTTTTATTTGCTCGCATCGTTCAGTGTCGCATGCACACTCTTACACCCAGACACGCATGTACCTCTGCAAATAAGTCATTTTGCATTACCTCTATGGTGAGTAGATCTTCTTTTCTTTTTTTTTTTTGTAGTCGTCCTTTCTATTATAATTTTATCTTCTATTTCAGTTGTGTTCGATTCCTCTTTCTTCAGTTTGCTTATGTCACTAATACGCGATGATTAGAAATAAGCGTGGATCAGGGGACTGCGGATTTGATGTATTTTATGTATTTACTATCTAACGCTTGTTTCCTGAAATTTTGGTTTTGTACAAAAATCCGCAGTTTCGTGATCACCTCAAAGTGCGTTACAAATGAAATTGCTATTGTCTCATTGCTGATGACTGTTAAATGATCACCGGTTGGTGAAGTACCAAGAGAGTTGTCGCGCTTTCAAGGTTCAGCTCGAAAGTTCGCTTAAGGGCTAATCACATGAAACTTGAAAGTTCGCTTGCCGGGTGAAAAAAATATTATATTGTACCGTGGTGTGTTTAAAGTATTAACGGAAAACCTTCACCCTGCAGGACAAGCAAGTGGGCGAAGCGTGCATGCTGAAGCGACCGCCGTTTAGTGACCCACCCCCGATCGGCTGGGAAGTCCTTATGGTAGCTGAGGGGCGCGGACGATCCTTCCCCAGCGAGATCCACGGGCTGAAAGGTTGGCCCCGCCGTTGGAGCCACTCGGCCAACACCTACATTTAGAAGAACCATGACCGACCGAAACGAGAACGTATTATGCGATCGAGAGAATGAACCGAGAGGCGGGCTAGCCGTCCCGTACAAACCGCCGTGCAGCTGGAACAACAACAACCTCTGCAGCAACGGTACCGTGAACACGATCAAACGAAACGGAATAGCTCCGCCGAAAGATCAGAATCACTATCAGAAGCCTCAGTACAAGACAGAGCAAATCAACTCGATCCCTCGGCAGCATAGAAAAGCACCGATAGTTGGCTGGCAAAATGGTAGTCCGACCGTGTTCCCCAGCACACCTTGCCACACTCCGGATCCAGACTCCTTGGATCCCATCGATCTGTCCCGATCCCAGAGCGTCGCTTCTTCCACGAGAAGCTCCGAGGTCTGCCAGGATTCTGGGAACACCGAGGATCTCAGCAGCCTCGCCGGCGAGAGACTTTTGCCATCCACACCCGCACGAACCATAGACAGAAGCGTCGAATCCTTATCACCCGACAAGGACACCTTCCTGACAACCTCGTTGGATTTAGGCAGAGATCTGAGCAAGGATCTTAGCCTGGCCGACGATCTGCAAGACAAGATCGACCTTCTCAGCCCGGGCACCGACTGCACCGACGACAGAATCCCTCCCACGCCCATTGACCGCAGCTATCTTACATCTCCGAACCTCACTCTAGGCATCAGTCCTACCAACAAAAGCATCTTACCGAACTCCTACGACACCACTCCCCTCGAGAAAGAGGACTTCAGTCACGACGATGACTACGGCAAGAAGTTCTCCGACTCGAAAGCAATCATCACCTCGAACCCTGGCTACCGCGAGGACGACACTCGAGACTCCATCGACTCGGACAGCGTTCTGGACTTGGAGGACGACGAGATAGGCAAGACCAAACAAAGAAAGCCTAAAGTACCCGACGGCGGTTGGGGATGGGTGGTCGTATTAGCTTCCTTGGTCATCTCGATGATCGCCGACGGTGTGTCCTTCAGCTTCGGATTGCTGTACATCGAGTTCCTCGAGGAGTTTGGAGCTTCCAAGTCGAAGACCGCTTGGATAGGCTCGCTGTTCATGGCAGTACCGTTGCTGTCCGGTCCCATCATGTCCGCTCTGGTTGACCGTTACGGTTGCAGGAGCATGACCATCATCGGCGGCTTGATCTCAGGGTTCGGTTTTGTGCTGAGCTGCTTCAGCAACACCATCGAGGTAATGTACTTGACTTTCGGAGTCATCGCGGGTCTCGGTCTGGGTTTGTGCTACGTCACTGCGGTCGTGAGCATCGCCTATTGGTTCGACAAGAAGCGAACGCTAGCTGTAGGTCTGGGTGCCTGTGGCACCGGTATCGGTACCTTCGTGTACGCACCTATGACCACCTTCTTCATCGAGGAGTACGGCTGGCGAGGTACCTGCCTGCTGCTGGCCGGCACGTTCTTCAACATGATCGTATGCGGTACGGTGATGCGAGATCCCGAGTGGTGGATCAAGGAGCAACAGAAGCAGAACGGTAACACCCCGAAAAAATCGATGACCAGGTCCGAGTGCGATAGATCGTCCGGTAGCGTCGCCGATGAGTTTCCCGGCGTCGAGGAGCTTAGGAAAATGCTGAAGAGCGGCGACGCGCCCGAGTATTTGTTGCAGATACTCAGCACCACCACGGAGGAACCGCACGCCGATAACGGGGATTTTAGGTTCAGGAGCGTCGTCAATCTGCCCACCTTTGTCAGGCATAACGAGAAGGTGAGGGCAAAGCTAAACTGTTTCGGTAATTTTCATGAAATTAGAGAGATGCGTTGGCGAGAACCGGATGGAAACGTTCTAAAAACTGTCCGTTCTTGAGAATTACAGGTGCCGGTGGAGGTGTTAGAACTGCTGGCCAGTAATCCGAGACTGTACAGGGTCATTCTGGAAAATTATCCTAATCTTCTATCATGTAGAAGCTGTTCGGATAAAAAGCTGCACGAATCCGCCGGAGAGGTTGGCAAGAAAAGCGTCGTCACAATGTCTATGAGGTTATAGCTTTTCCCAAGAAATAGCTTAGAATGAATACGGTGAACCACCTAATTTACTGAATAACTGCCGATAGATAGAATGTTAAAGATATTTGTATAAAGAACTGTAGTCTTAATGTGTAATAATTTAGAACGATTAGATGGTTCACTTGTAAACTTTCGGTATCGTTCTTGTGCCTGGAAACGCAGAAACCTAAAACACAGATTATGACGTTATTTGTCCATTGAAAGGATCAAACAAGCGAGTGACGAACCGAAATGCGATGATTCGACTGCAGCGAATCATGTTCAAACTGGGCCTGTATCTGGTCCCGTAAAAAGTCATGTAGCTAAGAAGACGTCCAAAAAAGAATCTGAAGAGGCTAATCCTTTGTTGACCAAAGAACTTGAAAATGTAGTGAGTAAACTAGGACAAAACCCCTCGAATTTTAGAGATTCGCAGTCTAACTATTCTGCGGAAAATAACGTATCTCATCGAAGTAGAAATAGTTTTTAATGGAGTATTTTACAGTTGTTTCTTTCTTTTTTTCTTTTAATTGTTTTAGGGTGCCGAAGCGCGAAAGGTAAAATCGATCTCGAAACAACGCTTGGGAGATCTGAATTGCGGCGTTGTTCGAACGGACTCGCTGCCGTGGCTGAGGAGGCAATTCAACACAAATACTCACTACTTCAAGGATATCAGAGTTCACAGGAACTCTGTTATGTATCGCGGTGCTGCCTTAAATTTGCACAAGTACAGATTAAGAGCCAGTAGCTGTCCAGATATTTATAGAAACAGTATGACTACATTGGCAAAAGAAAACGAGGAGGTAGGGTATCGAACTTTTTTATTGATCGAAAGGACGAGGAAGCTATTAATAATATTAAGAAAAAAAAAAGAAAGTTTCAATTTATGTACTTTTAGAAGTGGTACGGCGAACTGCTAGATTTACTGAAGGGTATGATGGACTTCTCTATGTTCCTGGAGCTACACTTTTTATTACTCTCACTGTCAACAATCTTGTTGTTCACTTGGTTTATCGTGCCTTACTTCTACCTTGCCGAGCATCTGACTAGGAACAGTTACTCCGAACCTGACGCTGCAAATCTCCTTAGTATTATCGGCATCACGAACACGATTGGAATGGTAATGCAATTTTGTTAATGGAATTTCCTAAAAGGTGTAGCCGGACAACGTGTCTGAATCGGATCGATCCGCTGAGAAAACGTTTTTAACAAAGTTTCACCTCTTCGCATCGATGAAGAGAGGATGGTTGTATCAAAAAATTGGATTAGCGCTTTTCCATTTATTTTCCCGACTGAATTCTGGCACGTAGCAGCCATGAATATGCAGAGAAGTATTTCCAATTTTTTAAATGAAGAATTCTCGAAACTGCATATTTCGTGGAGATCATACGGAAATAAAAGAGTTGATAGAATTAAGTACTCTTTAATGCTCTGTCGTAAATCACGGTTATCAAAGCGTGGTAAAGATGTCAAAACCTGTTAGTGTTATCAAAGATCTCTTGTCATTTGCCAACAACGTGTCCCACAAAGGTTAATTCGATCAAACTAATTTCGCGGAATTGCACGCAACTCGCGAGCGTCTGGCTGCAATTAGCTTGCTCCAGTTGACTTAGTGGATAATGGTCATAATTCATGAGCGTTTAACGAATTTACATTGTAACGTCAACCTGGCTCTGTTCGCAGATCGGTCTTGGCTGGGCCGGTGATCAGCCTTGGATGAACGTCAGCAAGACGTACACGTGGTGTCTGGTTGCCTGCGGTATAGCAACCATCCTAATGTCAATACTAACTCCTTACTACAACCTGTTGATGGCCACCTCGGCAGCGTTCGGCCTATTCTTCGCGAGTAGCTTTAGCTTCACTCCGGTGATACTCGTGGAATTGATACCTTTGGAGAGATTTACAACCGCGTACGGTCTCAGCCTGCTTTGTCAAGGTATAGGGAATCTTCTTGGCCCACCATTGGCCGGTTGGATCTTCGACGTCACGGATTCCTGGGACATGTCCTTCCACATGGCCGGTGGCGGGATCATTGTCTCCGGTCTTCTGGTAGGGCTTATTCCCTACACGAGGAACCGAAAAATCTGGGGCGAAGGTCCGATCGAAATGGAACGTGAGAAAGACTGTTTACCTTAGACTCGACATTTCATCTCAACAATGTTAACATTTAAGCAACCAAGGGATTCGCCTGATCAACCCTCAGTGCTCTAATTCTAAGAATTTAACTACGACTCGTTGCAGGTAACTGTGATCGACAAAGAACCATTCGTAGTTTCTCTAATTATAAAAGGCTACTTTTATTAAATAGACGCACTGTAAATTAAGCCGTTCGATTGCTTAAATGTTAACATCGTAGAAGTAGAAATGGTTAAATGATCTCTTATTATACAACAGTCTTTTTAACTTCTTAGACAGTGATACAGAGTATAACATAAAATCGAAAGTAGGATGAACGTAGGAGAGACATTACCGATTCGTCCAGCCTTAGTTTTTCTTTGTTAAATGTTGTTTAATTCTTACGATTGCCTTTTGTATGCAGTGGTGGGAACAGTACTTAACGGTGATGATTAGATTGCGGATTGAATTTTGAAAAAATTGAATTTGGGGTCGTGAAGATAGGGAATTCACCCTTTAAAATGAGCAAAGGCAGAATATTTAGTAGTTTTACTCTCGCGATTAAAAATCTCGTCTTACAATAATCGTTTGAATTTCCAAAGTTTTTGAAACTCTAAACGTTTAAAAATCCGCAGTCTAACAACGATATTTATAAAATGTTTTACCGTGTATGTAAATAGTATATGATTAGTGCCGTACGATTAGTTCAAATGTGATAAACTATAGTTTATTGTGTTTTTGGTGTACAGCAGAGAGGATAATTATTTTATTGGGATTGCGTTATCGTGGAAATTAGAATGGTGATCACAGGACTGACAGTACTGAAAACGAGTACAATAAAACAAATAGAAACGCTATTTTATGATAAGTACTTGATCTAAGTACCGAAGCAGCTTAATCTTTCAGTTAAAAAAAAATCTGCAAAACAAAAGATTACAATTTTTTTCTTTCAAGAGTTATTAAAATATCAGATAAATTGGTTTTCGGAATCGATTCATTTCACACTTTGAAATACTATTGGAACTGCCATTTTATGATTTTCTTTTTGTTGTTGCCATGAATCGGGAGATCATTATCTCTTGATATTATTTTTTTATCTAGTCATGTATAGTATTTGTGATGAAGAGATGGATGGAAATTCATGCTAGCAGTATCGTGCAGTGTATATTAATTTTTCCGTGCTCGTTTCCTTGTACCACAGCACAGAAAAAATAATTAATTCGAATTAGTAATTGAAATACTTTTAGTTATTAAAGGATTCATATCACAGGAAGATGACATTTCATACGAGCCAACATAGTACCTTATCATTCACTTTACTGAAATTTCCGCCCATCTCTGTTTCACAAGCAGCTGCTTATCCGACCACTTACGTGCCCTAAATCGTCATACTGTGCAGTATACTTTGTACTCATTATCAGACATTACAATGCCTGAAATCGGTGGTTGATAACTCTCGGTTATTTATGCACCAGGAACTAGAAAGCGTGCGCACCAGAACTGGCGTGCATTGTCATTACAAAGCTGGAGGTCACCTAATTAATAAGTACCGTTTTTTTTCTTGCAAATATATAAATAAAAATTCGTGTTTATTGCAGTCAGTGCCAGCTCTATAAAATATAAGTATTGTCCAATTTATTCTGTATAATGTGGTCTAAGAACATTTAAAATAATATTCTATTTATTTATAACATTTTTATTTGTTAACGTGTGCCACCATCGCTGTGCTGAAAAAGAAACGACAAAACTTCGTAAACAAAGTTATCGAAGATTCGTTTCTCCATTGTGTGTTGCATATGGTCCACTGGCGCAGTTATAAACAATTGCCTTATAACGTCCAGCGACGAGACAAAGAATTGGAACACTCGAAACGGTGCAATGATACTGTACATGCCTATACTATTGTAATAACAAAACGTCCCAACTGTGATTGTATCCATTCTTATAGGAAAAAGGCTAGAGAAATTTTGGTATTAATACTATTAATCTGTACACGCCTGCGTAACGAGTATTCAGGGCGTCGTCGCGATCGTGCAATTATATTAATTAGAAAAAATGTAGTACATTTCAGGGTTGTGGAGCTTAACATTACGTCGCATACACAGTAATTGAAAAACGAAGAACGATCGTAGAGTTCAACCGAACATTTCTTTACTTTCTTTGATGTTTCAATGGTTTAAAAATTTTCCGAGAACTAATGGAAGCTGACCGCCATTTTGAAGAAACGGCAGAAATGCGGGACAAGGTCGTAACACTCAAAATTAAATCTTTTTAAGTGCCAATCTAAAAACAGAATTGCATTCACTACATTTAACATATTTAGATTAAATATTTAAACACCAATGATATAATATGTTGCCATAAACCATTTTTATTTATAACAGTAACACATATTCCAAAGTTGAGTACTCAAATATTTATTTTACGTTGCAAAACAACTTTAATAAGTTATCTAATATTTAATATAATACCTACTTTAATTAATTGCGGTTATATACCAATTAAATTAAAGAGTAAATCGTTAATTGCAATTGATAATCAAATATTTCAATTGTAATCGTTAATCGTTAATTGCATTAAATATTGTCCAGCTCTGGTTTTAGGGAATATACATTCTCGCATACACTATTTTATTAAAAATATATTGTATATATATATAAACATATATATACACGTAGAAATGGTTGTGTTATACGAACAATATTTATGTACACATGAAAGTAGTCTGAATATTAAACGAATGGTATATAACATGCTTCCAAATATAAAACTAGTCAACGACGGCTAACAAATTGTTCACAGTAGCATTCAATTTTTCATATGGATATTAAATCGATGTTCGAATTAAAAAATTCGAATGTCGATTACGCAAGTACATGTCCGACGAAATTTCGTGGAAAACAATTACGAAATGATAATGAATTATTACTCGTGCAATTGTAACTCCAAAGTATTTAGTATGCGAAACGTTAACTAGTTTAACGAACAATAATGCGAATTTACCAATCTTTGTATTACGCGCTAGGTATTGTTGCGAGAAGAATAAATTGTTAAAATGCCTGTATAAAAATACATACGAATGTATATATTTCTATAAATATATACACACTGCGTATGACCGTCTAGTCCAATATGTTCCTCACATGTCTCGCTAATTTAACACTTTTAACAACTTTTTACAGATTTTTCTGTTAACGCGATCCTCAATTTAATATCCCGGAGAAATGTTAAAACTAGCTGGACCCGGAGTTGAGTTTCGACTCGACGTTCTAGGAATTCCCACCACCTTGGCAAGCTTCTCCACGCTTTTCGGAAATGTCCTGGTAATTATCGAGTGCTCTGGCCCAATCAACGCGTCCCCCATTACCCCCATTCGCACAGCTTTCCCATACCTATGCAGAGTGATCGACATATCTAAAAATAACAAACACATAATTCTTGTTGTATGATAAACTTCTAGACGGAAGAAAACACAGATCACAGATATATAATTAGCCTTATTATACTTACTGCAGTTTCCTTGGGGTGGCCTCCAATACATCACAGCGTCGACACCCTCCACATGTAAATCTCCGTCTACGTGTGTCAAAGTGAGGGAATACCTTCTGGTCAGATGATTTAGCATCACTTTTAATAAAAGGAAAGGCAAACAGGACGTAATTAGTCCGCTGGACGTTTCCGCCGCCGTGATGGCGTAGATCGCAGGTTGTTTCGATCTCGCTTCTCGCACGTTCTTCTGGATCACCTGAAAATGCGTATCCTCTTAACAAAGATCTTACAGACTGCGGATCTTTATGGAAAAATCGTCTGTTACAAGGACCAGGACCAGACGCTGTTCGATTCTCTGAATATTCCCATTGTTTCAACTTCCAGCTGGTAACAAAAAGAGCTGCGAAGTTGAACAGCAGGGATACATTCGATGTTGTTACCAATATTCTGATAAACGGACCTGTAAAATTTCAACCAGATCATCCTCGAGCAACAGGGTTCTCGTAGGCAGTGCGAGGCACAAAATACCCCTGGCTTCGTGGTTCTGAACGAACAATGCTTGCTGGCTGACAAACTTTCCCGTGGCAAGCACGCCGTCCGGTATCCTAACGTCGGAATGTTGGAAATACTGTTTTAGAGCGTCCACGGTAGCGGTCAGCAGGATCTCGGCTTCGGTAGCTCCGGTCATGTTCGAGATCTTCCGGAGAACGTCGAGCTCCACCTCTTCCGACCATGCTACCACTTTCCTCCCGCACGGGGAGGTGGTCTGCAAACGATTGGCCTGAGGATGTTTCAGAAACAGCTCTTCCAAGATCATTTTCGGTGCTTTGATCGCGATCCAGAGTATGGAAACCGCTTCCATGGTGGCTTCGAACACCAACGGAAGATAGTACCACAGCATGGCGGTCAACGTGTCCGGATAGTAATGCTTGTGACGAGACCTTAATGCTTTCAGTTCTCTCAACAATCGTGGCGGCGTTTTCAAAGCCATCGTCGTTATCACGTGCCAGATCGAACGAATGGTGTCCAGCAGAGCGTCCACGGGGTTCATGGATTTTAATAGTGCGCGAGAGGTCACTCCGAGTCCGAAGTTCCTCTTGCTAGCTTCCCTTTGGAGGATCGAGAAGATATCGAAGATCCGGGATCTCCCTCGTTTCTGGTACTGTCTGAAGCACGTTAGAAGAGAATTAGCCCTCCAGAAAATAGTAACAATTTATGAGATCTAGTGATTCTATACCTTGTCACTTCCTTCAGCGAGGATACCAGGACGATCACGACGATTTTGACACACTGAAACGTGCTGATCTGTTTCTTCATAATCCCCGGTCGCTCGACCGGATCGTTATTGTAGAGAAACTCGTTCCAGTAATTGCTGAAGCTCTCTGTGAGCTTCTGGTAGAGCTTCGGCAACGCTGAAGGTTGCGCGTAGAGATTCGTGAAAGGCGATTCGGGTTCCTGACAGGTCCAAACTTCGTTGGAGTATTGCAGCGGAAGAAAGTCCGCTAGAACTAGGTGCTCTTGCCGTAAAATCAGATGGTGGGCTCTCACTAGACAGACTTGGCACTCTTCCCCGCGAAGGGTGCAATTTATCACGTGTACTTGCCACGGTGGATGCCCGTACGGGAAGAATTTCGACGTGAGATCGCTGACGTAATCCTGTAATCGATGTTAGCAATAACAAGGTACAAGTTCGTCTGAAATATCCAGCTCTCTCGAGTTCAATGGAATTTTGACCGTAAAGATGGCGGCGTCTCGGACCAACCTGGATGTTAGATTCCGTGATAGGACGACCTCTGAAAGAGGACGAGGAATTTATCAAATGATTGTCCACCGAGAAGTCCTTAAGATCCTTCCACACGTAAAGACCCCATCTCGTCGACAGGCCCATGCGCAGAAATCTTCTGGACGATATCAAGTGCGCTAAATGTCCTCGAATCCCTTCGGCGACTGAGCGGCCTTGAATCAGCAAAGTATAAATGCCCTAAATTTGTGAACAATTTTACGAGTTACATAACACCAGGACCCTTAACGCCGTTAATCTGTCGTGCGATCGAAAGATTCAGAACCTACGTAATTACGGAGGTGGTCCAGGATCGTCTGGATGCTGTTCTCCTCCACGACCACCACGTTCGGGTATTTCCATTTCACGAAACGTATCCAGCACGTCTTCGACCATGACAGCGCTTCGGTGTGTTCAATGAAACGCAAAATATTCACAGAAAAGAGATTAGAGTCAACCGAATCTCGATGGATCACGATTTCCCCTTTTTTTGGATCTTCTTCTTCTCTTTTATCCAGAGGGGTACGCGTAATGTGAAATCATAGTCGCGTCGTTTCGAGGTACTTAGAAGAGCATTGAAAACTAATTTGCAAGCAAGTTGATCCTTGTTTCGGTACCACGATAGATACAACAAATTGCTCGACGAAATATGAATCACGCGTCGTTTTATTATGGCCGTAAACGGGGACACAAATTCCTTGGTATTATCGTTCTTTTTATGTCTTTTATCTTGTTAGACAGTATCTGAACCAGACGTGATAGATACATGTACAAATATGTGTATACACATTTCCCGCCATTCGTCACGAATGTTTATGTATCAGACTTCGGCCGCCCAATAACAATTAATCAAAATTTATCATAGACTGATCGAAAATTATTATTTTCATATATCATAATGCCTGGATCATGCGCGGACGATTTGCACGATTTTTAGACGATCTTTAGCGAAATAATAATAATTGTTAGAAACTTTGACCTTTCTACTTCGATCACATTACATAAATTGTTTCGGTTCCGCGGTATCTTTATGGTTGCTGCTTCAGTAGTCGCGCGTTAACAGTGCGAGTAAATCTTCCGGAAGTTTGTGCGACGTTCTGTAAAGTTCCCAGCAGCTTTTATCAATTTGTTAAGGATATTTTTAAATATATTTGGTAATTTTCGCCTATCATTAGTAGATTCACTAGGGCTCTCGCTGTCCGGCTATTCGAATATTCGGATTACTCAATATAACTCCGGATTAAATATAAATCTGGATCCGAGTTGTAATGAGTAGCCGACGGATCCTTGTAAAACTCTTTTCGAATATCCGGATAGTAAGAGAACCAATGCCGACGATTACCTGGATAAATAAGGAGGAACACCGGTACCAGTAGAAGCAATAGCAACAAACTGACGCTCAAGTGAAACAGGAGCGAGATGCCGAGGACGTCGACGAGATTGAACGGGGCCATGTTTTCCAGGGATTCTTCTGGCAACCCTCGAAATTACATTTACCGGGAAAAATAGCCGCGAGAATGGCTCGGACAAGCCAACCGAGAATTGTCGAAACTGTCGTCGCGTGTTCGAGACTCCGCGATGCACTGACTGACTCGTGGAGAACGATTATGTCCGGGATGCTGACCCCCGACCCCTTTGCGCTGTAACGATGACGATACATCGTGTTCTCCTCTTGCCTGTACCCCTTTCCTATCAAAGCCCCCTCCATCCCGTGAGAAATCCTCCGGGATTCGTGAAATTCGACGGAGAATCGAGCGATGCTGATTTATCGTCGACCAACTTACCGAATCCAATCGCGGTTTAATTATAGGCGACTGGCAGAGATAATCGCCGGATCTCTCCGCCGGCCTTTGGTCCAGGTTAACGAATCGGGATCGACAGACGCGTAGAGATGTCAACTATTAGATTTAGAAACGCCAAGTTAGAGAATAATTTGTTTAGAACGAAACGAAGATTTTGTTGAAAACGTAGGTACTATTAGCTAGGCACTATTTAATTATGGCAAGTGAATAAAGCATCGTCGTAGGATCTTTTGTACATCCATTTCTGAAAGGCGTGTAAGGGTTAACGTTATCGTGATTGCACAATATTGCACAGTAAATGAAATGTCGCACTATTATTAAAAATAGTATTGACATTTCGTACGAAAATGTGTTAATGAACGAACGTCAAAAAGAAAAAAAAAGACAGAAATGAATTTTGATCGATCGTTATATTTTATTAAAAATGTATATTTACAAAATTCTGTATCAATATACACGTATATATTTACACTCTTACAAAAGATCTAGTCTGCTATAATATAAAATATGTCATTGTTCGCACGTTTTAACGTAAACTCTATGTTATAAAGAGGCTAATACGTTATCTAAATTCTCATGAATCCTTGAATTGTTCATTCCGCAAATGAAAAGCATTGAATATTTCTCGAAATCCTCCTCTTCGCCGCTCCTACTACACAGTAGACAAAGCACTCTCGACTATAAATAAAACTGTGCCGATGTTCTACAATTACATTGTATCGCAATTTTACGTATTACTAAATTTTTCTCATAACATAACAAAACATCTGTTACAAACGTTAATATCATCTTTCTTTTCCACGGTTGTTTCATTTCATTCTCATACTCCGCCATCCTCGAGCGGCTTGTTAGGTTTGTCTCGCTTGGCGTTATGATAGAGATACGAATGTACACGTAGGCTGTTGCTGTTCTTGTATTTATTACCACAAAGCTTACACGTCAGACTTTCGAGCGGCCCGTGGATGTAACGAACATGAAGTTTGAGATTCTCTTTGCGGGTGAAATGTCGGAGACACCATGGACACGAGTACATTCGAATTACTTTGCCCCTGTCCATTCGCAAGGTTGGTCCCAATTCGGATACAACACGCAATGTTGTCTCCAATGGTAGAGTATTATTTGAAATACCTTTCACTGTCCGTCGACCTTTACTGTGACAACCTGACTCGTAACCGAACTCATTCTGAAGACCAGACATGTTATTCAGACCTAATTGGGACAAAATATAAATTACTCGTGATCCTGTATATTCTAGATCGAATTCATTGAGAGACCTTAATGTGGACCCATATTATCCTATTCAAATTAGTTCAAACATACCAAATGATTGAGTTTGTGAATTCTGATCGTAGGGAACTAACTGCATATCTGGTACAAAATCTGGAAAATATTCGATTCTAATAGTTCGTACGGCCAAGAGTAATACAACTCTATGTAAAATAGGTACCTTTCCTATGCAAATTATCTTCAGGTTTGAAAAATGGTTCATTGGAATATGTCCTATATACCGTTTCTGGATCAATATCAAGCGTATAATCTAATGGTTCTTGTTTAGGTGGTTCTGTATAGCTAGTGTCAGCTGTGCAGTCTAATGGTTCCTCTTCATTACTTTGTATTTCTATACTTCTGCAACTATTATTTGGTGGTAGATGCAGGTCCTGCTGATTATAAACTAAGTCAGAAATAGAATCATGCTGGCAAAATGTACCACTGGTTGCCATATTAGTTTCTATAAATTCCTTATTGTGTAGTTCATCTTTCGATGAAATATCTTGTTTCTCGGATGTTTGATCCTTTTGTACTGTTTCTTTTGGTTTGTCAGAAACAGATATGTTTGAATCTGACACGTCTGAGTTAATGCTCTTCTTTTCCATATTAAACAACTGATCCAATTGGTCTACATCCTTCGAGAGACTGTCCTCGGATTTCTAAAAAAGATAAGAAATAATTCTGCATTTTATTCAATTATTCGTCAAGTCTTTGCACACATACCTCGTCAGAGTCTGTGGTTAAACCTTTTATCTGTAATGTCTCTGCTACTTTCAAGAAACTTGCTATGTCTTCTTGCTTAATGTTCACTTCACCTTGGTACATGAAGTGAAGCATCGCAGACAAATCACGATAATTGACATCTTTTAAGATCACGATCGGATGCTTACAGGAGTTTCCCTGTATTGCAAGCAAAAATTTTATCGTTCTGTTGCTAGTAATTTTAAAATAAAATAGATTACAATATACCTTGAAAAGCTCTCTGAAATATGTACTACAAACTGATAGTATTAACTTATGTGCACGTAATATTTGCCCCTCTGCGGCCAATGTTACATCAACTAGCTGCTCGTCCGTTAGTAATGTATATAATCCAGAGGATAAGTTTCTCGGAAAGCTATTCCAAACTAGCGAAAACTGTTCTCCAGACATTATTTCTATAAAACGAAATTGTTTACTTTATTCATTTGAACGATTAAGATTAGCATATTTAATATACTACATTTGATCCTAAACAATACAGTGCATAGTAGTAAAGCTTCTTTACATGCATTTTAGTTAAATGTTAATGTTTACTACATAATTCTATGGTTGTAAGGCGAAACAACAATCATAGAATTACAAGGTGCGTCATAAAATGTGATATTCTTAAAAATGAAGGAATTACTGTCACCATAGCAACATGCACTGATATCCTGTATAAAAACAACGAGCATTAGAATTCATTTAAAAAGTTAACCTTTATTGAAACGCAATTTGACGATCTGACGAAAATAATCCTCCGAACGTTCAGTTCGTTCGTTATATAAACAATATGATGTTAATAATTGGAATCCGCATAGACGAGAAAAAGTCACTTTAATTTCATTGACGCCGTTCTTTTTTCAATTTTTAAATAAATACATAGACTCATTTCAAACGTTTCCAGACAATTCATGTCAATTTCTAAAATTGCAATTTATAGTTTACAAAACAAATATTTCACGAATCAAAAAGTGTTTAGAGTGGCATAAGATGGACGAACATATGAATTATTCGAGATATAGGTAATTGTTGCGCCATTTATTTATGTCCAAATTTTAATTTCGCTGTTTTATGGAACATTACAGTACGGATAAAGTTATTTTTTATATCAGTAGTATAACATTATTAACAACTATCATTTTTGTTTAATACATCAAATTATAAAATAGACATAATAAATATTGAAACAGCCATCTTGATAAAGGAAGCAACTCATTTATGAATATTGCAACCTGCAATAGTGACTTTATAATTATAAAAACTTATGAAACTGCATTTATAAATTATATACGTGTTATTCAGCTATATATGTCAATCATTATATTTATTCGGAATCATTGATTCTCTAATTCGAAATTTAGAATCATTATAATCGATTATATTTTTCAAATGATTACAATTAAAAAGAATGAATCGTGAAAATTCGACATAATAATAAAGTGTTTAACTAATATTCATATTTCATTGAGTTGTCATTTTCGCGTAGTCGGAAACATTTCCACAGACCATAACGAGCCTCCCAATCTATGAAAAACAAATCTGGCTTATCCCAAAGAATATGATGTGCTGCAAAATTGTACTGAGACTGGAGAGGTGGATTTAAATGCGGAGCCCATTGTGCTCTCTCCAGCATAATTTTGTTTACATACTCGTAAAATACTTTGGCTTTATGAATCCAACATAAAAGGGACATAATTGCAATTATCATAGCATGCAAGTGATAAGATATTTCCGGATAATCGATTTGGTGCTTGAATATTAGATCTTGGAGATTCATTAGAAAGCAGACTATAGCAGCTGCTGTAAATCCACATGGAATTTCTATTGCAAATAAACAAATTGTACAGTATGCTGTTTCTAAATTCATACGTGATGAGCAATGGTTTACGATACTCATTAAAATGCTGTCATGTAATATCTCCCTATGAAGCTTCAAGAACAGTTTATCTTCTTTAAGACACTCTGCTATCGTCAAATCGAATTGACTGTTCTCAAAAAATATTTTGGGTGTATCGAAATTCATCTTGTTTTCTTTTCTATCAAGCAAATATTGCATTACCCTGTGACCTAATAAGCTTATAATTTTGCTTTTCGATGCTAGCATATCCATAAGCAATGGAAACACTTTTGGTGTCATGGATTTCTCATATACTATAACTATGTGCATATAAGCTGTATATTCAAGCGTGCTTCCAAATTCTAAAATAATTTCATCTGTCATTCCTGGTTCAACAGCCCATGAACACATATGTTGCACTATGACTAGAAGATGATCGTTGTTCACATGTTTTACCATGTTTATAATGCACACCTCCAGGCCCTTCTTAATACTAGCATATGGTGTAGTATCATTACCCGTTTTTGTAGCAGTTACACTTATGTAAAATGACTTCAGAATTCTTTCGATGAATACTATGGTATCATAAGTATCTGGCCAATTGTACACATCTAACAGTTCATACAGTATTCTTATAATTCTTCTTGTATCTTCTATATTCACATTTGGATCTTCAATTTTGTTCCATATTGTGTGGAACATTAATGCTCCGTTAACACCACTTTCTAGCAAATTACATAGTATTTCAAAGCAGAGAGTTTCAAACTCCCAGAGCTTGTCCTTGTATATTGTATTGACTACTGCTTGCAAAATTTCCTTAGACTTTGTAGGAATATAGATTTGTAGCAAATGATTGTAACATTCTTTAGCGAAACGACGTTTCCGCCGTCGTTTCCACTCGCATATATTACTAGCATGGTACAGTGTTCGGTTGTAATATAAAAAAAGTTTAAGGGTAAATACAATTATAATATCAGGATCGTAACTTAATAGTTGTTTTTGTAAAGCACTTTTTGTTATACTCCATATATCGTTCAATAGTTTCTCCTGATCTCGCACGGAATTTGAAGTTACATTGGTGCATTCTTTGTATATGTATTCTATTTTATTCTTTAATTCTTCATCTGAAATCATTATGAAGTGGTATGAAACACTACGAATATAATTTTGGTTAAAAACATTTACAACATAAATACGGCTGAATATGCAGTTTTTATGTTTTCAATCTGTAAAAATATACAATACTTGTCCACATTATTTGTAGAGTTATCTCTTTCATACATTTTTTACCTGTTTACCTTAAAGGAAGAAACAAACAAGCTATATTAATGTGTACATAGAACTTAAAAAATGTTCAATATGTATTTACATGTATGTATAATGTACAGATAAGACTTAAAGATATGCATTAGAAAGACTACACTACACCTTCTATTTTTATACAAAGTGAAATCATATATCACGTAATTTCAAATATTGAAATTCAACTATTCTTAAATGAAATAAATATATCATTTTTCATTACATATCGTAACATTGTAGCTATATATATAAACCTTTTGATTCCAGAAATGAAATAACAGAATTCTAGCTTAAAATAAATAACAATCTTCTTAGAACCACAAGTCACCAACTACGTCTTCTTCTGGTTGTGACAATTGTGTTTTTTGTTTTGGCTGAGCACTATTTTCCGCCTCGTCTTCACTTTCCGAGACTGCTAGATCATCCTGAATTTTATTCTCACTTTTCTCATCTCTTGCTGGCAATCCAGCCAGCAAGAAATCTGAAGGATCGTAATTTGGATCGACATCCATACTTTCATCTGTAATAAAAAAAAAAAACATACGTTTATAATATCCGAGAAACTTCCTAATTACACTAACTGGCCAACACCAATTTTGGTGTTAATATTTTCATATTACCAACCTTGCTGAAGCAGTTGTTGATCCGCCATATAAAAACCGACATTACCTAACTGTACCATTGCTTCAGCTGCTTGCTGACTATCATCGTCTGCCAATACCACTCCACCCTCTCGTACTTCATTCAGTTCAATCGCATCCATTTCAGCATGTTCAGATTGTTCATCTGTACCAAATGGTACCTCATCGAACTCATCTTCACTGGAGAATTGTAAATCTAGAATAGAAAGAAAACCACTGTTAGATCGGAATTACATGCATACTCAATGATCAAACTCTAGCGCTTCCTATACCTTCTTCAAGAACATCTTTCTTCTTTGAATTTACACTTCTGCTACCATCGCCTTCCATATCTCCTTCTACATCCACGAAGTCGAAGTCCTCCATATTCGATTTTCCAAATGGATTCTCTGGCGAACTTGTTTGACTCTATAAAAAACACCAAACAATTTATTCAATCAGTACAGTAATAAAATAAATATGCAAATTTGATGAAATTAGTACCCCTCTGAATTCTGGCTCCACAATAGTATAATTTTCCTCGTCTGGACCCAGCCAAGAAGGATCTATATCTGCTTGTTCCATTGCACGCTTTTGTACTAATAATATATTATTTTCTAATTGCGTTAAATGATCGTCATACTGAAAATTATAAATTAGTAATAATTACAATCGATAATATAATTAGAACATAACATTCTATAAATGAACATTTTCTTATCTACCTCATCTAACGTTTCTTTGCAAATTTTTACAAGCATTTCAGCCTTGTTTGTATAAACAGATTCTTTTCCATTGTATATTGTACAATTTTCCAAAATTTGTTCAATGTCTCGTAGAAACTCGTGTCGATTATGATATTTGTGTGCTGGACAAAAATAATATAGTTAGTTTAACTAATACAACAAAATGAATACTGTACTTCTACTGATAATGTAAATCAAGTTACCCGACACTTTTTTCGATATAGTCTCCAAATCCATTGGTCTTTTTATTACAGTATAATAATCTTTCACTAGTTTCTTATTTACTGGTTTCAGGAACGGCCAAGCTTCCGTCATAGATTTTAATTTATTATTAACAACGTTGTCCAAAATGAATGTCAAAGCGACTTGATCGTTGTCATCGAGAAGAGGGTTAATGGCTTTCTCTAATCTCATGAGACGGTCCTCTTTCTCGCCAAGCCTTTCTACGCAAGTCTCCAACATACGTCTAGCGGCCACTGTTAACGAACTTTTCGCTCCATTATACAATGTAGAGTTTTCTACGATTTGATTAACATCGGCTAGAAATTCTTCTCGACTTTGATATTTCTTCAATCTTAAATTCTCACGAATAGTTTGCAAATCCATGGGTCTTTGAATAATCTTATAATAATCAGGAACAGCCTAACAAACACACGTTAAAAATATAAATTTATGAGGAAAGATATGAAAACGATTTTATCAGGAATAAAATATACCTTAGCGTTAACAGGAAACAAAAATGGTTGAACATCTGGTAAATCTCGCATCTCATTAAGAATGCTCTCTAACATTGTAGACATGACAACGACAGGATCAGTTCTACGTCTGTTGGCAGGTCTCTGTTGTCGTTTCAGATAATCGCAATGATCGTCGCCAGTGGCTCTCCTTCGCTTTTTAGAGTTGACAGCTTCTTTAGGCACTTTCAACAGCAGCGTGCGTCTCTTCATTTCTTCAGCATGCTGTGAGCAACAAAACCATAAGATTGCGTATCTCTTCAGCACTGACAGCCTTTAGAATTTTTATACACTTTAAACAGCGTACCTTGATCAGTTTAGACGACAACTTCACTTTAGTTCCGTCCACGTTAACGAGATCTTGGTCATCGGTATTGAGCTGCTTTTCAATCTCTTCTTCTTGTTCCTCAGTCATCGCAACGTTCACTGGTGCAGTGGTTATGCTGTTCTGATACAAGGGACAGGCTTTATTTGTACGCATATGGCCCACATTACCACAGGCACCGCATTTCAATTTAAGATCTGGCTTAAGTTTAGGTTTTTTACGCTTGGAAGGAGAAATTTCGGTTTTAGGATGTTTGGAAGCAGGAGATGTAGACTGGAAAGAATTACTGAATTGAAGGATACTGTTTGAGGATGTGGCGGTTGGGGTATTGGTATTGCTACGGTCAAATATGTTATGGGATGACAAATTGCTCCCAATCATGGGACCACCTAGCATACGTTCTCTCTCTTGGTTCCGCTTAATTCTACGTAACTGTTCTTGAATTCTTCTCTTCTCTCTCTTCATCTCTTCTTTCTGCGCCTCGTCCAGAGTCGCAAATTGTTTGATGAACGTCTCGTCCTTCGAGTTCCTAATCTTTATGTACGTATCTATCACGGCTGGTTTCCTAACCAGTTCCACCCTCGTGTACTCTTTCCCTTCCGGATTTCTAAATGTTCTGTAAATCTTCAGGACCCTGCCCTGCTGCGCATTGAAGTTATTTACAGGACTGTCTTCCTCATCGTCCTTCTTCTTTTCCTTACTCTTTTTCTCCTGTTCCTGGACCTCGCCCATCAACATTTTCCGCAACTCGTGACGCTGTTGCTCTTCTCGCTCGAGAGACAACTGGGTGCTAGTTTTCTTATTAGAAAGCATATTCTCGATGTTCTTACCCATCTCCTCTATATCGGAGCTATCTTCCTCCGAACTTTCACCCTCGTCTGTACTCAATACTTCGTTCGATGATAGCACACGATTTTGCAAATCAAATATTCTCTGGCATTCTTCCTTGTATCTTTCTTGGTGCTCGGCAATGGAGAATCGATTACCTCGCGAGAATTTGGTCATACCCTCTTCCCCAGCCTTAGCTTTCTCCGTGGACAATGTCCTAACTACGTCTATAACTTCCCATCGTGACAACTTTTTAATTTCTTCTTCGGGAACACCAAATTTACGAAGCAACGCTTTCGCATTGTTCAAAGACAATCTTCGTAAATCAGCATCTGTTCCAGTAACGGTTCTCTTTGGTTGCGCTTCTTGCTCCTCCTAATTAACATTTCAAAAGAAAAATATTAACCCTAATATTAGAGAATTCCGTTCTCGCACACCTCTAATTCTAGTACATTATAGAAAAAAAAAAGTAGTATGACCTATAAACAGAATGACAGAGTTTTCTGAGCGTGTAGTAATTACCTTGCTTATCGTTGGTTTGTTCGGAACCCTGACATAAGAGAATCCTTCACCACAGCCTGTTGGATCTGCTGGTCCTGCTAGTTGCAACAAGCATTTGCCTTTCATAGCCTGAATGTAAGCTCGTGTTGTGTTCCAAGGCGCGACTTTAACTTCGTCGTCCATTTTTAGTTGCATTTCTTCGTCATCGTCGTCTTGAGGAGTGAACAAGAATTTTTCACCATAACCTGCATCTTTTAATCGTTGTTCGGCCGCAATCATACTAAAATAAGCGCAACACTGTTCCGGGGACACCATTGCTCTAATTTCTTCTTCTGTCGGCAACCTGAAGTCTGGCTTTATGACCCACCAATTGGAATCCATTCCTGATGCAAAGCAGTTTAACATATGTTTTCAACACGTTTTTAATTTGCTTCGATAAGTATATAATGTAAGGACACATATGTGTAAATACCAGTTCTTTTGAAGTCAGCGCATAGTTTCAAGCGTTTTCTTATACTACTTTCACTATGCGAAGGAAATGCTCTTTTAATATCGTCCATTTTAATACGTCGTGGTATGTCGCGTGATTTCCAAAACAATCTGTATATGAATACTTGTAAGAAGTCCCTGACGAAATTATTAGCTCTCTTCGAGTTAGGCCCTGGTACTTCATACAACGGACACTCCTGTCCTGCTACAAATAAAGCATCCACTTCTCTGATGTAATATTGCTGCCTAAATATAAATATTATTTGTTATGTCACAGTACGTCATAGAGGTAGAAGGAAATTTGTATTACAATACCTTGTTCTAATAACTAGAAAATCAGTCTCTGGAATTTTGTGTTCATAGATCGGCGCTCTGTACATGTTATTTTCAATCGCTTGTATGCTTTGACCAGGCGTAAGAATTCCAAGGAATGGACTAGTATGCGCGTACGCAGTTTCTCCGTATTTATACTTCTGAGGTCCTTGATCTTTGCCTGCCTTTCTTTTATAGTAATTTTTCACCTTGGAACACATGCCTACTTGGTTCATTAGAGGAGGATGCTCTTCTGAGAATTCAATGAGCACCACCTCGCCGTCTTTACCAGATAAATCTTCAGGAGTTCTCATGAAAAAGACGTCACCTCCGCCAGATGCGATTCTTTCTTGTTCTCTTTGCTAATAAAAGGTATCATATATATATCTAATGTTTCTTAAGAAACAGAAAAATGAGGAAAGATATACGTACCTTAGCTTTCTTTTTGATGTGTTTCAACAATGGCAAAACAGAATGAGGTCCAGGATGTGCAAGTGGACCACGACTGAATTTTCTTAGAAGTGGTCTATGGAAATTGCGAAGCCGTAATGGTCCCATATGAGTTTGTACAAATGGAACACGCAATTCTACCACAGGTGTACTGTGTTGTATTAGGTTCCCACCTCCAACTTTCAACCGTAATGTTGTTTCCGATGACCGTGGCATATAATAACTAAAAGCCAAACGAATTATCGACTTTGTTCTAATAGAAATTGTATTCAATGGATATTTTTTTGGTAGACTTACTTGTCGTTCGAAATATTGAAGGGATCTCTGTCTGGTGACTTTGGCGGCGGCGGCGGTGTATCTTCTTCCAGGACGTTAATCACTCCTGCTTTTCCAAGTAGCAATTTGCTCTTTTTAACATGTGGATGTGGTATCTTTACTTTTGGTTGAGGTCCATTATCTTTATGCAGCAATGCTGGATCTATGTCGTCGGGAATACCAAGAACAATGTTTTCATCGTTTGGATCCAAAGTGAGAATTTTAGGTTTTGGTATCTTTTTCATGTTTTCGGGATCCCAAATTACTTCTTCTTCCCATAGACCATATACCAATTCTTCATTTTCTACAGGAAAAATGGAGTACCAGGTGTCGTCGTAGTTTTCTTCCCTGGATTGTTGTTGATTTCCCTTGTTCATACCCCTATTAAAATATCAGTTAGTTAAATAACCATGGACAAATTACGTACGAGATGTTCACGCGTTTGCTACATTCGCTAGCGTATATGCAACACTCTATATATGGATTAGTATTCCTTACATTTTATTTTTCTGAGACTGCATGTGCAAAGGAGTTGTAATTTGTGAAGTAGCTAATCGAACGTTCGATGCAACTGGGACTGGTGCACCTTTTCCTGGCTGACTGAATGCTTGAGCAGTTCTATTTCCACTGGACGGTACCCAACCGGCTGCATTATTTTTACTGTTTAATTTCTGTAACACCTTCAAATAGATTTAGGTCCTAAGTTACGCGGCCCTGCACAGGTCTTAGTACAGTATGTCGGATCGAAGTGATATTACATACTTTATGTTTTATATCATCGCCATTCCATATTACATCATCTTCCCAATGTAATTGTGACACCATTAAAAATGCATCATCAGAAAATTCTTCGGCAGCTTCTTTATCAATCTGTTCCTCTGTCTGTTGGAAATATAATAGGAACATATAATACAGTATTTTCAATAATACATTGAACTTTCAAACAGTCTGCTCTTTATATTTTTAATGCAGATAATTCTATACCTTATCTACAAGTTTAAATCCATAATTAAAACCATCTCCAGTTTCTGGAACTTGAAGCATATCGTACCAAAGCTGTGCAGGTCCGAACCGCCAATCTGCTACTTTTGGTCCCATATCTCCATTTTCTCCAGTTTCACCTGTTTTCCCAGTTTGCTCTTTGTCCTCAACTGGTAACAGTAATTTACTCTCATCATCGGAACAACACATATCTGGACTTGGATCGGGACCGTAATTCAATATCCAACCCTAATGTAATTTTATAATAAAAGACAAAGTTAGTATCATCTTAAGATTAAATCAGAATACACATTATGCATGTATTATGCGAACCTTAAACTTTGGTCTCTTTTCGTCCTGATCAGAACCAGAATCTGAATCTCTAACATCATGATGCCGTTTCTTTTTCCGCCGTTTTTTAACACCTCTCCATACTTGTGGAAGACTGCTCGGCTTTCCTGGACCAAACAGTCTTGAAAATCGTAGTACTTTGTTAGCACGAAAATCAGGAAACAATTCAGCTACATCAACATTAGCATATTTCGATGGTAACATGGAAGCAAGAGGGGTTTCTAATTTCCGTTGTCGGGCAGCTTCTGCCTCCTCTGCTGTAAGTACTTCCTTTTCTTCGGGTACTGGAGGAGGAGGCATTAATTGCGTGTCAGATTTGTTAACAACTTCCTCATCATCTGCATCATAATCATTTTCTTTTTCGTTTCTTCCTTCAAACGTGTCCTGTTTATCTATGTGTAAAGGTAAAACATAAAAATGAGTTGAAAAGTCAACAACTATGCTCATCAAATTTAATATAAATATATTATAGTAAATTGTGAAAATTGAGCTAGAGTTTTCAATGAATACAAAGTTGTGATAGGTGCCCGTGCTCATTGTTTACAAGTAGTATTCATTTAATATTTAATAACTACGGTCATTGTTAATAAGAAAATCATAAAATACTTGTTGTACTTACTACTATCCTCGTTTAAATCCTCTGCTAATTCACTTATGTCTGAAAAATCGAGAGCACTAGGTGACTTCTCAACATAATTTGTGTCCCTTTCATCGATAGCTTTCATTCCTTCATGTCCATTGTCTTGGTCATCCTTTTCATCACTAGCATTTTCATTAGACATCATTTCTCGAATAAACGAGCTGAAGCCAAGACGACTAAGTGAAGCTAAGTGTTGCTTTGCTTCTGGATCTAGAATATCATCTTCTAGTTCACCATTATCATCAATGTTTCCGAACAGGAAACCAGTCATATTGATTCCAGACATCAAATCTTTATCGCCTTCTTCCTCAGAATCAGCCATTTTTATTATTATTGAAGAATCAAACGAATTGATATAACAGTAATTTGTATAAAAATTCGTCGTATCCGAATGCACAGTAGATCACCACAGATGATACATGTCGATGCCACAGCTTTTAATAACGGAAATATCAAAATATCACATACTCATATATTTATTACTATTTATATTTATAAATTCCTAATATTTACAACTATTATAATTATTTACAAAGCTTTGTTAATTACAAAGTTATAGTAAATTTACGTTTTGTTTACGTAAACCTTAACTGTCCGCCATGTTCTCAAATGTACTATCGCCATAGAGTATATATTCCTACAGAGGCAGAAATCTCATTGAAACAGAGTATTCTATGTTTCTAGTTCTAGTATTTTTTACTATTTAATATTGTATATAGCAACATTATACATACGAATCTATTCTTCATATTATTTACCGTTACTTTGCCTTATTGTACGTACAAAAGAGAGTGGGATGAGAAACTGTCAAGAAATAAGTAAAATATTTGTCAGTTTTCATTTTGGCTAGTAACTGTTAGGAACTTTGGCTAGTAATAAATTAGGTAAGTGGGGTGGAGTGAGCAGCCATGACCGCGAAAATTAAACTGCAAAAATACCAATGAAGTTTATTATATATTTTCATTTATTTAATTTGTCATATACTAAACTACAGAACGCAAATTGTAAATCAATTTCATATCAACTTTATAATGTTATATATTTAAGTTTATAAAAATCTAAAGCAATAACAACTATAAATTTCTTATAGAAAAGATAAGACACAATTTATTTTTGTTCATATACAAAGTAATATTAATTTTATGAAAAGTAAAAGTAAATATAATGGCAATACTAAGGTTGAGTTATAAAATGAGAAATAAATTTTCATGAATAATTCCGACGTAGCTACATAATTAACCCTGAACTGCCGAGGCGGAATCTCCGAAACTCACGAAATTGCTTAAATCAATGATACTTTTCATATGTGTTCTACACATAATTTTAATGTAGTCATTTATTTTAATATGCATGGCAAATTAGCATGAATACTAAGTTTCGAAGAAAATGCGAAAATTATTCTGCGCAAAAAAAGAATTTGGATAGATGAGAGAACCACTTCGCCAGTTAAGTGTTAAATATTAACATAACTTCTTAACAATGTTTCTTATCAATTCCTATCTATACATATTTGTAAGAAATGAATGTATCTAAAAAGATGAAATTTATTAAGTCCATCTGAGACTTTACACTGTATCCATTTATGAAAACCATTTACAAAGAATTTTATAAATTGTAATATATATGTATTTATATAATGTAGATGTTTTTTGTTCTATATAGAGCAAATGAAACAAAGCGGACGCTGTGTTTCAATTTACGGCGTATTGCTAACAATAACAAAGCGATAAGTTTACATTTTTATGCTACCAGTCAAATTACCATAATGAGAAAAAGAAAATATTGCAGTTACAATAGAATTTATCAATTTTCCTAACTGGATAAAGACGAAAGGTAGCCAAATACTCTGCATAATGTGAAAAATGTATCAATCCTGAAAATCATTTTATGATACGAAGTAATACAAAATGTGTGTAAATAGATTCAGCTACTTTCTATGTCTATGACATAGTCAGTAAGTACAGTTCAGACGACATGCACAACTTAAATGAAATACTTATAGACATTAGGTTTGATATATATATAAAAAGTGTAAACAACTCTTCCTCATTCTATGATGAAATGAAGTATTTTGTTGTATCAGGAAAGATAAAAAAAAATTCCCTTTTTTTTTCCGAAGTAAGCACTGGAACGAAAGTTTCTTTTTACTTAAACTATTGTAGGACAATCTTAAATCTCAACACAATCCTCCTGTCTGTTGCTGATAAACTTCTATTGTATCACCTTCTTCCATTTCAAGCGTTGTCGGTGTATCTAATTCATTTATAGGTTGACCATCGAATCTAAATCTTACCGCTGCGATCGCCAAACCCTGATAAAATGTGAATCAGTTATAATAGATATAGTGGGATCCCAGACTTACGTACTAATTGGTTCCAAAGTGTAGGACGTAAGTTGGGATAGACATAGGATAGACACGTATGTATATATGCAAACATATAGTTACTCCCAAATGTATAAAAATGATAAGTTTAAAGCTTATATATTTACAATTAACAGATGTACAGAATTGAACACGTGGTGCGTGAAATATCGGTTAAAAACAATTGACTATCGTGTTGTGTAGAGACAACATGAATAGGAGCCCCATTGTACACGAATAGTAATATCCATTTTTCAAAAAAAAGAAAAATAATTACTAAATTGTAAACTTTTTTAAAAAGATATAAAATGATTTCAAACTATCAGATGGCTCGAAAGATAATAATATATCATAGAATAAAACTTACCACACGATCACAGTAGGCATTCATTAATTTCCTGAGTGGTGTGTGTTTTTTAATTTTAAATTGAACTACTGCACTATCTTGTCCCAGTACCTTTAAATTTATGTGCTCGGATTCTGTTTTAGTTTCCTGTAAAAAAGCGTATTCTTATTCTATCATTCATGATTGTAGCATTGGCTTTGAGGTTACAAAGCGTTACCTTCTTCTCGTCAGACATGTTTACTGTTTATAACGAATATGCTGCCGTGTTAATAATTAATAATAAAATTGCTAAAAATTAAGTACCAGACTACACGCTGGACTGTCCAAAATTCTTACAAACAAACGCTGAACCGAGCAACTTGCAGTAATCCCGCTCCTATCTTTATAGCTACAATCACAACGTTTCCATCTTACACAAGTAGCATAGTATCATAGAAAGTTATTGGTATACACGCGTTTTAAAAACCGAACATGATGGCGATTAATAAACTATTCTAGGGAATTTCATCTCTTAGCTTGGTACACAGTTGTCATGTGATTTGATGTGACTGCAGTTTAGTGAAAAATGTATATTATTGCGCATGTAGCTTTGGTATAAGTATTGATGTTATGTAAATAACAATTCACGAAATTGTTTATGGTTATATTTTCACAGTATCGGCAATTCAAAACAGTCGACGAAAAGATTACATTGCACGAGACCCCTCTATAGATCTTATGATTTATGGCTAACTTATTTTAAAATTTATGATGATGGCGCTAGCGAAATTACAACCGTTTTGTACAGAAGTGGTGATAAGGTACATGTGTTTGGTGAGTTAAACAAACGCACGTTGATTCGGAGTATATGTATATTTTGTGTAACAATGATTCATAAAATTAATGAAAGTGCCAACAATTTACTTGTCAAACCAGACGATGGCAAACCGCAAGTGTTCGAAAGAAAACAAGCTGAATATACGAACCTTTCAAGAAAGTTCATAAGCACGAGAAATGATTACTCCAAACAATTTGCACACATTTATTCTACCAGACTTGCTGAACTGAGAGATGTTTTGATCCCGCAAGTTAAAGCTAAGTGGGGTATGTATTTTTGTCACTTTATTCTAGAAAAATATTTTTATTAACGATTGAAATATACTACAGTAAACAGACAGTAGCATCAAATTGACTTCGCAATATTTTTCTTCAAATATGAATTAAACGTATCTATGTTCGAATAGGAATTCCTATCGTGAAATTAGCTGATCTAGAAAGTTTAGATGGTCAAGAATGTGTAATAATTGGTACACTTTACAAACATCAACAATGGAAACCATCGATCTTGCGCGAATTCAGTGACGAGTATCAACTCAGTGCTCCTTGTGCTAGATTGAATTATTGTTCTGAGAAAGATGTGCCTTATTTAGAAGATGAAATGTTACGTATTAAATTAGAAGGGGAACATGTTCATCTTAAAGATATTGTTACTGGTGTTGTTTGTGCTGTGTGGGGTAATGAGAACAGTAATGGAGCGTTCACGGTAATTATTGTTTACATAAGTATTGCTATATTTACCCTATGGAACATGAGTCCATCATGAATTGAAGATAAAAATTTTCAAATTTTTCTTTGTTTTAACTGAGCATCTTGTATTAGGCATTTTATGAGAAGCTTAGAACATATCATTAGACATCGTGAGGATATCTCTCTTTGGATGCCTATAAGTTTTGTATGCATAATAATAAGGAATAGTTAATAAGGAATAGTTAAATATTATTGTTTAGGTCAAAGATTGGTGTTTCCCTGGTTGTGCACCAAAAAAACCTATAACTGAATTTCCGTCTAGTGGAAAATTAATGTTAGTATCTGGTTTAGATTTATCCCAAAATCATGAAAATTTAGCAATGAGCCTCTTTGTTGATTGGCTGACCGGAATGGCTGGTAATATAAGAACACAAAAAGATGGAACCTCCATTGTTCGTCTTATTATTGCAGGTAAATTGATAAATTTAAAACTGTAGAAATTAGTATTGGTATGAAAAAAAGACTGCTAACAGTATTGTTTCGAAAAATGACAGGTAATACTATGAAAGGTAGTAGTGCAACACCTTCAGAAACGAATACATTAGATAAGGAAATTGAGACAATCAAAATTATGGATACATTCTTAAGCGATTTAGCAAAATGTTGTGCCATTACTTTAATGCCAGGAGAACATGATCCTACAAATGCCATGTTACCTCAAAAACCACTCCATCCATGTTTATTACCTAAAACGTTTAGGTATTACTTTTTTGCATACCCTTCCTTAGAAACAGAGAATATTCTTTTGGAAAATACTTCTTTTACTTCTGTAACAGACTCGAAAGTTTTAAAAGCACTACAAATCCATGGATTGGTAGAGTTGAGGGACGACAAGTAGTTGGTAACAGTGGTCAATCAATCGAAGATATCATCAAAGCATCTGGTGAAACAGATATTTCAACCATCGAATGGCTCGAAAGAACCTTATTATGGAGGCACATGTGTCCAACTGCTCCAGACACATTGTCAGCTTGTCCATATTACAAAGAAGATCTGTTTATTATGAAAGAATGTCCGGACATATATTTTGTGGGCAATTCAGAGAAATATGAAACAAAATTGTGGAAGGGTTCGTATCATTTTCAATCAACTTTCGCAATTGCATAAAATAATTATTTGATAAAATAATTTAATTTTCAGGCAATGAAAATCAAGTAGTAAGACTGATATCAGTGCCTCGTTTTAGTACTACTCATACTGCTGTGATAGTAGATTTAGAAAATTTAGATACACAGTGTATATCTTTCAGTAATGCATAGATGAGTAGCTGCCTTGGTAAAGAGTTTCCTTTTTTTTTTTGAAGTAACAAAGGCATTTTTGCATTTTTATACCTTTTATATATCGTTCGTAATCTATTTTTTAATTCATGTTGATCGTGGGTTTTAAAAATACTAATACACAACAATCAGCATGTAACTCGATATTTATTGAACGTTGATCTCTTTTCCTTTCTTACATAGAAAGGCGCTAAGAATAAAAACAATAGAATCAAGCAAAGATAGAACACATTCCATTGTTGCCTATTTATTTTTATTCAAAATGTGATGTACAAAATCTAAGCACACGACGTTTAAATGTTATGTATGCTTGACTAAATATAAAGAATGTAATAAGAAAGAAATTACATGTAATATCACAGATTGATCAAAAATCGAGGAATCACAGTGACATGAGATTTTAAACAATGAACTTGTTTCTTAAATAAACACGAAGTCGTACTGCATAAATTATAAGTAATAAGAATGAATATAACAGTCAAAATACAGAATTTAAGAATTCCTTTATTTCAGTTTTTCACATTGTTTCTTGCAATTTTAATATTTTGCCAAACTAAAATAACTAAAGCGAAGTATAATAACAACGATCTCATTATAAATCGATACTTTTGTCTACATGTTGTATGAACAAAATTGCAAAGTGGAGGTGGACGATTATGCATGTAAACTGCTTTTGACTGTTATACGAGGTGAAAAAAAATTATGAAATCATTTCAAGAAATCATAATAATAATAATAATAATAATGATAATGATAAAAGATAAGACAAATATAGAAGCGTAATAATTATACACAATAGTAGGGTCACGCAATAAATTATAACTGATCATAATAATTGGATTCTAATTGGGTAGAGCTTTCAATCACTTTACAATGAACTTATCTCGCAACTAGCAATAATATGCAACGTCGAAGGGTAATGTTACAGAACATTTCGGTTGGCACTTTTATTTAATATAAGGATCTGATTATAATATATAAATACACCTTTATTTTTTATTGATTTTTCTTTTTTCATACGCGTGTATCAAAACTATCTAATTCTGTTTGCATGAGATTCTAACTTTTCAAGGACTATGTCCTCAGTAATATTTGTAACAATGAAAGAAAAATATAACAATATCCGTATCCTAAATAAAAGGATATATACATATATCTTATGTGTATATACATATACATATACATATATACGTATATATATGTATATTCGTTCTATTCTAATGCTTTGGCCGAAATAGCAATACTTAAAAAGCAATTATTAAGGTTTTCCATTGATTTAAGCAGAATGAAGTTATAAAATTTATATTTATAATACACTTTACAGATTCGTAATACCATTAACTTAAGGTGCATATTACATGACCGACTGGTATATATAACAATTGACAGGTAGCTTCTGCATATAGTAACGACGACGTAGACATAGTGTATTTATTCAAGATTTTATCCTATCTTTTAGCCGTCGGACGTATTCGTTCCTTTTCAGTATCCCTATCGTCAGCTACTGTCCATTCAGGATCATTCGGATCCTCACCTTCTATGTCACAACAAGCTGATTCCGTCGAATCTGACTCTGGACAATCCATTTCCCCATCCTAGAAATTAAATATTAATGTCTAGCTGAGTGGTTGTAAAAAGATATTTTATCCAACGATTATTCTGCGTGTGTGTATATATAAGTATATAGACTTATATATACATGTATGTATATATATCAAGGACCATATTGTTACAACCAAAATGAGAAAAGTCATAGGATAAGAATTTCTTTTCTCGACTAAAACATTTTTTTCACAAAACACTAAGTGCAAAGCAATATTTTGTTCTACTATGAGCAGTCGAGATACTTCTCATCAATAACTATGATGAAAATGGATATTAGAAATGAAATAAAATTTCAGTCACCTGTGATTGTTATTTGTAAGAAAAATGTTTAAAAATGGAGATTTGTTTAATCATGCGGTTTTCTAAAAACTTCTTTTTTGACTTCAATAGTAAACAAGTTTCTGTTACTCGACTTTTGTCCATAAAATTTGTTGTGATAATTGCTACTTTTGGTCCCCGATACATACATTTATAAAAATACTATGTTCAAGTTTACAAGCTTATAACAACCGAGAAGAAAATAAACAGCGGGCTAGTTCATTGAAAGATTCTAATATGCTTATAAAAAGATAAAGATTACGTAAAACGCAATGCAATTTCTTTTAAACATCACTAATATCTGAAATATAGATATATATATGCAATAAAATAAAACGAATCGTGTTTAATAGTAGGAAGCATCATGTGACACTGCTTACCAGGGACAGCCTTGAGGAGCCATGAAAGTTGGCTCAAAGTTTACATTAATAGTCAGTTCGAGCACATATTTGTTTTGTAATAGAAAGTTTTGACTTAGATATAATTAATAATGGGAACACTCAATACAAGCTCAGAGTACGTACATCATCTGCTTTTTCTTCTTCTCGGGAGCATAGAGATGCTGACGAAGCTTGCCAATGCCCATCTGGCATTACTTCCAGCATTTTGTCATAAACTTCTTCGGATAATGGAAATATCCTTGGTTCGTATGGCAAAATCTGTTTAAAAACATTACACAATTCTCTTTAGAATATTGTAACTACATACGTGTAGTTGTACGATAGTACAACTGTTCTACATGTCACTACGTACTTATCATAGTTTTCCATAATTGTAAGACAAAACGATATAAGTTATGTTGTCTTTGCATTTGGAATATCACTGTTTAAACTTTAATGTTCATTCAGTGCTCATTTCCTGAATTGAAATTTCTTGAAAATGTGACTTATACCGTTCTGTCTTACAGTCACAAATGTATACAATGCTACAAGTTCTTATTGTATGATCTCTACACATTTTGTTCACAAGAACAACTAATTACGTTAAATCGCGTCTCTCTCGACACTGTCAAACTTTTATCTCAAATATTTTCCACTAAAATTATTTTGCAATTGTGTAATATCATCAATACAAATGCATTTCAGTTTGTGTTCGATATAATTTCACTTTTATTGATAAGAAAAAGAATTGTATAACTATTCCAGAGACAATTATGTATTGTAGTATGTTTCCAGATTTAAAAAACACTTCGATCTTTGTGCGAATATTAAAACGTTGACTATCCTGCTTACGAGCAATTTGTAGCATTTAAATTTCTGTGAAATTCGTATCTTCATAAATCAATAAAGACCCGGAGGAATTTGTATTAGAATTTGTAGGATAGCTCGATAGTCAACGTGTTAATTCGTGCATGCATTTCAGACGCATAAAGAAAGCAGTACCTCGTTTTCGTCCTCAATTACCGAAGTGCCCATTTCGTCCTTTCCTAATCTTAATGTAGGTGTACTACGACGTCGCAACGCATTTTGAAAAGCAGATGAGCGTTGCGTGTCCGAGTGTTGATGTTCCGGATCTTGAATTTGTGAAGGAGTCGCGGGCGGCGATGTGATCGGCGACATTGTGTCTCCACCGAAGTCACTTGCATGAGGAGACATAGGATCTAAAAAAGAAAATTCCTTTAGCATTCTCTTTAACAGATCACTCTGTACATAAATATTTCAAGAGTTATAATAACCTGGTGTATTCGCACCACTATCCGCTCGGCTGTCTGTCCTGCGGCTATGGCGCATACGAGACTGATGGGGCATATTTATGTATGTCATGAAACGTTTGTTTTCCTCTCTCTCGCTACGTTCGTGCCTCAAAGCAATTGTCTCTTCCGACATATCTTCAAACTAAAAGAATAATTAAACTCTCATCATCCAGATTCCGAATTGCAAGAATTGTTTTCATATAAGCTAGGATAGTCATTCAATTTCATAGTACTTACATCACTGTCTTGACTAGGCCTATGCATAACACCATTCTTAATATCCACTTTTGGAGTTTCCTCGCACAACCTCCACCTTTATTTTGCAGAAAAAGAATTGTATAGTGAAATGTTTGAGTGCGATTGAAAATGTTAAAGATAATTTTATGAATGTATCACTTACTTTGGTGTTAATATTTCTTTGTATTGTAATTTTTCGAGCCTAGTTGAAGCAGCTACACTATACGGTATAACAATATTATCAATATCATACGAATTCTGCCTCAGACGTCTGAAATTAAAAATTGCATTGTTGAAGGTATTACCAAGCTCTCTATTCTCCAAACGTGTTGCTTAATCGCGAGTCAATTAATTATACTAACCCGTGAGAAGTGGAACTCTTTTCTTTAACTGCATTTTTCTCTGTTGAAGTGACAGTATGGTGCAAAGGTGAAGGCACTGGAGATGAGTGCTTACTAGAGCTTGAAAGAGCACTAATATCATCGTCATCTTCAGTCGGTAATTTTTGCACCCTCTTTCTGCTCAAGCCATGAACACTTCTATCATGGCCAAGCCTATTTCTTTTCCCTTTTAACATTTTTCTCTTGATCCCTGGAGAAAAGAATCGTATGCATAAACTAATATCATATATAAACTGTTTGGATAGAAGAACAATGCAGAATACATACTCGCAGTAAGAATACTCGAAGATGATTTTCTTAATCGAGCAGCATATTTTGCTCTGTGGCCTGGAAGTTTTTTATTTCTTCTCTCGTTACTGTCTTTATCCTTCAACCGAGTTATTCGTAGATTACCTCTTAACATTTTCTGTTGCCATTCCACCGATTTCATGATCGCTTCAAGGTGAGTCCCTTGAGTTATTTCTGAACAATAAAAATATTTGTTGTGTGTTGTACAGTTGTAAGATTATATAGAAAGTATTAATATCGGGTCGAGAATTTTTTCGGGATCGGAACGGGTTCCGAAGGAATTTCGGGGACCGAAAATACCGGAACTCTTGAGAATTTTGAGAAGACCCGGTTCCCTGACATTTTAGGGTTCTCACACATCCCTACTCTAGAAATTAAACTACTTCGGATATTTGATAAAATGCTATTTACCGTCAGGAAATGACAGTACGGGATGATAACTAGGATCAACAAGTGCAATCCGTTCTTGTACAGACATCTGTTCGATTGGTTCTTGTGGTTGCATTGGATCCAATCTTCCAGTGCACAGAGCACATGGAGGTAATACGTTGTCGCAATTGCATCTTATTGTTGATGCTTTTGCTGCCCGTTTCGAGACTTCGTGTAACCTGTCCACTTGCAACAGTTTTCTCTTCCTATAAAAGCTCCACACGAACGGTCGTGTTCTACTAGCTGGTAGTTCACCCTCTAGTGAATTATAACGTCCCGTAGAACCTGGTAAAACGCCGCTATACCCGTTTACTGTTTCAGCGTTCTCGAGTATCACTAATCCCTTATTAGCTCTAATATGTCGCTGCAATTCATTATGCTGTCTAATTCTATATTCCAAATCTGATATTTGTGCTTGTAGCCACGTCCATCTTGCAGCTACACCCGCGCGATCCTGAGCATACCTCCATGCTGCTCTTTTTGATCTACAAGTAACGTTATCAAACGCATACAACATATCAAATATAAAATATCCCAAGCATTTCTTTCGGATAATAATTTTTAGTAACAAGTCAAAATCATATGAATAAAAATGTTAAATTTTAATGGTTACATGAGGTGACAATTCTGATGAGGTTTAATTAAACATTTGCACTTGCAACAGTAAAATAATATACATAGAAAATGTTGTGAATATAATAATTTGAAACCGGCCAAACAAATTTACTCGGTTTCAAATTTTTCCAAATTTATAATACCATGACTGTGGATCTTTATGCAAAAGAAAAATTTCTTCATCAATTACAAGTCACAGGAACCGTATAAAAATTTCTTTCCATCTTATGAACATCAGTAGTCTACTTGTCATTAAACGAATCCCAAATTGGTATGTACAAATGTGTATTTTTAATGCACATAAAATAAAAATAAAATGTATAACGATCTCGAGGATTTCTTAATATTTAATTTCGCATGAAAAATAAAATTATATAATGAAAAAAGTAAAGTTAAAACTTACATAGATAAATGTTGCTGATGTGGATTGTTAAATGATTGCATTTCATCACAACTTTCCCCACCGCTACTGGATGCAGTACAATCAGAGTCGAGATTCGACTCCACAACATGTAATTGGGTGGCCAAAGGTCCAGCCATGTTTTCTACTTCATCACCTTTAACTTTAATTGGGGGAGTACCAAAGACTGGCTGACGATTACCGTTAGTGCCAGAAGTGCTACCCAAACTATCACGTGAACCACCACCAAAATATCGGCAACATAATCGTTGTCTATTCACACTATTGCTCTGAGCAACACACATTTTCTCAATCTTTTGCAAAAATGAATTCAAACTACTATTAATCTCAGGAAAGTTTCTAACATTAGATTTCGAACTGATATTAACCAATTCTTGAAACAGATATTTTTTGACTCCATGATGGGCAAGTTCAAGAACCCCCGTGTTTTCTTCGGCAACATGCCTGCCTATTATTCTCGCTTGAAGCTTCCTCAGTCTTCTTAGTAGAAATGCGCACCTCCTCTCGTTTTCGAATTGTTTCCGAGCAACGTCTTGTTGCAACTTTAAATTGTTGGTTTTTTGTTGGTCCACAGGTTCTCCAATGCTGATATTGTTGCAAATACTCATGACATCAACATCGTTAAGTAAATCTCGTTCGAAAGACGAAAACCCTTCCTCGGGCATAGAGAACATCTCTACACCATCCACAGTGCTTGACACCTGTTCATTCACACCCGCAGATATGCTTTCCGCATTTGCCACTCCTTCGATAGATTTGATAACTTGTAGAAGCTCTTCTACGTTTTGTCCGATGTCGGTGACGTTGCCCATGCTGCATTGTTCGGTGTCCGTAGTTATATCAGTACTAAAGGCCATCATTTGATCCACATCCAGATTTTTATTGTCTCCTACAGCTTCTGAACTCACCAAAGGTAAGTCTGCGCTTGATTTTAAGAAACCCATATTATCCGCTTGATCACCCATAGATGGGTCGTTCATTATAATGTCGATATCCTTTTTTTCTGGACTGTCCAGAATGTCTGGTCGCTCGCAGTCCTCTTTGATCAATGCCTTCTTTGTAAACAAGTCAGATCCGTGCGTAAATGTAGACAAACTATCAAGATCATTGGCGTATTTCGAGTTGATGACATCACGAATAAGATCCTTGGATATACCATGTAAACACTGCTCGTCGATCTTCGTTGGTTGAACGTTCGCAGAGACAACGAATTTCGCCAGAATTTCGCGATTCTGACAGACTTGTGCAGCCTGCTCTGGGGAAAGGAACCCACCAGCTGGAAGGGAAGGGAGCAAATTTTCAGGCTTTTGAGGACCGCCTTCCGTCAGAGCAGGGGCCATCACTGCCACTGACACTGCCAGTGCTGCGGCCTCGACATCCAGAGGCTCCCACGTGCGTGCGTGCACACACCTGCACTTCACGTGCACTGTGCTCACTCCCATTCATCCATTGCTAGTTTATTACCCTATGCCTTTATTATACTTCCTTATCGCCTGAACAAATTTCTTTTTGACGAGTTTCTTCTTTCCTTCTATAATCTTCTTTATCTCTTATTCATTTCCCTCGAACATTATGTTGTTTCATCAGTCTTTTCTGTACCCATAATGCTTAACTTCGCTGCTCACGCATGTGGAGCCAATCGGTAAACATTAATTAACCTGTAAACAAATGATGAATAGTCAATTAACTCACTCTCTAATAAGAGCATTTCATTCAATATAAATAAATATAGACATATAACAACTCGTAAAAAAAATGCAATTATTTCACAGAAATATTTGAAGCACTATTTTAAAAGAAAATTAACTGTTTACTGCTGAACGATCTATTGATTTATTTATTACAAAATTTATATTACAAGAAAAATAAGTTTACTAAAGAAACAGCAAAGAAACTTTTAATTTTGCTCACCTTGTATTTTTTGTATGTAGAAAGGAAGCATATTTAAATTTGCGGAGTATTCAGAGTAGCTGTTCCTGTGGGTGTAACATCCATGCACACAAGATAACATGAGAGGAACATCAGAAATGCAAGAAAACTTGTTCTTCCCACGAAGATATATATTCCAGTGTTAGATCATTATTTTCTGGCGTCGAACTTCAAACATTGGGTAATCCAAAGTGGTAAGAGACTGTCAATGAACAACTCATTGTTAAAAAATTGAAGTGATTTTAAACAGGATATTTACAGAAGGGAATTTAAGAGAATATTTTGTTTGGAAGAAACCAAGACATACATGTGAAAGACAGTTATTCACATTAATTTATCTAGACAATACTCCATATTTTATATACGAAAAAAATGATTTAAATATTGTGCAGCTTGTCTTCAAAAAACATGAACTATTTCAGATACTCCAATGATATGTGGAAATTTCTGTGCTTTGATTTCGCTGAAATTCTGAAAACAGATTCTTTTTAGATAAGAACAATATTCGCGAGAAAAATTTTGATTTGGGTTTTTTAAAATTTTAGGTCATATTGAATGCATCATAGAAATGAAAGAATATTACTTGAAATAGAAGACAGCTTGTGATTATTATTACTAGCTTTAGGGATTTCTTATAAAAATAGTAAGAGAGTTGGTACTGAAACAATACTCAGGCTACTGAGAAATCACAGATACAACAGTGGTATAAAGAAAACCGTATATAAACAAGGTAAATCAGAAAAGAGATTTATATTTTTTCAAAGAGTTTATTGTATAAACAGAGAAGAACTAGCAAAGGAGTGTTATTTTTGCAGATGAAAGTGAATATTGCAGTTTTAATTTAAACAGAAATCAAACAGAAAAAGTATAGTGTGATGAAAAGCAAACAAAGTACTATAATCTAACTTGAAACAAGGAGGAGACTTGAACATAGAGATAATGCTGTGTCTGAATATTAATGTGAATAACTGTAAGCGGTAGATAGAGAAGAAGGAAGCAGCTGAATGGCTCATAAAAATATTTAGATGATGATGTATTTGTAATTATTGGATGCAGATCTCGTAGTGTAATGAATAGACTACGGATCTTTAAGAAAAATAATGTACATTCACAAGAAAATGGAATCAAGTAAAAATTTATTTCTTCTCTGAAGAATTTTGATTGGTTGTAAACAATGTACCAGTAATATTAGATTCATTTGATTTTTGCCACAAATGCATAAAATCCGCAGTCTAGTAATGAATATTGAGAATTGCTGCATATGTCGAGCATGGGATTAGATCAAATAATGAATCATAAGTCGCAAAAGTATTGGAAATCTTCTTGGATTCATCGTATTAATTACATCTTGAAGGATAACAGAGTGTCAACAAAAGTTACACAACATGTACAATCGATACATTGGTATGCAGGCCATATACTTATGTGTTCTTTTTTTTTCAGATATCTCTGATCAAAATTTCTATTTGCATAAATAGTATTTTATGAAACAACGTCTCCTAGCGAAGGTCATTGAGGTAATGGTTCGCGACTAGAAACTGAAAAAGATCAAATGAAAATTCAGACAGTATATTGGTAAACAGAGGGATTTTTTAAAACCTTTCCAGAGTCGAATCGTGAAAAATAGCCCGCGCAGAATATGTCGGTAATTGAAATACTTTCTTGACCTACGATCTGATATATATGTTATAGTCGATCTCAGTGAAATTTATGCACGTTGCTTGTGCATACATCCCATACTCGATGCATGCGGTAATGTTCACGGTATCTATAATATTATAGGATTTGTATCCATTTGAATTACGGATCATCATCCGAACAGTTTTCGCGAGGCACTGTGTTCGAAGGTGTACGATTCGGCTGTTTGATCGGGGCGATACGGGAAGCGTTGCACTGAAATACACTAGAGATAACACTGGCGAGAGAGTATACGTGAAACAGATTAATAACAGGTACGCTAGCATCGCCTGACGCATTCCCACGTGATTACTCGTCGCGAAATATAGAAAAGCAAATGAGCGGCGGCGGGCAGCGGCAACGGCAGCGGCAGCGTTTCCTCGCCGCGGCACGGTATCGAAAAACAAAGATAAAAACATGCCGCGCATCGTTACCGCCGTCCCCGTGTTGATCGGGAAACCAGAGAGGAGAGGACTGTTTCTTTCTTTCTTTCTGGTGGTCAGCTGCACGTCTATTGCATAATGACGCGCAAGATTTGTATCCCCGGCGATGGCTCACTTCTGTACGAATCACTTCGCGTCGTCGCCGCCGATGTCCACGTACGCGAAAAACCTTCACACACACGCGACTTCCGCAGAGATGTCGAGGGCATCGAGAGTAGCCACAGAGAGAAAGGGAAACAGAGAAAGACGGGAAGAGAACGAGTGAGCGATCAAGAAGGAGAGACAGAGAAAGACGGCCGGATAGAGGGGGGAGAGTGAGAGAGAGAGAGAGTGAGTGAGTGAGAGAATGGAGGAACGAGAACGCGAGACAGAGAGAGAAGGCACTAACGTGTTTCGCCCGACGAATAGCGCAACCACGAGACGAACGTTAACGCAGACGTAGGCGCGTTTACACGCCTGAACAGTGATCGGTTGAAGAAAAAAAAAAATGAGAATGTAATCGAACGAGAACACACGGGAGAACGAGGCAAGCGGCTTCCTTCGCAGTACTCTTCGAGCGGCGTACAATGGCGGAGCAAAAAACAGATTTGAAGGCAGCTTCTTTTGGGCAGTTTCCCCTCCTATAACGCTCACCTCGGTTCGAGGGCGCTCGACATAATCGCACATACACCCGTGATATCCACGAATAATCGAGCGTTCTCTGGCACTACGCAACACGGCACAGCGCTCGTGCAACTCGCACGGATATAAATGTCCGTCACACCCAATGCACGATAATCCTTCGACCAATTTCTCGTTACGAGAAACGCGCTAACTTCTAACCGTTTTGCGTCACTTCTATGCACTAGTCGGTATGTACGCGGTGTAACGCGGTCCCGGCGATTTCAGGCTTTCCCTCTTCGAACACACGAACACCGACGTCGATTTTGGTCAAGTCACACACGAGCAACGCGAGCTATTTATCAATAATATATAGGAAATTCGACCAACTTCGCTGTTGCTGAAGCGGGATCGACCAATACTGCAGTGCTGCTGCCGGATGTGGCCTTCGTGCCACGCTACCCAATCGGATTCATTTTCTATCTATAATGTCGGCGGTAAAGTCCAATTTGCAGCTCGATACGCGAACGCTTGCGAAAATACCCTAGACGACCGTACACTCCTCACTCCGCCATCTTGTCCGTTTATTCCCCACTGTTTCCCCACGGACACACCTGCCCACGGCCTACTCGTATTCTGTGACCCGCCACTCGAACATGTTTACCAACTTCAACGTTCCCGCCAACTATCTAGGGACTTTTTTAAAGTCAGCGTAACAAATTCATTGGCCGAAGAGTAAGTCTGGATCTAGGGACTTTCGCTCTGCGACTGTGAGGCCATCTAATGGGACTCACAGTGACTTGTATTAACATTCAGACTGCATTTAAATTGAATTGGATGCAAGGACGGAGATAGACCTCGCTCGCCTGGGTAGTTCATAAAGATAATGTGTTAATAATTCAGAAATAGTTTTCGTCAGCACTACACATAATACCAGCTACAATTACCTGTAAATTATCACTCGACCTGCGTGCGAAACGGCCCAAACCATGCCACATTTTAGTACAATTTGTTCTATTTTGTATATGTACACGTTTACTATGTAATTTATTTGGTGAAAAATAAAGAATATTAGTTACAACAATCAATGCGTTCTTCTTTCTCTACCCTGGACACGAATATTCGAAATTTCATGCCACCTCTTTTGCTGTCATGTTCTCCTAGTAGAAATCCGAAAATTTGCGAAAAATTTCGAAAATTCTGAAAAATCGAACTTTGTATTAGGAGAACATAATATCGAAGGAGGTGGCACGAAATTCAGTAGTATAAGTCAACGACAAGTCAGACGCTCGAAAATTCTCGGAAATTAAGTGGTACAAGTCAACGACAAGTCAGACGGCCGAAATTACGAAAAATTTCGAAAATTTTCGAAAATTTTAACTTTTGTATTAGGAGAACATGATATCGAAGGAGGTATCCGAATTTCAGTAGTACAAGTCAACGTCAAGTCAGACGCTCGAAAATTTTTTGAAAATTAAGTGGTACGAGTCAACGACAAGTCAGACGGCCAAAATTCCGAAAATTTTCGAAATTTTTCCGAAAATTGTGATTTTGTATTAGGAGAACATGATATCGAAGGAGGTGGCACGAATTTCAGTAGTATAAGTCAACGTCAAGTCAGACGGCCGAAATTTTTCAAAATTTTTCTAAGTTCACAAGTTGGAAGTTTGGGAAAAATTGAGGGCTCATTAATTCAATACGCAGATACGTCTTTGCATTACATTGTCTTTATTTATTCATTCTCGAATTTTACATAAAATGATTGCTGTTAAAATACAATATAAATGATTGTACATGCAATATACGGTAGGATGTGACACAGATGGGTGTTCTAGAGCCCCGCGGACGTGAGACAAAGAAATATCCTCTCTGAGAGTATCCTCTTCGTTAACAATACAATCTCATCGATGCATATTGATAGGGATGTCGCCACGTATAGTTCATATGGTACGGTCCTGAGGTGGCTCGAGAACTATGACCGTCATGGGGACGCGTGGCCGGGCCAAGGGGGCGTAGTCGTAGCCTTCGGAAAAGCCTCGGATCGAGCCAGTCAAATCCCATGCCTGAATTAAATCGTGGCGAATTGTTATGGGTTTAATATGGTGATTGCTAACGTCAGATGGCGAAGCAAATACCAAAACTGTCAATAATGTCAACGATGTCCACAAATTAATATTCTTAAGACTGACAAATGTAGCGAAGTGCTTGTAATATAACGCTGTTAAAAACAGAAAGAGTGTGTTAAAAAGCAGCAAATAATAATAATTTTAATACTTCAGAAAATGGATATTGCCAAATCATTATTTAATGTTCGTGATCATGAAGGTTATGTTGGGAAAGAAGATCATAACGTAAGCTTACTGTTTGGCGAGATTTGCGAATGTTATTGATCTTCTGTTCATTTGGATTTTATAAGTATTTCTATATTTTAGAAAAAGCTAGAAACAGCTGTGTCCGAGGATGAATACGAAGTGGAAGCTTCAGGTTTGTGCGGAGAAATTTTGTCTCCTGCTCCTGGTGGTCCGTTTTCCGCTCTGACCCCGTCCATGTGGCCTCAAAATATTTTAGCTAAATTAAATCAGCCAGATGATCCTAATTCTCAACCTGAATACAGGTATCTTTTGTAGGTTAATATTTACGAAGCATTGTTTTGATATAGGTTATAATAAACGTATAACGTGATATATTAGGTTCGATGAGTTTGGTTTTCGTGTTGAAGAAGAAGATGGACCAGAGCAGAGCTCAAAAAAGTTGTTAGGTATTCCGTTTGTTGAAGACCCACAGCATAGGTATAGAGACAATTCTCTCGTATTTGTGTATGTTTACTACAGTATAAGTTAAAAAACATTAATCAATATAACGTATCCAGGTTACAGTGGGTTGCTTTATTGGAATTCAGTCATAATAAAGAAGTAACTGAACTTTCATGGCAAAATTTAGATAGAAGATTACCTCGTACAGATAAATTACGCGATATGGTCCGTCATGGTATACCTCATTCACTCAGACCTCAAATTTGGATGAGAATGTCAGGTATAACAAGATAAAATAATTTGGAGACTGAAATGAAGATTATAGAACTGTCATATGTTGCTTATATAATTCGCCATTCATTTATTATAGGTGCACTCCAAAAAAAATGTTCGTCTGAAATAATGTACAAAGATATCGTAAAAGCGTCGAGCAACGATGCATTAATGAGTAATAAACAAATAGAAAAAGACCTGCTTCGAATCATGCCTGCTAATGCATGTTTTAGTCACCTTCATAGTACTGGAATACCACGGTTAAGACGTGTTATGCGTGCACTTGCTTGGTTGTATCCTGAAATCGGGTAAAAACACTCTTCTATAGACTATCCTATTCCTACCACGTAATACTTTTACCAATGTATTCTGTAAAGGTACTGCCAGGGTACAGGAACGATAGCAGCTTCTCTTCTATTACTCTTAGAAGAAGAAGATGCTTTTTTGATGATGGTAACCATAGTAGAAGATTTACTACCAGCGTCCTATTATTCTTCAACATTGTTGGGTAATATAAATAGAAATAAATAGCAATGGATAAAATATAACTATTCTGATTCTAAAATATATAACAGGTATTCAAGCTGACCAAAGAGTACTTCGTACATTAGTAGCTAATTATCTTCCTGATATAGACCATGTTTTGGTTCAACATGACATAGAGTTAAGTTTAATATCATTACATTGGTTCTTGACTCTATTTGCTTCTGTTGTACATATGAAAATATTATTGCGCATATGGGATATGTTTCTTTTCGATGGATCTATTGTTTTATTTCAAGTTACGCTTGGCATGCTGAAAATAAAAGGTATGTAGTTTTTATATAACATAAAATTTTTGCTGGATGTAACAAAAATATGTGTGTTGCTTAATCCTTTTACAGAATCTGAATTAAAGCAGTTGGAAAACTCTGCCCAAATATTTAATGCTCTCTCAGACATACCCGGGGATATTGACGATGTAGAACAATTATTTAACGTAAAATTCTTTTTTAAATTTGTAGACTTAAATCAGAAATGTTTAGAACCCAATATTGTTAACATTATTATTGCAGATATCTTTAGAAGTGAGCGGATCATTAACAGATGTTCTAGTCGAAACTCACAGACGTAGACATTTAGCATATTTAATGGCTGATCAGGGAGGATTAGTGGGTAATCCGGATGCAGTACCAAATTTACCAAAACAACATCTTAATAGGTGTGTAATTTGTTACTATACACTTTCATGAAAATTACGATCATTTTATAAAGTTACTTAATCTTCACGAAGGCGTCAAATGAAAAGAAATAAATCAATGTTACAAACATTCTTGTTTGGAAGTTACGATACTGAAGATGATGCGAAATCTAAGAACATTCGTCAAACAGGTATACAAAATTATACAATGTTTGTCAATATATTTTATTGTATAAAGAAAATAATAATAGTCGCATTTCAGAAATATTGGTGGATTTAAGAGAGGCTGTCTTGCAGGTCGCTAGACATTTTATAAATGTTGATCCAAAATTGAGTAACACCATACTTATTGCTGACTATACCATGGAGAGTCATGCAAAAGATCACGATAATTATGTGAATGTATCGCGTACTAGGAAAAGAAGAGCTAAAGCATTATTAGGTATGCTAGCGTAAATGATATCATTAGAGTTATAATAAATTATAAATATGTCACTTTACTGTAGATTTCGAAAGACACGATGATGATGAATTGGGTTTCCGAAAAAATGATATAATCACGATTTTAAGTCAAAAAGATGAACATTGTTGGGTGGGAGAATTGAACGGATTGAGGGGTTGGTTCCCCGCAAAATTTGTAGAATTATTAGACGAAAGAAGTAAACAGTACACGTGTGCTGGAGACGATACAGTCAGTGAAGCTGTTACTGATTTAGTGAGGGGAACTTTGTGCCCCGCGATAAAAGCAGTATTGGAACATGGAATGCGTAGACCAACATTTTTAGGTGGACCATGCCATCCATGGCTTTTTATAGAAGAAGCGTCGAACAGAGAAGTCGAAAAAGATTTTAACTCTGTTTACAGTAGATTAGTACTTTGTAAAACATATAGATTGGACGAAGATGGCAAAGTTCTCACACCGGAAGAGGTAATAATATCTATTTATTTACATTTTGTTAAGAATATTATATATTCGTATAAAAATATAATTTCTCTTTTAGTTGTTGTATCGATGTGTACAATCAGTGAATTTAACACATGACAATGCACATGCGCAAATGGATGTAAAATTACGGTCACTTATCTGTCTAGGATTAAACGAGCAAGTCTTGCATTTATGGCTTGAGGTTTTATGTTCCTGTGTAGAAATTGTGCAGAAATGGTAACAAGCATTGCACAAAATTATGCGCAGTTGTTTTTCAATGAAAACATTTAGAAATTTTTAGGTATCAACCATGGAGTTTCATAAATAGTCCAGGATGGGTACAAATTAAATGTGAATTGAGAATCTTAAGTCAATTTGCATTTAATTTAAATCCAGATTGGGAACTACCGGCCAAGAAAGAACAATCTCAGCCATTAAAAGATGGCGTCCGCGATATGTTAGTTAAACATCACTTATTTAGTTGGGATCTTTAGCCGATCGTATGAGAAGTATTTATTATTTATGGTAAGATGATCGTGTAGTACAAATAAACCCACTGTCACGTATACTAACAATGCCCGAATGTATATTGTGTTCGCATTCGTGCGTACGTATACATATAAAAATATAATAGAGCAACACATTTACTATTTTTATGTATTGCACTTAACTTATTTCAATCTTTTTTATTCATCATAGAAGTTTCGTTGCAAAAGCTATGATTAAACTAGTCCATTGCAATCTCGTACAAGTTGTATATATATATATAGAGATGAATCTATCACATGTTTAATGACTAATATGGTTATTATTAAATTTAATATCTGTAAAAAAGATATATGTAATAATCTATATTCAATTAATTCGATTAATAGGATATTTTACAATTTTTCTATTTCAAAATTTTGTAACGGAAGGTCCTTATTTTTCAATAGATTTTTTAATGGAAATTTTCTGTCTTTACGACAACACGGCTGATCTAGATTGTCGTCAATAATTTTTATATTACGACGTTCTATCTTCTCTACAGCCTCGGGTGCTGAAACACCCAAGTAAGAGCCCCAATCAAAAGGTCTGAATATATTCATCCTTCTGTATCTTCCAATAGTAGAAGAATCAATATGTAAATCATGGTTCTCTAAAGCGCTCTCAGCTATCTCTTTATCAAGATCTAGTCTACAATCGCATTTTCGTTTTTTAATATAAATAAAATGTAAGTCCATAACGTTAGTACCAGTAAAACCAGTTTTGAATAAGTCTGAACCCTTCTTGAATCGTGAATATAAATTATATGAATCGTTATCTTTCAATGCATTTTCAGGTAGAAAACGCTCAATTTCCAAGGTTTGATACATTAACGGAAGCACATCTTTCATTTCATCTTCTTTCTCTATCTCAATTTCGTCTTCTTCCTCACTATCATTATCCTCTTCTTCTTCGGATTTCAATTCTTCTTCTTTCTTAATCACAAAACCACTTAATTCATGCAGCTTGCATATTTCTTCTTTGGGTCTTTGTTCTTCTAATGCTTTTCCTTCGTCTTTCTTCTTTTGTATAGCTTCTTTCTTCATGTGTACATGAACATACATTTTCGAAGCGTTTAGTTTTGATTTTGCATACAAATCATGAATTATCGGCCCGATAGCGGGATAGCCGAATGCACCTGCCGCATCAGTTGGACCATCTTGACCATCTGTGCCTGCACTTAACATTATGACATCGTACTCGGCAAAACGAGGGTTGCTTTTGATCTTTGCTAACCAATCTAAGGAGAAATGTAAAGCTAATTCTTGATTTCTTCCACCCTTTCCAGTTCCTTTAACTATTACCGTTGGCTCTCCTCCCCCAATCAGTACGATTCCTTCTCCACTCGTATCTTCAATCAAATTATAAATTTCATCCACTTTAGTGGTAGATAATGGCAGCACAGGAATGTCTCTTACTCTTTCAAAGAATTCTCCTCTCTCTAGTTTCTTTTCTAAGACAAGGCATATTAAACTCGTTATATGAGCATATGCCAAGCTGACATCATGAACATTACCAGTAACATCGGTCCTTAATATTATTGGAGTGAGTTTTTTACATTGTGCTTCAAAAGCAGCTGCTTCAACTGCCACCTGATTATTTCCCAAAATAAGGTTTACCACATGTTTAAATTGTTTTTTTTTCCTTCTCCCAGTCAACAGCAGCTTATCCTGAAAAGCCTCTTTAGATGTGATGGCTTTTTTTACATCACCTTCTACTTTATCGTATAATCCGTACTTCTTTAAAATAGCTATCGATTGCTTTGGAATTTTCGCATTATATACTGTTGGGCCACTAGCAATTAAATCAATAGGGTCACCCACAATATCGGATAATATTAAAGTAATAATGTTAGCTGGGTAAGCCATTCTAGCTAAACCACCACCCTTCACCATGGACAATTTCATCCTCACTGTATTAACTTCTTTGATATCAGCACCTTCATTTTGAAGGTTTCTACAGAGTATTAATTTGTCTTCGTGATCAATTATTGGTCTTGGCATATAAAGCAATGCAGAACCTCCACCAGATATTAATACAATTAAAGTATCATTTTCAGTTAATGGCTCGACCATATCTATGATGTTGTGTGTCGTTACCAATGATCTACGATCTGGTTGATTATTTATACTTCCTTCACAGTATTCTACTATACTACTTTTTAACTTAGGAAAATGAGTTTTGTCTTCAGTCTCCCACATTTCATTTGTTGATGCCGCAGGTATGCTGACTATACCCTTTTTTAAATATCCTGCGAGCATATGTTCCAGAATTATCGACATACCCATGACAGCTTTCCCGAAACCAACTAAATAAACATTCTCCTTCAATTGAAAAGTTTGATCACAGACTTGCAATATCCCATCTTTAAATTTAACTTTATCTATTATAAGTTGCTTTGGTGAAACTGCTTTGACACCAGCGAAATACAGATCTTTTAATATCGATTTCGATTCCTCTAAAACTTTTGGATCCGTAGACATGTTTGTACTTGTGAAATTTACAATGTTTAATAGGTTAGGTCTAGAAAAAATTGGGCTACTGAAAAGATGTTAACAAATTATTGATGAATATATAATAATATTATGTTTGTGTCAGAGACTATTGAAACACTTGCCTATATCGTGTGAACTTATGCAACACTATTTTATAACGCATTCTGAAGTCATTCTTATGAAAAAAGGTTTATCTGACAAAATTTATAATCGTTTACACAACATTTAACAATTAATATTAATTAATATTATTATTAATATTAATGATTATTTTTGTAACTTATTATTACGTAATGTTTGTAATAAACTTATTGTAATAAAAGAGTTACATATACGTATATGTTATACTACATACTATCATGTACAAATATGAAGATACAATTACCTCATAATTTACTGTAATCTACAGCCACGTGACATCTACTGAATGCCTACTCCTATCACAGACGAGGTATAGACGAGGGCGTAAGAAATCTAGTTGTTGTTAACAAAATGTCGGTATTTCAGATCGTAGGATACGAAACCCCATATGGTGATTGGTCTACTCCTGTACCTCGTCTGTGGCGAAACGCCATATTTATCGACAGATCCGGATGTGTTGGGTTGCGCCATCTAGCGGTAAATCTCGAGAGTATCTGTTGGTAAATTTGGCTACAAGTTTCCTCATTTTGCCGCTCCCTGGAATAGCGTTAAATGAATATATTTAGGAGCAGATGACTCTTGCCGATATTTGCATTACATTTTATTGCGAAAATAGCACGAATCATCTGTGTCTACACTGAATATTGTAAACAATTGAAGAAATATAAGGACAACTACTATAGTAATATGAAAATAGATTGTGGACATACTTAAGTCTTCCATCTAGTTGTAGAAATTGTGAAATTCACAAATTGGAATTAAAATATAAACAATATATACTTGCGTAAGAAAAAAATGGGTGACATGTATGTATACATGGCATATTAAGTCTATTCTTATACCACATCTGCGTAGTAATCTTTATAACCCATACATACATCTTCTTGCTTAACAAAGACATTAAATACAAAGGAATATCTGTAACATTTACATTTGTACAAATGAATTTGAAATGATTATAGTCTACTATGTGTTCGTAGAGGCGTCACGTAAATGGGCTGAACAATCAGAATGAGGGGACGACGAGCATTTCCCTTCAGCTTTCATGCGAACAATGTCCGGAACGCTGCGTATACGTTCCGTCCGGAAGTTTCTGATTTCATTAGTTTGAATTTTGGGAAGTCCAGTGTCCTTGTGTTTCCCCGTATGACTCGATCGTATTTTCGATATTAATTTACCGTCTCCACAAGAATCGACGGGATCCTGGCGATTCGAAACCCTTAAAAAAATTTAATTAATTCCTATCACGATTTAAAAAGTAGAAAACCGGAAATAGATTTACTGAGACGACGGCCATCTTGCTGTCTCTTTGTCACATTTCGCCGAGCTTTGCTCAGCTAATTTGGCAATAATTTTTGCATCCACGTTAATTAATTTAGGCTTCTGCATGCCGCTCTTCAGTTTCTCTATGTTCAACGTAAGGTGCTCTATCTGCACCCTGAGCATCGCGTTTTCATGAACCAATCGAGCGTTTCTCTGCACCACCTAGAACAAATGACAATTAGACAATTGAAATTAAAAAATCAATCAACGGTACGGAATTTCTTAAAGCGATTCACTTGTAGAAATTTCGCTTTGCTTAAAGGCAAAGGCTCCTGGAACTTATCCGATACAATTATATTTAGTTCCCCCCGTCCTTCGTCCAGCTTTTCCATCATGTCCGCCATCACCTGCAGATGCTCTTTCAACAATTGATCCAGTTTCTGCCTCAACGAATCTTTCGCGTACTTCATTCGCAAAAATTTTATACACAAATTGAACGTCGTTTTTGCTTTCTCGCCCAATTCCTTCCTGAGAGACTTGTTCTCCTCTTCCAAAGCTTTCCGCGCATCTTCAAGATCTGTTCTCTGTCTGTACAGCCTCGTCGCTCCACCGACAGACTTCATTTTCTGCAGCTCGTCGTTGAAATAGTCCTTTTCTCTTTGGTAGAAGAATCTTTCGTCGTCCAACTGCTCTAAAATTAATTTGGTACATTTGAGGGTTACAATAAGCTTATCAAAATTTGTCTGCAAGCCTTGTTACGTTTGATGTTCCTGACGCATCTTTGCTGCTTCTTCAACTCGACCGACAATCGTTCGTTGTCGCGTCGCATGTTCTGCAGCTGTACATCTTTCAGTTGTATAGTGTTCTCTAAAGATGAGACTGTTTCTTGCAGATTCGATACCTTGGGAATAAAATGTATGGTCAGAAAAAGAGAAAAAGATAATGAGACACTTTCTACCTGCTGACGTAGATCCGTTGCTTCTTCGTTGTTAATTTGACATTGCTCGTTCGTGCAAGTAATCGTTGCTTCTGTATGTTTACTTAAACTACTTTTTGAACCGATATTCTGCATATCATATTAGCGAATATTACATGCTAACAGCAAGTAGCCTGAGAATCAAGATTAAATATGTTTCCAAGATACATTGAGTGTAGGATGACACGCTTGTAATTCTAGCAACAGGATTGATGGCTCACCTTAATTTATAAAGAAAATTTATATACCAAATTTACAAATTTGTTAGGTTGTGTTTATTCGCAGACAGATTCAGGATCCTTAATACAAGGTATAGGACATGTACTTTTTACAATCTGAAAATCATCGCCATGTTTTTAATCGTTACTACGAGAACCGTGCGAACGAGCGACTTCTTCGGATCGCATCATGACGAACGATCGCTTTCGATCAATTACCACCCCTTGCAGAAAATATTCCATTAAAATCATAATGAGATTCTTGTAAGAATTATTTGGCCGTACGTTACAAATGAATGATATAATAGTAAATATTTCGAAGAAATATTAATAAACCGATAAGTTTTAATAAAAAAATATTTAAGTAACATGATAAAACACGCTAGAACAATGAAGATAACGAATGATTGAATCGATCCTCAAATCAGATTTTGTATCTTCTAAAATGAAAGCTATAACACGACGAGTTTCATCGTTGTAAATACTTTTTACCAGGGGTGGTATCATCAGTGCCAAAATATCTTAACAAAAGACAGACGTCTTACGCTAGATTAGTTTAACCTACGTGAACTATTTTAACATTAAGTCTCAAAGATCGGACTTGACGGTGAATTTCCCAAGAAATCTGGACCACAACATACATTCATGCACCTCTCCGTTCGATGAAAGGAACGCCCGCAGAAGAATTACGTCGCAATACTGATTAAAAGTTGTGAAATTTTTTATTGTATCGTATATGTACAAAATAGGTGTACAGACTACTTATCAATCGTACGGGCGTGTTAAGTTTTGCACACGCGTTACATATGCATTTATCGCATATAACACTGATGTAAGAGCATCACATTGTGTAGTACACCTGTAACCCCCTCTTCTGTAATCTTTCATCAAATGGAATGAATGTCGAGACATGATGCGTAAATATGTTTCGTTCTTTTCATTGAAATTCAGAAACGTTATTATCATTGTACCCCTCGTTCGCAATCATTAATAACACACTGGTGCAAGGGCTTCCGTGACTATTTACCCTTTCCCCCCATCTTGTACACACGAAAATAATAAATTACACTGGAACGTTATCTTCGCAACTGGTTGGTACATTTTGCTCTGGTTTGTTTTTTCTCGAGGGCGTTAATTAATTAATTCCTTGTCTGAATCGCGCGTTTACATGGCTACATTAGAAATAGGGTACCTCCGCATATCACTGGAAGCGTTTCGCTGTGAACACGGTATCGGAGAAAACGAAAAAAGGAAAACAAAATTCCGGTTCACGCTTTCCACAAATTTGATGAACGACAACTGGGCCAAATGTTTCTCTCATCTTCACGTAAATTTAAACCCTGTGTTCTTCAGATCTCTCTTCGCTGAGAATGCAATGGAACGCCGTAAAACATGATGAAAAAAATTGCTTAAAAATACTGCATACAGTCTTACAGTCTTTTTTTTTAGTTCTGCAGTTGTTTCAAGAAATCTTTTAATCATGTTACTTGGAGTGGTAAAAATCTTTTGATCGCGTTGCGCGAAGCTTTGTTTTTCTTTCTAATTAATTGCGTTACAACAAGGTGAATCAAACTCCAATGCGCGATCAGCTCTTAGAGGAATGCCTTTTGAACTTCAAACTCCATACGATTTTATCAAAAAAATAATTTTTTGGATTAGTGTTCTTTTAATAGCTCATAGAACTTGTCTAATATGTTTTAAGGGCCATTCCTCTAAGGCGTTTAGAGAGATATTTGACTGTACGAATCTTGCGGAAATAGTTAAAAGTAGATGGTAAATTATGTTTCTTTGTTTCATATTTCTCGGTAAAGGCTACGTACTATTTAATAAAATATACTGTCTACAGACTATTAAAAACCTGATATTATTCCGCTAAAGTTCTGATAAGCACTTTCCTAATACATCGTTGGTCCAGTTGTGTCGCAGAAACGTGGAAGGCAATGTTTGTCGTCTAATAAATCTGATGAAACGATACTAGATTCGCATAAATGCGGATGATAATGATGGACTTACGCTTATTAGCCTAACTTAAAAGTTTGTTGTATTTCCATAATATTAAGGCTCGCGGCTTATTTTTTCTTGTTCTTATTAGCTTGGTTTTTGTATTTGGCTGCGGTTGTTAATTTGGCATTCTTCTTTTTAGGTTCATCATCATCGTCTTCGTCATCTTCAGGCTCCTAATGTATTGAAATCAGAAAGAGAATATAGCTTTGTAGAGACTAACGGTGTGTGCGGAGCACAAAAATGCGGTTCGTAAAAGCTGGAGAGCTTCTTCGTTATTCAAAATAAAAGATTGTATTACTGACATCCTATTATTCATCCTTCTTTTTTTTCTCGTTTAAGTAGAATTATTTAAACGTAAGAATGGAAAAATGAGGTACCAAGATGAATAAAGAATAAAAGCAAGTGTTTAAAAAATGGGATGTTTTATTATGCAAAAAGGAAATAAAACAGACACACATGGAATGAGAACACAAACGCAGAAAGTATATCATCCACGACTCTTTTTTATTGCTTAGACAATCTTCAGAGCCCTCCCTCCCACGAATCGTAATATTAAAGTAACGTCACTTTAAAAGATTCTTGATAAATTTCATATTTTTATTTTTTTTTTTTGGAGGATATTTGTATAGCAGCATTCTAATATTAGCATTCTATTTGTCTACAGCTTCATCCATCCTGGCACGCTTGGTGCCATTTTTTTTACCCTCTGCAGAATGCTTTCTTTTCTTTTGTTGTGCCTGAAATTCGTATTCCTAGTATGTAGAAAACGATATACTATTGCTTCCAACAAATATACACAATTAAAATATAGTAAACACTATAAACTTCAAACGTTTACAGGCTCGATATGCATTTAGATAGAATTCTCATCGAAAATATTCTGCATATTTATCTCGGATCTCACGATTTTTCATACGGTTTGTTCAGAATGTCAGTTACGAATACAATCTTCTCAATTTTATTCGATTTTTCGAAAACTACTTAATACGGAATCGAATGCATTTCTTTAATTAATCTACTTGGAATAATTAGACATTTAGTTGTACCTTATCATCATCATCATCGTCTACGTTCTCCTCCTCCATCTCATCATCCATATCGTCAAACTCCTCCATATGTGTACCTAAAAAATTAAGCACATCATTATGTAACTTTTAGTCTCAACATTTTCCAGTGCCTTCAAACAAATATTAGTGCAATCTTTTCACATTATAAACCCCTGATTTTTTTTCTAATTATCCTTATACTGAAAACTAGTTACTATTTTTACAACTATACGTTTCATATATTACTTGCCCCAAAAAGTAATATTAAGAAGTATGACAAAGGCGTCCAATTAGAATTATCGCCCTTCTAGATATTCTAGCATTATAATATAATAAAGTGCTGGATTTGAGAAAGTTGTTTGTTAAAAAAGAATTTTTCTGTGAAACAATGTTAAGGTGTTATATAAAATTTTTTCCATTTGTTATAGCATGGTATAATATCAATATAAATTCTTACCAAGAAGATTATGGCCTACTATGTGAACAGGGCCGCTGCCTTTAACCAAAGTGAACGTGACTGGAGGGTCCGGAAAACTGAGATCCAAAATAATCTGTGCTGTTTTTCCCATTTCCAGCAAAGCGATTGGTGTTTTAATGGGTCCCTTCAGTCCCATTGCTTCCACCTGTAGCACATTCAGCTCGCCAGGCTTAGCTTCTGGTCCTAAAAGTGCCTATAAAATAAAAGCAAACATTCTATTATTAGCATAAGGAAAAATTTGTTTGCAAAGATCAAACAAATTTTCATATTTTCGTGCAATAGAGCACGAGATGACATTACATCACGTTACACATACCCAATGTACATGCATTCAGCAGGTCATATTCATAAATAAATACAAATAAATCATCGCACTTTTCAGGCGCATCTCGTTTCAAGATCGAAAATCAAAATTCCAACGTTTTCTTGCTTCTCGAAAATTCGTTCGTACGAAAAGTGGGGTTAACCGAAAAAGAGCAAGGTTATAACAACGAGCAATTTGCGGGTAGACTGCTATCATCGTTAAAAGTTCGCGCGCAAACGTAACAAGATGCGACGAAAATGCACTAAAAAATCAAGACCAGCAGCGACGCCGATTATCAGTCGTACAATTTTACACGATTAAAAGAATTCCAGGGAAAAATCTGCTACGCTGTTCGGAAAAATTTGAGAAGCTTTAAGAGGAGCTAAATCGAACATCTATATCATGGATCGTGCGAGAAAACCGTTGCCGACTGAATCGTGGGATAACGAGTATCTACCGCTCGTAACGGCAGAGTATAAGAAAACCCATGAAAATGATGCACACATGCGGTACGTCGAAAAGCGTCGTGATAAAAATTCGATTTTTGGTCAAGGCCACGGCGACAGCCGGACGATATTATCTGAACTTACCATTTTAATAATAAGTTTCTGATCGGCTCCGAAATGTTGGTTCGTGCAGTCTGCGTCGTCATTCTTGTGCTCCGGATCCCATACCTCGCTGGAGTTGGCTCCTTCGAGGGTGATTCCTGGACACACAAATCACAAGAGTACGCACACGGAATATTGTGAATGCTTGCCGTCGCGGTCTAGCTCAGGAAAATTTCGCTGGCTGTTCGACGGGGACAATGGGGACTGGTCACAATGGCCGCAAGCCAGCCGGCGTCTCGATGGCAGTCCCGCTCGGCGTCGAACGGCCAATAACGTCGAAAGTATTCGCGTGCGACCCGAAATAATCCTGCCGCGTTGCTCGCGATACCACTGCTGCTGATATTTACCGTAGAGATATTCCTCTGCCATGACGATCGTTCGGATATTAAAAGATTCCCGGTTGAATGGACGTATGGAGAGACCCCTTTGGAGTGTGCGTGCCGAACGAGAGTGGAGAAGCCAAAGACGCCGCGCGCACAACGGTCGCTGCGCGAAGAACAGTGGTCGCACGTGTTAGACGAACGCGTAGCGAATGATGTTCGCGGTCTCGGCCTTGCGCGCCCAGAACGCGTTCTTCGTTCTGATTGGTCGGCACGGACTACACTGGCGCGCGCGACGCTCTATCAGCCAATGGCGCGCACCACGCTAGAAGCGAAACTCCGCCGTTTTTCGAATAACTGATTCGCAACACGCATGCGCCCAGAAGTGGACATACTTGAACCGTAGCTAATGTCAAAATGCGTCGACGTGTTATGACCCTGGAAAGCATGTAGAATTTTTTAAAGATTATTGTAGATTCTGCGTATCAATTTCTATATTCATTCTATATTTAGTAGATTTTTTATACGGCAGGGGGTTAGTGTTAATGTACCTTTATAAAACATTAAACAGAGTTCATATGATGTATGCCTTGCGTTCTTAGATGTATAAGTTCCATTTTAACGATACGAATCTATGCAAGAAAGGTGCTTTAAATGTTTAGATATTAATGATTCGGATAAATGTTCGATGGAAAGTGTCTACATTTGAATGAAGCACTTGGCAACGTTGTGTTCAACGCTGATTGGTCTGCGTGTCCCTAGTGGTAAAATGATGAAACAAGCATCGACAAACCGACTGCATAAATATCGGGCGCAACACGTGAATAATACTTAAATTGAACGAAAGCGCGACGTAAGAGCATTGTAGAGAATTCGAAAGTTCATTTTGAGAGGATTAATTTTATAAAGTGTTTAAACATTTAAAAAAAAGTCATCGGCGTGTCTCGTGATAGACGGCAGCTCTCGGTTGACGACAGGAACTGATCAGAATGCGGCTCTTAATTATTCTGTCTTGTTTGTATTTAATGCCGGCGATTTACGGCAACGATGAGAAAAATGAAACAATCTTTGTGCCGACTCGTGAATGGCAAGTCGTCAAAAAAGGTGAGTAAATATTTGTCCGTAGATTCTTGTCAGTTTACACTTTCAGGACTACGTTTTACGCAACTGATCGTGCTTCTCTGAACACCACGTCAGTCAAATTTGATGTCTCGCTTTCCTTCGAGAAGTTGCAATATTGTTATATTCTATTAAAAAAAAATGCTAGGCGACAGTTTATTTGTAAAAATTTGAGAAGAGATCTATTAGTTTATTGTTCATTGTAATGTACGAAGTTGATTACGATACGACGAATCGTAAATTTTAAAGAACAGTGACGTATATAGAATGTGAGTTAAAGGTACTCATCACAGATGTACCCACAATACACTTTCGTAATTTAAATGGGTTTGTATTATATTTCATTTTTTACTAGGTACACCGATTCCTGAGGGATTGCATGTACGTCACAATTTTCAAACTGGAGTTACGGAAGCCAAATTAATGGACAGTGAAGAAACAGAGGAGAAGGATTCCAATGAAAATTTGAATTCCAACTCCTTGACACTGCATCCTGAGAAAGCAATACCTGAAGATGAAGAGCCTCCAATATTTTCAGAAAAAACAAACGTGTTTGAATATCCTTTGGAGGAGCTAAAAGCTAGACTGAAGAAGATTAAGCAAGATGAAGCAGAAAGTTCCCCAGAATTAAATGTAACTATTCCTCTTTCTTATAAGATACATGTACTATATAAAATATATTTATTATTCGTTCGATGAATATTTTTAGGATGAGCATGCTAAGAAGGTGAAGCAAAAGTTTCGGGATTATGAAACCTTGAAGAAAGAACTGAAAGCTTTAGAGGTCAATATTACAACAAATTGGGAATTACTGAGCACGTATTTCCAAAAGTTTCAACCACATAAAAATGCAGTTACCACCGGGACTTTAATGTCTACAGAGATAGAAGAAGTTTTGGACATTCTTTATAATCTAGAATATTTACTTCACCACATTGATAATGCTAAAGTTTTTGCAGACATGCAAGGGTAACTATAAAAATAATGTTAAAGCAGAAAGATCTTTCAAGTTCGCGACAAGTGGCGAAATAAATTTCTAACATGTTTTTTTACATTTCAGCATGACTAACATTATATCCCCGTGTCTTAATGGAACAAACAATGAAATAAAAGCTGAAGCACTGCGGCTTTTGGGTGCAGCGGTTCAGTCTAATCCTAAAGTCCAGCTGAAAGCATTGGAAAACGATATTGTCCAAAAGCTTTTGCACATATTGTCCACAAACACTCAAACGGAAGTGAAGAGCAGATGTCTCTATGCCTTGAGTGCCTTAATCAGACAATTTCCAGCAGCTCAGAAAGTTTGGATCAATCATGGTGGATTGGCGATATTTGGGAAGATTCTAGTCGATGACCAGCTACAAATACAAATAAAGGTCATGAAGCTCGTGAATGATTTGATCATCGAGAGGCAAGATTTACAAGAAACTACAAACATTGAGCAGTCACAGATGAAAACAAAGGCATATACAATGGTAGACTTGGAGCAAAAATTATTAACATACGAATACTGTAAACATCTAAGTAACTTAATGGTAAAGGGTTTCGAAGGTGAGGTGACTAATCAATTTAAGACGAACAACTACGAATTCCTCGAAACAATTTCCGAAAGTATGATCACCATTGCTCCCATTTGCAAATACCAGTTCAAAAGTAACAAAGATTCGATACTCCGCACGATAGAGCATTTATTGAGTTTTTATCAGAAGTTGGATTCCACATTGGAACAAGACGATGACGAAATTTTGAAAAACCTTACCCTGTTAATCGAAAAACTTCAAACTACTGTTACCGAAATACCTCACGATGAGTTGTGAGGAGGAACAATTCAATGGTCAGAAAGTTGCTCCAGTATTTTCATTTCTATCGGAAAATTGTGACTGTACAAAGAGTTTTATTCGTGGATGTCGATCCATTGTTAACATGCCGGGAAAGTTGTTACGGATTTTGCATTTCTTATCGTTATCTTTTTGATAATTATAGAATTGTTACGAAGTCAATATTTCAGCAGAAACGGTACTTAGTCATTTGCAAATAGGTTGTCGGAGGATGTGATTGTCTTTTGTAATGAATGCGTGTAGAATGTATTATAAACTAAATGTATCTGTGTGGTTGTATATGTAATCTCTGTACATAGGTAGCGTCTAAGGCGTGTATGTGTCAGCAGACTGTAATAACACTGAACAATCGTTGTGTTGATCGTGTTCTGAAACGTGATTCTTTAATAAATTGTTTTATACTGTTTATATCGTTGTTTTTTCTTATCTAAAAATTCTAAAAAGCGGCGTTGGTTCACCGTGTGCCATGGATTACAGAATAACATACTTTATTCTCAAATTATAATGATTACATATGAACGATCTGTTCGTTTAGTCGTAATTCATAGAAAATATACTCGTCAGGTCGCTGACTAAATCATAGCTTCGTAAGATTAGCACTTCTATATACACGTGACTGAAAAAAGATCAGTCATACACCAAGTGTTTTTCTTTTTTTTTTTTAATAGAGTAGGAATGCCTTGTTATGTTTTAAGTACAAGGATTACGTTTATTCTTGTGCGATATTGGAAAATATGCACTTCCCGTGGGACACTCGAGCCAGCGGAATAAATAAGACAAACAAACTCTGAATGTCCCGATAAAAAACATAATCTCACAACGTCTCTAAAATCGCATCAATTTTACAAAATCCCTCAATTTTTATCGACACAGCAGTTGTAAACCTACAAACCAATTTTTACAAACTTTTTATATAATCTTTTCTGCCAAATGTTACTTGTGTGATCTACATTCTTAGTTTTCCTTAGCGTACACATTAGTAATCTTCATTTGTGTTACTTCTAAGATAAAATCGATAAATCTAATAATTGGACTGCGGATCTTTGTGCAAAATGAAAATTGTTAGCATCAATTGCAAAGCTGTTTCTCTTCTTTATAATATTCATGTATAAATTGCTAATGAGGTCTTCTCGGTCAATTTTATCTTAGGTAGCATAGTCCATTAGTTCCTTTTGGAATTGTTATTTGAAAGAAAATTATCAAGCTTTTTTTTTGAATATATATGGCACAGTCATTAAAGAAAGTATTAACAGGTAAAGTGTTGAATTCTTTCGATATTTTCACAGTTTCACGGATGCATGAAATCCGCAGTCTACTAATAACGCTATGTACAATTATATCTTCAGGAACTTAAACGTACATCTCTCGGGGCACGTGGCTGCATATAGAAATTCTTAGTACGATTTTTTAACTTGTCTTTTTTTTTCTTTATACAGAAAGCAAGGAAGTATAAACATTATGTACAGGATGATTGGTTTCACAAATCGAATGTTCGTTCCGCGGCGTGTAACTTCAGCAACACGAAAGTACTTGAGAACGTCAATACTTTCGGAGACGGAATGGTTTGTTCTTACGGACAATTCGTTTCATTAGTATTTTACAGAGAAATATACGTACATATTCTCGCGTGTATAAACTATGTCAGGTTTCTAACAATCACTCTTAAAGTATTTATGCAAATCGATAACGCCGAGAGCTCTCTGATAAATATAACTCCTCCGACAAACAATTGAAAAATATAAAAGGAATTACTACGAACGATCCTGACACAATAATCCGCTCTCTCCCACTTTAATCTCGAAGGAACGTAAAACGTTTTTCGTTGGAAAATACAGAACGCGTAACCGGAAATACGTTATATCGGAGTGAAATTGTAACGAACGTTCAACATGATCACAGAGAAAGACATATGGATGACGTATAATCTCAAGTAGAAGTATTTGCCAACTCATTCCAACTGAATATCTGTACACACCGTTACGCAATTTGGATATAGATTTGATCAGTCATTGACCATCGTTCTTGATCTTTTTCACCAGATTCATCTGTCCCCAGACGCATCTCTATTGAGCAACAAGTATTACAAAAGAATAACGTTCCTTTCATATGGCAACTCGAATTACCGTTCCGACGCGTACCGAGTATTAACGTAAAAAAAAACTACTTCCAGTACGCGTAAAACCTGATAAATTAACTACCAAAAATAACGATATTTAAAGTAAAAAAAAAAAAAAGTAATAAGATGAGACCATCCTAGTCGCAAAGAACCGTCAAAAATGCCATCACGGCGATGCCCAAGAGCAAGGAGAACAGTTGTTTTATTGATTCCTTGGGATTAGGCTCTTTAAGTAACTCGGGCAGGATGGTTACCAAGCCAATGTGCAGAAAACCACCCGCCGTGAACGGCAATATCCAACTCGTCTTCGCTCCTGAAAAGAAAATTCATTAGCGATCAAAATCTATCGAATTTCATAAATGTCCAGCGACCAGTTATCACTAGACTGCAGAATTTATGCAGTTATAGCAAAAATTAGTATTTTGATCATCAGGGAACCTACCTACTTCACCGCCAGAAAATAGTACCGCAGACATGGCACCAAAAATGCCACCGGAAGCAGTGAGAAGCTGCGCCCGCGCAGCATCCCATCGGTTGAATCCGCTACGCAGCAGAATAGCAAAATCCCCGACCTCGTGGGGTATCTCGTGGATGAGTATAGCGAAAGTGGTGAGCAATCCCAAACGCAGGGACACGAGGAAAGAACCGCCAATCGCGAGGCCGTGAGTGAAGTTGTCGATTATGTTGGCCATCAGGTTCAGATAGCCGGTTATGTGTTTCGATTTCTCCTTCTTGACAGTCTTTTTATTGCCGGAAGCATCGACCGCGACCAACTTCTTCTCGGAGCAGCTCTTCGCCAGTCCGGAAGAGAAGCCGTTGATCTTGGTCAGGTTCTGCAGACAATTTTTAGCCTCTTCTATCGAGAGTCCTCCCAGAGAATTGGAGAACTCGTTGCACATCAGCACCGGTTTGATACCGTTGCTGACGAAACCGTTTTTCTTGTGAGAATTCTTGCACTCGTCGGACAGGTGGGAGTAGACGTTCTTTTTCTCCAAAAATGGCTGTATCTGTTAAACGAAGATCAGCTTTCAGAATTTCATATGCAACACAACCTAGCGTAGAGAAATTAATTACAGAAAATTTAATTACATCGAGTTTCTGGATGTCCGTTTTGGTGTACCCCTTCGTGATCCCATTCTTCGGGTTCCCGTTGACCAGCATGATGCAGTTGTTGTTCTCCATCTCTTTCTCCGTTTCTATGCTCGCCTCGCCGCCAGGCTCCTCGTCGTTTGTGGTCTCATCTTCAGCTTCGGAGTCCTGTTCGAAGCAGAACAGCTTCTCCACTATGACGAACACCAGGAAACCGCTGAGGACCCACAGTCCGGAAACCATCGACGGATGACCAGCATCCGCGGCTGGAACAGAAACGATTTTCCCATTGAGTCCCGACGAAATCGCATTCCTAGGTCGCATCGATTCAATCACCGGACGACCATAAGCTGCCGAGTGGTCTAGGACTGAGACCGGTTTCATTCAGAAGAGGACAGCCGGCAATTGAAATTCGCAACTGACGCACAATGGGACCGTTTTGTAACCGTTGCTTGAACCGTTCACAAAGCACGAACGACCCCGGCTGAAGCCGCGCGCGGTCCAAGACCTGCTTAAAACGCGGATCTAATACGATCAATTGCCGACTTGCTTAAACGCTCGACAATTTAGGCGAACGATCGAGAAGAAATCGCAATCAACGTCCGGATGCAATTCTTTTTCAACAAACGACGGCTTTTACATTTCCGTGCGATGCAAGTATAATATTAAACGAAGATCATCGCCGAATCTTTTCGTCGGGGAAATATTGAAGAAATAATTGTGGATTGTTCGAAGATCTTTCTAGAAGGTTAAAGGTCGTCGGACCACGAATCTGTTACAAACGGACGACCTCGTCTCAGAATGCGAATCGCAGGCGCAGAAGCGTGCATATACGATTTATCGTGATCCAGAGAACTCGAGTTCTATAGTTAGAGTCGCGTCGATCGATCGATGCAATACCGTGAAGCGTCTGGAACCTTTGAACCGATACCGTTTCTTGTTGAGACCCTCGGCTTCCTCGATAGCAAACGACTGGAAATCGCTCGAGATTGCACTGATCTTTTGACATTGTCATCACGGTCGCGTGTGTCGGCATTTGTAAACAAATAAATGGAGTCTCATTCGAAAACCGTGCAAGTCCAAGGAGACATCTATCCAGAGAAACTCGAACTCGTCTATTCTCATCGTAAGCAAAAACAAATTACGATGAAATGAAAAATATGTCCAGCTGTGTCCTGACGTAGACACTTCTAACAACAAGCAGAATTATGCAAGTATTTACAAGGAGATTACGAACAGACTAAGCTGATTCGAGTGAAAATTCGCGGGGAATTGGCTGAAATTGTGCAAACTGGATTTCGTTCGAAGATTACTCGCGCGATGACTGTTTCCCTCGTTATCATCGACGAGTCATGTGCCAAAGAGTCGTGCAAACGCCTCTGTTGCCACGCGTCGCCGTCAATAATTTATTAGGAACGTTTCCGTTTGCTAGGATCGAACCGTTCGAGTCCGACCTGGACAACCTTCTCACCTGTTTTGAACGCACTGTTCGCCCATGCTTCCGGCAGCAGATGCAGGAAAACGTCGCCCAGAAGGCCGCCGACTGCGAAGCTCAACAGTATTTTCAGCGTACCAGCGCTGTCTGCAACAGAAATACACGCGAACATGTTAGTACGCGCCGGTGGAACTTACATAATACAAATTGAGCAACCAATTCGCAACCATTCGCTTTACTGGACAAACAGATTAAAAAGTTGGTTGTGGATCTGCTGGAAGAGCACAATACTTTCCCCCTAAACACGCGGTGGACGTCCGAGGACTGCGATCCCATATAGATTTTGGACTAGCGCCTGAATCGAACCTAATTCATAGGCAACCGCAGTGGCAGTAAATATTTTTGTGTTCATTGATCTCTCCGCGTTTTTGTTAAAACCGTGGCGAAAACGTAGGCGAATGATCAATGGAATGTTAACGCGTCAGCAGAGAAGATTCGTCTTCGACACTGTTACTGATCTTCTTCCCACGCAAATGCGTCGAGCCGATAGATTTCCCTCGCATGTTGCCCAGCGATAAATTCCTGCAACGGCAACAATTTCACTCTCGGTCGACTTCTTTGCGCTCAGGGATCGCTGACCATGTTAAAGCGCGATCGAGTCGATCCGATATCTTCGGCTTGCACCCCTGTCGTATTTCTTCGCCCTGAAAAACGCGTTTCATTCTTTACGAGTGCCCCTAGATCGTGGGTTCGCTTGCGATTAGAACAATTGGAAAAATCGGATCGATTTCCTTCCGATTTCATTTGATATTAGCGTGTAGGAATGGAAATTTTAACGGCAATTCAGAAAATGAAAACCAATATACCAATATAAGTACGTTCGTTATCGATCAAGATCGGATCTAATCTGGTGGCGTCAACGGCGTAACAATTACCACAATCAGAGCTGTAATCGTGCGCGTTTTTTCAACGTGTGATCCAACGATCAATCCACTGTGCTCACCATGTTGCGTAAACCTCGGTTATCGTTCGAATCGAGTGTAGAATCATTATTCTTAGTCTCGCGAAATTATACCGATCTGATCGACGCACACTGATTTAGATGCAATTTTAATTCAGCAGAACCAGGTACTTTTCCCGTTGTCGTTTCTACTCATTTACCGATGACTTGTTCTTACGCCGAAAAAATGATAATTTTAAGACGAACAACGATGTTGCTGCGACATGATGATGCTATGACAGACCTTGATCCACATTTACGGAACGTATGATAAAGTGGATACTATTAACGAGTTCATAGAACGTGACGTTTGTGTCGTTCTTTGCGTACATCGGTCCAAGGAGCGATGCCATAAGTGCGGATCGTACTGCGTTCCTCCGTGGTTGTTCTTTAAAGCCCGAGCGAAGTCTCCCGTTAAAAAGGATCCGTTCCGAGATGGAAATTTAGATCACGGGAGGAGCATGTCCAGCGGCGTGTAACCGGCGATAAATCCGTGTTATCCGTCGCGGACAAGCTCTCCGGAGGTGGCGTGCGCGATGATAAATCATCGAATCGCGAAAAACACGGCGAACTTTTCGTTTCCGTGTCGAGCAGGCTGCCCCGTTTCCTCGGGAATCAGCGCGTGCCGTGCAACCCCCACCCTACGATGCAATTCCTGCAACTATTACATAGTTCTTTGTTTCCTACTTCTTTTTTTCCCCCTTAGTTCCTCGTTCATGATGAAACATCTTATTTGTGTTGCGGCGAACGGTAATCTTCGAGCCGAGTCCGCAATTAGCTATCGTTGTTGCATCGGCCAGGAAAAACTACTTTGAATTGCTGATACCTCGATCAACTGTCGATGAAAAAGAGGACATTCAGATGGCTCTTGAAAAAATTGACGATATTTTTAGCGCGCGTATCAACAGTCCCCAGTACTAAGGGGTGGCGCAAACATTTTCCAATTGATCATAACAGTAATTAATTTTTCGAATTGACTTCGACTCTTGACATAAATTGCCGCAAATATATAATCATTGAAAACGCGACGGTGACGCATTTTCGCGAGTTCTTGACAGTAACCAGCTGCGACCTTCTGCATAGCAGACAACTGACTAACGCGTCCGCGTATGTCTGTATGTATGTATTGTGCGCGAGGCATCGGGGTTCCGACAAATTAACGGCGCCGAAAAGATTTTACGGCTGAAAATCGTTTTGCAGAAACAAACAAGCTGTCGTTATCAACAACATCGGCGCTTTATCGCCGTTGCCCATCTTATTTTTAAGTCGTTCCCCGTTGCGATCGCCGTATCTAACAATTGCGGAAGATGGAATTGCGCGATAGGCGTTGTTATCTTCTATTTCTTTTCTTTTGTTATTTTTAATAAAAGGATATTCTCGATTGCCGCGCGATAAAGACGAATGTGACGCGATAGCCGCGATGGAAAAATCGTCGGTGAAATTAGAGGAACGGGAGGTTTAATTACCTGTTCGCCGATAGATAACGACTGCATTGTTCTGACCGGCGCGCGATAAATTTCTGCCGAACCGGCTGATCGAATACACCGATATCGATTCGACGGAAAGCAAGTAGGCTCCGCGATAGAATCGAATAGTTGACTATCTGTTACTGTCTGAACTTTCTACCGGTAATCTACAAGTGGCGCGTTCGAGCCGAAGTGTCCTTTGGTCGGATCAACAGCGCGCTGACATGATCACCTTTTCACAGTCAACGTTTAGCTTTTTATGGATTCTAAGTTAGTCTCGAAACGTAATTTGCAAAAAGCGAAAGCTCTGCGACACCGAGATTTGTCTTTCAAATGCGTTGCGATCGTCGTTTTCTTTGTCGCTCGACTTTGAACGGAGTACACGATTTTTTGTTAGAAAAATAAAGGTCACGTTTATATAAACGGAACGGAAACTAATGAGCCAGGAACGAAACGAACAATAAGAAATTCGCGGGGGTAGCTCGTGTCGCACGAAAATCAGTTACGAAGGGCACCGGTGTTTCGGGTTTAAAATAGAAAAATCGATCGCGTCGGAATGCACACGACGAAACCGTTCCGGACGAAGGTCGCGGGCCGTACAATTGATGATTAAAGGACGCGTCGATGACGAGCTCGAATCGAATCCGGTTGCGATAGGATCGGATCGAAAGAGAAACGAACGCTGCATCTCCGCGGCGATGATGTTCGTGGGCGGAACTCCGGGAACTGGCTTGATAATGGATTCATTCGAGAACAGTCGTTGGCGTGATAGGCCGGCGGAATTGTAATTTAACGCGTCGCTTGCTTCCAGAATTTTTCCAGACGAATCGTTGATCGAGACCTCGCGACGATCCTCCGAGAGAATCTCCGGGAAACTTGAAATCTAACGAAAAATAATGAAATCGAATTTATTTTTACTCGTGTGCGTGTGAATAAAAAGATTTATTCAACCGTGCTCCACGGAAGTGCAATGTAAAGGAAGAAAACTACTTAGTTAAGTCTAATGTCTGAAATATTGTGAATTTTATTTAGAGTTATTTGACTACACGCGAGCGTAGCCATAGTAACTCTAACCTGATCTTCCAAAAAAGAGATCCAAAGTGTAGAACACGCTTTCTGGACCGTGAAAGAGGGTTCTCGACGGATTCCTAGACCGTTTCCATTGAGTTAGGCCAACGGACAAGGGTTCCCCCATGGTCTCCCAAGATTCCCCTCGCCGGTGGAACGTTTGAAAAGGTGTATTTCGCTCGGTTGCACCTGGAGAAGAGCCGCGGAAGCTCGAAAGTCTCCGTCGTTGCCATACTCGCCGGGCGCTTTCTGCACAGAAATTGTCGCTCCGAGGGAATCCGGTGAATCGCGCGGGTCCTGCATTTCGGAATGTATTATTTCGAGAGCGCGATCGATACCGGCGTCGGCCGTTTCAATGGTAAATTACATCGGAGGTCGCTGGATCCGATTTAAATCCGTCACCGCGACTAATTACAAAATAAACCGTTTTCCCCGACAGTTTTTCGTTTGTCTTGGCGCGTTCTCGTCCCCCGAAGACGCGATTCTACCGACGATTATTCCTCGGCGCCATGGTCGTCGACCTTCTTCGAGAACAAGCTTCTCCCGATCCTCCTCCTCTTCTTCCCCCGCGTTTCGCTCGCGCGCGAACAACGGGGGACCAACCAAAGGTGTCCCGCTTTTCGTTACGAAACCTCGGCTATCGGCGACGTAAATTTGCGCAATCCGTTTCTTTTCAACGATCGTTTGCATACGGGCGCCAGCCTCTTCGATCTCCCGATCGACATCTTTGCCCTTTCATCCGACAGATCTCGGATTTTCCAGTGCCAACGAACGTTTCATTTTTTATGCACATCTTCGCATGGAATAACAGATCCAGTTTTATTCCGGGCACGTGTTCATTCCCGTAACGTTACGATTCCTCTTTCCCGACCAGATCCCGTTTCTTCGGAAACGCCGCTTCATCGTCATCAGCACGTTTCGACTATTATTAGGCCTTCCACGCAGCTCCGACCTCGCCTAACTCCAACCTATGAAATTCTAGATGATTAGAACCGAACCGACTTTTGGAAGAGCCTGTTAGAATGTTCTTACCATTTCTATACTCCATTACAAACAAATTGTGCTTGCTATTCGACATATTTTTAAGGACCTGCTTAGGCTAGTAATCTTCCCACCTTAGCGTCGCCGGCCGCCATCTTGCTAAAGAATCCGTCCATTTCTCCCATCGCGCGACCGTAGAGAGGTAACGAGGGCTTCGTTAAACAAATCTGTGCAATGTCTGCGAGTTATGCAATGGTTAACAGTACCGTGAGCGATAATAATTACCGAGGCTCCGCATACAGGAAGCCGTTGCCGATTAAAGAGTCAACGAGCTCGATGAATGAGCGAATAGTTGGGCAAAATTTTTCGTATGAAAATGCACTCTTATGCAATTTTCTTCCGATGAATAATGTACAATCGCGGTGTCGTCGGACAGTGTAAACTTTGTGAACGATGCCCTTGAATTTGCAGCTGTCGTTCGAAACACTTGGAAATTTCATTTGTACATTACGGTTCGTGTCCAGAAAGTTTCACGACCTTCGGACCAGATATCGACGCGAGTGAGCTTAGTATTGCTGGCTACGCAGTTTCTTAGTTTTCGAGCAATTATTCGGTTGCGAAAGGAACTCGTGGAAAACTCGGTGTTTGTGGAAGAGTAATGACGCAAAGTGTTTTAAACATAGGTTGACGGTAGTTAATGTTTATCGGTTCACTTCGACGTGGAATATTCTGTTCAGGTGTTTTAAAAAGAAGCAAAATTATTCTGTCGTAAAGAGTGTCTCTGAATGTTCGTGTAATTCTACTTCTACGAAGGATTTCGCGAATATTAATCTATCCCGAGTTCCCGGCGAGACTTTCCTTATCCCTATTGTCAAAAGTAAAGACGAATTGGAGTTGTTTGTTTCGCGGAGATAAGAATATGCTTTACGGAGAACTGTTTGGCAACGGTTGTCGACGCGGAGAACAATGTGCGCAGCAGAGTGGCTCCACGTGGCCGAGCGCGTTTCTTTTAACCATCCGAGAATCCTATCTGACGTAATAACACATCATTATTTTTATCCCGACGTGCTTCCGGACGCTGCGTTGCTATCACAATGCAGCAACCTATGCGCGCGAATCCTCGAAACCAGAGAAAAGAAACGAAAAAGAACAAAGTGTGTACAGTCCGGTTAAAAATACACGGTCCGAAATATGCTCTGCGAACCTGTTCGAAAAAATGTGTCGTAAATAATTCTTCGAGAAGAAAGTTGCACGCTGGTGTTGCAACGATTCGACAGATTTTTTCCTAGAAAAAGAGACCGACACGATCCGTCCGGAGATTTCTAGTGAAATCGTGGCACACAATCGTATCCCATTGCGCAAGCCTCCTTTAACTATAGCGCTTTAATCGAGCATCGACACGGTCCTTGACTCGGAATGTCATTGTAAATACTGCGAAGCTTTGTCACTGATAAATATCTGCCTCATCAACGATGCAAAAGCCGTTTAACGATACAAAACATTCGCTACAAAAAGAAACATCGCTGTTTCATTGCCTATAAAACTTTACTGTTTTCTTTTTTTTTTTTTTGTATCGAATAATATTATCTCCCGTATCCGGTCAGTTATAGTTGGAACAGCGAATTTGTCACACGAGGAAAATGTATGCGTAATGCAGTTAGGGTTGCGATCATAATTCCATTCTACGCGTTATCAGCAAGCCGGTTTTCCCCTGAGTAATCGGACTCCGACACTAGAAACTAATTGGGTGTACTTTGATCGATCCTCTATTATCGAGCAGACAGAATGAATTTGACAAACAAAGCGAACGGCTGCTTAGCAAAAATATTGAAAATCCAAACAGGTCTCGAACCCGTTTCTACCCCTCTATGCGGGGGTACATTTAAAATCACGTAGGAAAGGTACTATTTTACAATTACTTTAGAAAAATAACAAGAACATCTGTTGAATAATACATTTGTAACCAAAAGTAATTCTTTTCGGAGCCAATGGCGGCAGTAATTTCAATCATAAAGAAATATTTCGCTCCGAGTAATGTACTTTAATTATTTCTTTTGGGATCAGTATTTAAAAAAAGGCCTGAAGTTCTTTTCTAATATACATTAAAGCATTGACCTAAGTCGGATCCGCGCTATTATTTTTTTGTGACCGTGTCGAACGTAGAAAAGAAGAACGCGGCCGAAGACGCACTATATACCCTCAATTAAACCCCTAAATACGGTTCGAATGATATCGTGTTTAGTGTTGTTTCAATAGAAAAAAATTCCACAACTAAGCTGGCGGAAGTCCCGGAAAAAAATAATGAAAAATAAAGAAGTCTTATGATCGGATTAGTAATGTTTATACAGGTCACTTCTGCCGCAGGTACGAATTAGCGGTACTTTCAGAAATTAAACAATTGATTTTATATTTTACGACAGAAGCGCGACGAATGTAAACACTCGTATACGCGCAATCCGGTGCGAATGAGCTAATAAAACAACGTTTCTTTTGTAATTCCACGTGCAAATGATTTAGGTCAGGGCACGATCCTATTCCAATGATGAGTATAAATATGCATGTACGATTACAGCTTTCCGATGTTAGCGATTGCCTATGACATAACAGTGAACGCAATCTGTAAAGCTATTCTGTTAAAAATGATTTTTCTGTAAAAATTCTGTTAGAACTTTGCAAATGATTCCTTAGAATCTTTATAAATATAATATTTACAGGAATAAAGATAAAGCAGAGCAAGCTAACGATGTCTCCCGAAGGCAGACAACACAGTTGCGATATAACAGTTCGCCCGATTGGTTCATTCGTACTAACCTATTGCCAATAATTTCCCGCGTTTAAAAGGCACACATAACCTCCCATCGCAGGTATACCCTCCGACTCCGTCGTGGCCGTAAACACCAAATAATTTCGAATCGTGTATGCAGCCTCACGCTGACAGTTGAAAAACCGAAACATGGACATAATTGTCGGTGTTCGTAGTTTGCAAACAAATGAATTACCTCCAGTTTTCAAGTCGGCACCCTCGTCGATGGGAATAACCAGCAGGGGGAAGATGCCGGTCAGTCCGATCATGGTGCTGCCTAGCAGGGAGAACAGCCACGGGGTGTACTCGAAATATTCGACCGTGGACTCCCAAGGCGTCCATAAATCCTCGGCGACCATTTCATAGAGGAATCCAGCGGATTCCGTGCTCATGTTCGCTGCCATGTTTGTGCGTCTCGTATCGAACACCGGTTGACAAGTATTCTTTACCGTTCTCGTTTCTTCTTCTATGATTTCGACTCGATCGTCGAGATCAATAAAGAGTCGTCGTGGTACAACGATCACAGGAATTATAGTACAATTACCTGGTATCTCGCGAGTCTGTTTACGCGAAGATAACCTCTGTTTCGTGCAGCGGGGCTCGTCTCTGTTCGGTCAACCGGGCGTTTACGGTTCGGGATTTCGAATAGCCCGCCAAAAATCTCTCCGGAATCGCAAAATGAGCGTCGCGTGATGTCGCCGAGACCACAACAACCGTACGCCCGACTAGCCTACACTGAGGACTGAGCACGGACGCTACGAATCAGGCGGTCGCCGCCTCTACTCTCGCCGATTTCGTCGATCAAATCAACCCCCTTGTTATTCCATAGTGCCGCAATGCGGGGACAATAGCACCGGAATCGGATCTATGGCGATGATCACGCGGGCAACGGCCGTCAAGACACGCGTTCCAACCGAGAGTACCTCAGCGGCTGTCTACGCTCCCGCGTTTTCCTCTTCTATTGCCTCCTCTCCTTTTTGTTACCTCGTTCGATTCGTCCTCGGACGCGATGCTGTCTCATACCATCGACGAGTGCCGGCGCAAAGTCACCATCCGCTCGAATTTCCAGAGTTCTCTTCAACTACGAGCTCTTCGGCGCTCGATTTGAATGGGTGCGTGTCGCAGGATCGATCGGAGCTGTCACTTTTACCGCCAGAAGCACGACTCGTCACGAAATAGAACGCACTTTCAACAGTTTCTCTCGCTAACCCTCGGCGGATTTTAGGTTATGTGCGACTGGAGTCCGCACACCCTTTCGAGTCGATGGAGGTTACACTGCCGGTTCGATTGTCAGGATCGCACTGTTGTTGTTGTTGTTGTATCTATTTTTGTTTTTGTCACTTCGAATCGAGAGCGTAAAGCGATCCGTTCTGCATAACAACGCAACTGATAATGCGCGTTACGGCCGAAGCGGGGTCTTTTATAGACACCGAGGCGCTGCGCTACCTAGGTGGGAACTATGGTGGGGGAAGGCGCGACGGAAGGAGGGGAAGCCGACGGAGTAGGGGAACGCGACAACGATAAACTTGGAGTACGTCGATATATACGGGGTGTCGCGGGTGAATGGGATCAGCTGTGTTTTTGAAACGAGAGGAGATAGAAAAAAAAATGTTACAGGACGAAATTAAACGGTATCGAATGATACATCATCCGCAATTAAGTCCGCGCGTTTCTATGCGTTGCTGCATCCGAGAACTGATGTTGCATCATTTTTTTTCAATGGGACCCTGTATGTTCGTACGCGCTAATCGGTGTAGATTTTTATCCTCTATAAAACGCTTCTAGGGCATTTCTGTCCTCAGGTTGTTCATTCAAAAGTTATATCAATTTGAAATTTCAGCAACTGTCTATCGGCAAACTTTCGATGACGTATTGTTATGAACTACTGTACAAGCAAAAGCTTGCCCCAGTTCCGTGGGACAGTTCCACGAGATTGTAAATTATTTATTTAACGACAAGGACGAGTTCATTTCGGTTATCAAAAAGGAAATAAATCACTGAGCGACGAAATCGATATCGTTGCTGCAGCTTCATATGTCTGTGGTCATTTTGAAAGTTTAATAGAGAATTGACTATTAATGCATAGCTTCTTTAAAAATAGTCTGATGTAGCGATTGTATTTTTCGTGGACATATATGGCAATTCTTATCGCCGTATTTGTGCAAAATTATCGGCCGATATCACGCGACGACTGTCTCGCGGCGATAAAGAGGTATACTAATCAATTCTTTGACGGAACCGAGTGTGCTAATGCGCCCGATGTTACCGAGATCATTTAGTCATGCGTGCAGGAAAAGGATGTAGCGACAGACGCGATTTTTCTTGTTATTGTCATCGCGCCTGTATCGCTGAACAGTGTTTTTCCCGGCCGCCATTTTGACGATTCATTAGCATACACTTTTACTTCGATAACAATCGCTGTGCAATAGCCGTTGCTGATAAATTTAACAAAAAGACAAAGAACGGAAACAATGAGGTTGATACTGATAACGCGTTGCGATTTCGTTTCCCTTCTGGTGACTCGATCCAATGAAAATCGAGATTTCAATGACAATGACAATGACTGTACGATTGCAAATTAAGAAATCATCCGAAGACTGTGGAAAATATATTTAAGAACTTTCCGTTTGCGTTAGACCCGCAAATCTACTGTTGGTAACGCGGAACCGATAACGCCATCTTTCTCAATAATTCGCAAACCTCGCGGCAGTTGTAAATTTCCGGACAATTTAAAAATATTGTCTACAGATTGAAATCAATAAAGATACACCGAGCATAAGTGAATACATGTTACGATATCAACGTTCGGGAACCCCACACTTGTTTTTAGTTCCTTTCGCAGGGAGAAATGTTTAACAGATTAATCACGCACTTGTAAACAATATGTGTACAGGAAATTTACGACGAGCAAGATTCTGTAAGCCGTCGCCGTCGCTGCGTTGACAATATATGTGGCCTTAATTAATCAAATTGCTAATGGCGCTCAGCCAAATGGTACCTATTTGGCCTGCAATCAAAAGGATATTCAACAACTGTCGTACGTACACGGCGCTTGTCGATAATTTTTCTCTAGAAATCAAAAAATTCTTTTCTCGACAACTCCTTTAACTTTCCAGCTTCCCCATAAAAGTATGAATTTTTTTCAACCCTACAATGGCCCCCGGAAGCCTCGCAAAACCTAGCAAATTTTTCCGTACACCGATTTTCTTTGGCAAAATAATTGCAAATAACAGGTTCTGAAATTTGTCTTAATTTTTCAAATTTTTCAGGCGTCTTTGTTGCGGTGACGACAGTTCGAGACTATCTGTGTCGGCAGGACGAGATTCTTCAGCGTTTCGCAAGGACGAAGGACGTAGCAAGGATTGTTTTAGCCGTCCGAAACGCGGTCGAAGATGGTTTTTTTGCGGTGGAATTTTCAAAAAGTCGCGCAACGCACCACGGCGGCCCCGGTTGGCTGTGCATCCTTGCGTGGCGGGGCACTCCAGCGGCTCTATTTTAGGAATCGACAGTAAAGTTAAGATTATTTCAGTTACATTTTTTACCTCCGAACCAGAACCAGCAGAGTGGTTAGCCCAAGAGCATCACGATGGGCGAGTAGGTCGATTTTTGTTCGGAGGTGGAGGATCGCGCGTGCACAGACCAGA
>CM052122.1:1560152-1570879 GCA_028454245.1 Halictus quadricinctus | reverse complement strand
TTTCTACCGTTCCGAAAAACAAACGGCTTCGCTCTTCGCATGTGTCAGTGTGCGTGTCGATGACTCTCTCGCTTTTAATATTCCGTATTGCAGTTTTCTGATGCTGGAACACGTTCGCCGACATCATGGATCTGCGACGGATGTCCAACTGGAACGTCCTCAGCGTGGAGGCAGCCCTTCAGCAGTTGAACACCTTCGAGGGAGACAACAGCGAGACGATCAGGCGACCGAACACGGTAAATCGATTTTAAATCGACTCGGATTTTTTTCTTTCACCAACGAAGAAAGAATCGCGGGTTTCAATTACGCAAAACGCGATTGCAAAACCACGGTAGAACCGAGAACGCGTCCCGGAGGTAGACTTCTTTTCTAGCTGCTGTCGCTGCGGTATACTAATGGGTTCTACCTATTCTTATCTCGTCCGGTTGCCTGACGGCTTGTCTTTATTTATAACTAATTAAGCTAGACGCCGTTCGAAGTGTACCCTAGTATGGTCCAGTCAACCAGCAGCGTTCTGACAGACTGGTTTTCCTCGTTTGCAACAGCCTGTCTGAACTTTGGATTTCTCTTGTTGTTCGTCGAAACGCGAATCAGCATGAACAAGAGAACGTCGTGATCCGCGGTTTCGGTCACGCGATTTCCCTGATCACCCTGTTTCGTCGAGAACTTTCCCGATCGATTCGTTTCGAGGATCGAGATCGCCGTTGCGATGAGCACCTGGCATCATTTGAACGTAGAGCATGCCACCAGCGCTATATCCAGAGAGGACATCGGCACTCATGTTCATCGACAAAGAATCGTGCACACTGCGGTAATTGCTTAACAAGAGCGAACTCCATTCTCTGAGGGGACATCGTAAGCATAGACGGCTGCGAGTGTGTTTTTACTGTAAGAAATGCTTTAATTAACAGAATAGATTCGTCGGTTGTTACAAGACAAGCTCTGAAAATTTGTGATATTAGAAATGCTTGTGAAAGTAGGAACGAGCTACGAATTTGTTCAGTTATTTCCAGCATTTCTTGCAATAAAAGAGCTACGAGCATGTCCAGTCTCTCTGCCGAGCATTGTGATTCACGTTGCCGATGCTGTAACTATTACCAAAGTCAAGTGCAATCCGATTGGTAACCGGCGAGGCCCTCCAAGCGCCGTGTTATCGATTCCGTTCGACAGTATGCACTATCTCTAGAAAATACGGATATTGAAAGAAGATATAAACATTGTTTAAAGAGTCTATAGACAAGATCCTCCGTTCAGCGACTCTTATCTGTCTTGCTGTTTGATCGGGACACTTGGGAACACCTTCGACGGTAGTTACCTCGGTTAAAAAATTGTTTCAATTACAACAATGTTGAATTTTTGTCGCATTTATCGCCGTTCGTTCCTCCACGTGCACGTACGTGTTGTCAACTGCTGGCAAATTTTTCGCGAACAACCGGCAACGCAAAAAGTCAAATATCGACGTTCAAGAGAAGATCAAAAATATTTTCCACTCGCTGCGATCGAATTCCGAAGGTTCCCAGTGATCCCGAAAAAGTTCGGCGGCCGGCCGTGCATGCAAACTTTCATCTCGAATTTGACGTTTCACGGGGGGACACAGGAAAATGCACCTTGGCTGCAGGTGACGAGTTTAAAATTAAAGCGCAGACGGGTCTTCCGAGGCTTATATTTAGGACGACGCGCAGGCGCGATCCGATTAGAAATGCCGTGAAGACTTACAACTTCTGTATCCCCGAATTCCGACTGTGCGACGCGATTTTCACGCTCCCGTGGCGAGACGCTCGGGAAAACAATCGTGTTCTCGAGTTTCCCTCCGAGAAAATCGGTGCTAGGTCGTGCGGGTCCTCCTGAGAGCTTCTTCCGAAGAAATCGATTTCCAAGATCGTGGAGTCCGATCGAAAATAGAACCCAATCGGGCCTTCGCGTCGATCGGAGCACGTTCCGCGATACGGTTTGTCAAAAGATCCTCGTTGTCCGGAAGTTGTTCTTGATCGAGAATAGAAGCGAATCGGGCCTGTGAATCGATCGTTCGATCGGGACACGTTCTGCGATACTGTTCGTCGGAAGATCATCGTGTCCAGAGGTTGTTCCTGATCAAACGGCAAGATGGATCTCGGAGGTGTGGACGTGTGGGGTCAGATCGCCGTGGAGACGTCTCAGATGTTCGTCTCCGAGGGCGGTGTGATTAAAAGTCGCTTCGCGGGGACCGTAAGTTCGACAAGAAACCCGACGAAGCAGTCAGCGAACGGGTTTACGCGACGAACGAACCAGTTTCGAAACATGTGTCATTCAAACGGCCGACGGTTCTGGCGATGATCTCTAATTCGAGCGACGCTCTGTTCCAGACTATAGAGAAGCTGCCTGACAAGATAATCCTGCATGTCTTCAGCTACCTGTCGCACCGCGAGATCTGCAGGGTCGCGCGTGTTTGCAAAAGGTGGCGGCAGATCGCCTACGACACGCGTCTCTGGAAACACGTCTCCCTGCGACCGGAAATCAGCGGGTTGCACGTCAGCTCGTTGGACAATCTGCTGCATTTGATCAGGTAGCCGTGGTATCATCGTCGATCGGTGAAAAAGTCTCGAGAATTTTGGCAGATAACGCTCGTTCCCGAAATATGTCCGAGAGCTGTCCCGCTTGCCAAATATCAGCCACCGGAAAAACTCCGTACGGTTTTTCTGTGAATGGTCCACTCGTACTGAATTTCTCGTGTCAACGGATTTACTATAGCTGTTATATTATGCTCTCTCTATTTCTCATTTGTTCCAGTATTCCAGCGAGGAGTCAAACAGCTAAGAATTCGCGCTTTCTTTAAAAATTGAAACTTCAGCATAGATCGTTGCGAAAGTCCCAACGTCTCGAAGTTTGCATTTGCAAATTCGCAAACACCGGCGATAAGGCGCGAAATTCCACCGTGACTAGGATCGTCTTTTAACGAGTTGGGAACGAGAATGTAATCGATGGATCGTTTGTTGTAACAGCACGCGATTCGGCGCCTCGTTGAGGTACATCGAGCTGCCGATCGAGCTGATCACGCACACCGTCCTCCACGAGTTGGCGAACAAGTGTCCGAATCTGACCCACATGCTGCTCGACTTTTCGACCGCCATGCAACTGCACGACTTCTCCGAGATGCAGGCGTTCCCCACCAAGCTGAAATACATGTGCATCTGTCTGTCCGAGGTGATTTTCATGGAGGGTTTCATGAGAAAGATCTACAACTTCATCAACGGCTTGGAGATCCTCCATCTGATAGGTTTGTATTTTCTTCGATGATCCAGTAAGTTTTCGGCGACACTGTTTTCTCAATTTGCTCTGTTCGATCAGGAACGTACGAGAAGGTGGAGGAGGAAGAAGAGGAGATCTACGAGGTGATAAACGTTCACAAGCTGAAATCAGCCACACCGAATCTTAGGGTGATCAACCTCTACGGGATCAATTTCGTCGACGACTCTCACATTGACGCGTTCTCTTCGAATTGCATCCAACTCGAGTGTCTGGCGGTGAATTTCTGCTCGAAGGTCACCGGCTCGACGATGAAAACCCTGTTCCAGAGGAGCAGAAGGCTCAAGTGTCTTCTGATGGAGGGAACAAGTACGGTCGCTTCCTCGTTACCTTTGTGTAACTCGATAGATGATCGCGTCTCCTTTTCCAGATCTTCAAAGCGAGTACGTGATGCAAGTCGAGTGGGAGAAATCGAGCATTCAGGAGCTAGACGTCACTGCCACGGACCTGTCCACGGAGTGTTTGATCGACATGCTCAGCAGGATCCCCAGTCTCCGTTTTCTGAGCGCGGGACAGTTGAACGGGTTCAACGACAGCGTGCTCAAAGCCTGGGCCGAGCTCGGCAATCCTCGAAATTTGATCGCCTTGGACCTGGGCAGCTCTGACAACCTGACCGACGATGGTCTGCACAAGTTTCTGTCGAGATACGGCCATCAGCTCTGGGGACTTTCCCTGTGCGGCATGCCCCACATCACCGATCAACTGTGGCAGAGCGTTCTGCCGATATTGACCAACGCCAAGTGAGTCTAGCCGGTCCATGACCTTGCGCGACACCTGGAAGAAACCTCTTTTAAGATATCTCGAGTCTAGCATAGGAATTCCTTTTAAATTGCGTGTTCTGGAACGAGGAAAATCTCGACTGGGATTTTTCTAGGATCCTCGTGATGGGAACGAACGAGAGGCTGGGCGTGAACATTCATGTGGACCAGCTGATGGACGGGATCGCAAACAATTGTCCTAATCTGGAACGACTCGAGCTCCGCTGGGACCCGGAGAATCTTCGATTTTCGGACAAGAGTCAGAAGGCCATCGATATTCTGCGCGTCAAGTGCATCAAGCTGCGCTGCCTCAGCCTTAGGTAACTCGGATGAGTTCGAGCCAACGATAAGGGAGACGATGATCAGTTTGACGTGTTCCAGCGACGGAAGGTATTACGAGATCGTCAAGGCGAACTTCGAGCGAGCCGACAGACTGACGGTCGTCAGGACGACAACCTGCTGCAGAGTCTCCAACTACTACCTCCTAGCCAATTACAAGGATCTGGTCTTCAATTAAATTCATTCTTCTATTCTATAAGTATTTGTATATGAACGCGAGGGATTCAAGTTTTTGTTCCACACGATGCATTGCCGAGCAACAGAAATCCGAACCAGGTATTCTTCACCGCGAACAATTTCTGTAAAACAACGTTTAACTTTGAATTAATCGATCGCATACAATGGACAGTGAATAATCAAATTTCGTTACAGATCCTGAACAAACGGAGACGACCAACAGGAATCCGATTATTCCGAGTATTAAGACAACGAGCAAGATACAAGATATATATTTTTATACACCGTTTTCTGAGCCTGTACATACGCGACCAACATCGCTGAACATTTCTCTACTGCCAATGAACGATGTTACTTCGAGCGCGCAACTGTTTTTTTCTTTTTCTCGAATTCGACAATCTCGATGTCGGTGCTGTAATTGTAACAGAAAAATGAATGAACAGAAGTTTGACAGAAAAAAAAAGTCGAGGCTACGATTTATTGCGCCGCGCGAGCGTCGTTAATTAGTCAGGAAGGGCGAAGGAAAACCGATTCGAGAAGCAATATCGACGGGTCCCGCCACGCACGACGGCGTTCGTCGTATCGATTATTCGCTAATTTATTCATGCAGCCGTGTAGACGACGACGACGTCGCACTGGCCACGGCTGGTCGGTCGATTCGCTCGATTTCATTCTCTAGCCACATGCCAGACCCTTCGTTTATATGTTGTATTATAGTCGACGCGGAACCGTCGTGGCCGCCACGACTTTTCGCATGATTGCCGGAAGTTTGGTCGCCGGGCGTCTCCCAGTCGCGTTCTCCCATCCCGATCTTCCTCAATGTCCGACGTCGAGGAGGAGATGGTCGCGAAGGGCCTCAAAATCGTCCTGGTCGGCGATTCCGGCTCCGGCAAAGTGAGTTCCAAAGTGTCTCGATACCGTGTCTCCGATTTTCTTCATCACCGAGCACGATCGACCGTCCAGTGAATTTTCGAACTTCGTCCCTTTGCACTCGACGGTTCCTCCGAGGTGAACGTCCTTTTCCAGGGGACTATATAGTACTCGGAAAATTTTTCTTTCGTCAAATCTGTATCAATAAGATCTAAGTTAGGCGTTCGAGTGCAATGTGTTAAATTATCGACCGCGTAGAAGGTCGAGCATTTGTTTTGAGTTCCCCTGTGCTCGGAAGAACGTGCCGCCGTGGGTATCGATTTATTTCTTTCGCGCGAAGTGGTCACCGCCACGATTTCAGACACGCACAGCTGCCTCGCCTACGTTTTCGAATAAAATGGAGAACTTTCGAATCACTGTCCTCGCCCGGTGCGGCGCGAGCACGATTCAATTTCCGTTCGGGAAACCGCGAATGAAATTGCATCTTCGTGTGGTCGAAAGCCTTTCGCTCTTCAATTAACGAGCAGCTGTTTCTTCGATTGTTCCGGGGAGCTGTTGCGACACTTGTTAATTGCACGGCGAACGAGACACGCGAATTCCCGTTCGGGCAGGCAATCGAAATATTCTGCGTTCCTAGCGTCGCTTTTCCCGTGATCCGATTCACCCTAAACTGAGATTCAGGGATCCCTGTTTAGACGAGCATCGCCCAGAAATTTTGCCACAACGAGTTCACCAGACAGTACACGCCGACGTCCGGAATCGACTTTTTCCTGAAGAATCTGAGCATAGGCTACTACAGGAACGTGAACCTGCACCTGTGGGACGTGGGTGGCCTCGCGCTTCACGGGAACATGCTGGATAAATACGTGTTCGGCGCTCACGTAAGGCGAAACGATCGAAAATCCTGAACAAGATCAACGATCCCGATAAAAGTACATTTCATTTCAGATCATTCTCCTGGTGTACGACGTGACGAACACGTTCAGCTTCGAAATCCTAGAGGACTGGATCGACAAGATACGAAAAGTGAACAACAACATCGAGGAGGCACCCCTGATGGCCATAGTGGGCAACAAGTGCGACATGGAGCATCAGAGATCGGTGAAAAGGGACCGAAGCCATAAGTTCGCCGCTGACAATGGGTTCCCGTCGCACGACGTGTCCGCGAGAACCGGGGAAGCGGTAGGAAACCTTCGAACAAAGAAAGGAGAATGTTAGAAAATCGTCAAAATAATACAGTGTCATTCTGTGCACGCGAAACGGCCGGAGAAGCGCATTTATCTGCCGCGCGATAGGAAAGTTGTAAAAATAGCTGATGATGTGGGACGTGTACATGAGAATCGTTCACTTCAAACGGGCATAACTAGACCGCGAGACAAATAATTAAACGAAATATAAAACGGTAGAAGAATGCGGATACATTATTTTCAATATAGTAAAATTGTGCTCTTTTTATCATTGTTCTCTGCTATGAGTAATTTTGGCTATTCTCTGCCATCCTCTATTTCCGTTGTCGTATCTGAAAGAAGGGGTTTCGTTTCAGTTGTCCCTGTGCATAGTGAACCTGGCAGCGCAGATCTTAGGCGTGCGACTGACGAAAACCGACCAGGACTATCACAAGCCCATAATCATCGCGGAGATAGGCGACACGGTGGACATGAGCACGATCCAGAAGGTCGTGAAGAGGATCCCGACGAAAAAGCAAAGCCACCTTCCCTTCCACCCACATTTCCCGCAGTCGAAGTCGGCGGTGTGCGTGTTGCAGTGAGGATCGACCAAATATTTTTGGCAATAGAGAACGATTTCTTTTCACGCACAGGACCGCGGTACGTCGCGACTGTTGTACATAAGATGTTCAAATATTTTTCCTATCTTCTATTGTTACCTGACGCGTCTCGCCTACCATCCCGAGGTGTCGAGGCAGTAAAACCACTGGTGTCTTCGCAATAGACTTAGAACAGATTTATTTATCAATATAATCTTACTACTCGTGGCGTAACAAAGTTAAAAATACTTTTACAATGATAGTAATATATCATACCCATGACGAAACGTATACATAATCGCGTCGCGGGCTACGATCCTCGATCAGGGTGATTTCAATGCTCGTCGATCGTCGTACAGTGGGTCGTTCTCATAAAACAGGTGCAATTCATGAGTGAAATCGGTAACGCTTGTAATTAATAAGGTATAATTAAAAAGACATTGTTCTGGCCCACTGTGCGGTTGTCCTGGATAGCGTCGCGTCCGCTTTCGGCGTTATCGAACCGAATAAAAATTCAATGATCGAACACTGATGGAAGAATGGTTGAACGGAAGATCGCCGAACTTTCTATACTTTTTTCTAAATCGCGGGTAGAACTTTCTCTATGATCTATTCATCAATGGCACTAATCATGCAAACGTTACATGTACGAGAACGCAAATGTACGCGACAAACGCAGATTCAACAAGGGAACAACGATAGCTAACAAGAATAAACGGGCCTTAGGGCATGGTGTGTGCGTGTACATAACAATTGGTATCGCGAGATTACGCATGTACGCAAAATCGGAAGCATTCGATTAAAATATGTGTCAATAAACACGGGGAGTAAACTAGTCGATAAAAATCAGGTAAAACAGGTATCGGTATAAAAGTTGCGGTTAATCATAAAAACGATCCCTGAAAAATATAAAACAAGAAAAAACAAACAGATTTCATTTACTTATTGCTTGCGGACGGTGCAGTCGACAGAGATTCGGGTGACCCGTTCGAATCAAAGTACAGAGTACAGTTTCTATACATTAAACGTACAAGGTGCAAAATTATAGTTTCGGTAGATCTGATTACACCATCGATTGTTTGCTCGTACTTCTTTTCTTTTAGAAAATCGAGACTCTAACGGATAAGTTCCGGCGCGTATAACTTACTCTAATATGATCTTCAGTCTCTTTTTAATCAACGTGAACCGTTTCAGTCTTCCCACGCGTTCGTCTTTGAAATGAACACGTTTAACAACTGCTAGAATTAATATCGTGTAGAAAGACTAAAACGAGACACCGAGTACGCGTGGTACCTACACCCTCTCAACTCTTATCATCGCTACAACTCCGAGTTCTTCAGCGGTCTCCTGGGCCACGCGTTTTTCTCAAGTATTTTTGTTTTCGCCTCCCAGAGCTCGGTCAACTTATCGTTCAACGGGGCCAGGTACGTCTCTACCCACTCTTGTATAGTATAATTGTCGTAGATGTCTTCCATGGCGGCTCTCATTTCCTTCTCGATATAGAGCAGTTCCATCTTGTGCCTGTCCAGGTCGGCGATCGCGCGCTCCACGTGGCTAGGGCTGGAGAAAGAGTGCTTGATGTTGTACGGTTTCAGCCAGCCTTTGAAGGTGTTGTCCTGCTCCATCTTGGCGACCTCCTGGGTCAGTGAGACCAGCCGCAAGATCATGACATAGATCGCCACGCCCTGATAACTGCACTTGGTCCAGCCGTACTGAGGCTCCAGGATGCTCAGAGAAATAATGCCTTCGCAGCGCAACGCTTGCATCACGGATGCAGGTACGTCTACAGGGAACCCGGTGAGATCCGGGGCTCGCAGGATTGCCAAGTTCACAGCCAACGACGGTAGAGCAACGGGTAGCAGTTCGCAGAGCACGCTGAAGTGGTCGTACCGTTGCCAACCCGTCAGCATCACGCCCTTGAACGTGATCTGGTTAGAATACCTACTGATGATCTCTAACCAGCGCTGGTGGTTCTCCATGTGATAGGGTAGGTCCGTGTAGTATCTGTCTGGCGCTGTAGCCCCCTTGAAGGCTGTGGCCACCCAGACGTTCTTCCAAATTGATCCATAGCTCTCCCACAGCTGATCGGTCAAGGTTGCTGCAGGATCAGTAGTGTACTTCCAGATAACTGGTTCCACCAGCAAGTGCAGTCCTCTGTCTATAATCTCCTGTGGGAAAATCTCTCTAAACTCGTCGTCCCACATGAGGATCGTGAGCTCCGGATACTTATCCTTAATATACCTAGCTACTTTGGACACGTGGTCCAAAAACAACTGCTTCTTGCCCCACTGTCTTTTGACCATTGTTTCCAGACACCTGGTGCATTCTCCAATCTGGTATACTTCGTCAGCCCCTATATGCAAGTGTTTCACCTTGGGATGCATGGCCACCACTTGGTCGATCATTTCGTAAATCAATGGAAGCGTTTTATTGTAAGTGGGGCAAAGAGCTTGGGGATAATGCAGTACTTCTCGATAGTCTTTGTATGTGTCTAGCTTAAGTACGAACTCCATGTGACCAAAGGTTTGTACCAGCGGGATTACCATCAGCTTGTTGTCTTCGGCTACTTCCTGGATGTCTTGGATATCCTTCATGGAATAGCTGTTCCCGGCACTGATGTTTCTAAGATTCCCATGGAACGGGAACATATCTTCGTATTCTAGGAGCACGCCTGTGGCACCTAATTTTTTGAGCAATTTGAACAGGTACTTGTAGTAACTCACTTTGGGAGGAGCACCCTTCAAGTCCAGGTGCACGATTTTATGGCCCTTGAACAGGGGCAAGGTGTTGCCGTACGACTTGCCATTATTCATGTCATTGAACAGCGGACCGCCTCCGCTTTTCAGCATGCCCAGAATTTGAGCCTCTATTTGCTGTTTTTTCGCGATGTAGCGAGGGTCCTCCGTGAGGTCGCTCAACGGGTAAACCTCCTCTATTTTCAATCGTGGATTTAACTTGTTGGAGGAGATGTCCTCGACCTCGTTACTGAGAATGTGATAAGTAACGATCAGCAGGGCGAAGCTGATCGTTACGATTACCATTAAAGAGGCTCTGCCTCTTAGTCGCGTCATGATCGGGCCAGAAGAACATCAAGATCGTATCACTGTATTATTGCCTTCGTTTCAACCGATGCTCTTATTACTCTCGACACGATTTCATCGTTCCTTTCACTGAGCGCACTGACGTGAACACAATGGGAACCATCTGTTCCCTAGCTCTGGATTTATCTGTGTCCGTGCGATGTCGCTACATTATTATAAAATAACTCTATTATCTTTGAAAAATTCCTGCCACGATGAACCCACACGAGCTTTTTTCTTATCACAGTTTAATGACAGAAATAACAGACTATGTAGTGAATATACCGCTGTATAGTAAGGAACGCTATCGAGAAACAGGCCAGCCAACTACTGCCACAAAGCGTTGCGCGCTTTCTAACCTCTAATTCGTGTAGCGTGGTTTCATTCGATACATGTTCTCGTACAAAACGTTGAAATACAAAATATATTATAAATATCGAAAAATTGAGAATACCT
>CM052122.1:1500045-1560052 GCA_028454245.1 Halictus quadricinctus | reverse complement strand
CGGGTGGACGATTCCTCGTTTGTGAGAAACCGGTCGGTCGATCGCGTAAAATCGCAAAGGAATAGGGCGCAGGGATGAAAAAGCGGTTCTCTGCTCGCGGTTTAACGAGAAAAGGGTCGAAGACGAGCGAAACCGGAGAGGCTCGGTCGTGTAATCGAATCCTCCGCGACGAAATCTTAAATCCCCGGTCCTTTATCTCGTTTCCAGTATCCGCGAACCGTGCATGCAGCCCACCCGTTACATACTTAATGAACGTGACTCACGGTTCTTTAGTTATGACAGGAGTAGGGGGATAATTCCAGACAATAAAGCTGTTTAATGATGGCCCGCTGCGGGAGTTTGAACCGCGCGCTGCTGGACACGCGCGGGTTTTTCTTCTTTCTCGCGCTTTCGCTTGTCCCGTTCGAGTGCAGTGATCTAGGTAAGCAGAAACGCTAATCAAAGCAATTAAAGGAACTCGCGCGCAAAACTAGTCGACGATAAGAGAGATGCGCGCGAGTGATAACGCCGGGGATCGTTTCTCAGCGGTAGAAATGATCTCGAGGTGTTCGCAACGGATTAGGTGATCGATTAAAGATCAAAGGAGCGTCGGTGTCCGAAGAGAAAGCTGTGCATTTCGAATTGCCACGCTCCTGCGCAGTAGATCCTGACTGCGCAGTTACTCCGGATCGATAGGCGTGCTCGGACGAATGGAAAGTCAGTCGATCACCGTCTAGCGTTTTAGGTAGGGTCACGGTTTCGCGGTCTGGGATGAGTTTTTAGGGACGAGGGGGGTCGGATCCTTTCGGGGAAGTCAGATAAGAGCGGATTCTGACGAGCAAACGCGACGAAGATGAGATTCCTTCGAGTTATTATTATCGGTGACAAGAAACCGCGCCGAATGGCCTCGGCGAACGAGACCACCTAATCCTCTGTACCCACCGTGTAGCTCTTGTAGATTCTACACAGTCGAACCGCAAAACGCGTCAGCGTGATTCCGTGGCAACCGAACGCGGGACAAAGACTCGCTTCGACGATTATTCAGAAATCATGACTCAAGCCCGCATACGTAGACGCTGCGTCCGCGCTCGCTCGGCTGCTACTCTTTTCGCGAATGTGTGAACAGCTGCGGAACATGCCTAACAATCGGAGGAGACCAATTCCAGCGAATTGAGACACTTGACTCTCATCCCGCCATATCGTTCTTCAACCCGTACCTCGCGAGAGTTACGCGAAGAACTCCATTTCCAAGTGGAAAGTCAAATTTCAGAATTTGTTTTACTTTTATTCGGAGAACTTTTCCGTATTGAGGAAAAATATTTGCACTGGTCAATGTTAATTCTTATTAAGAACGTAATTTTTCGGGAATGCAGAAGGCGATTAGGTAACGGTATCAGACAGATTTCTGCTGTTTACAGAGAAGGAGATATTCCGACGGTCGTTTCGATTAGGCAACGCCTAACTGCCGTGCGTTCTCCAATGAAATTCTCCGTTGCAAGCATACGCAGGCTCGAGTGTCTTTCACGGTTGATACACTCGGCGATAAAGCGTTATTAAAGCGGTCTGCGTAATGCGTGCCGCAAAAACCGTCGTTGGAAATGTTTTAACAGCTGTCTCGCGTCTCTATCTAGTCGCAGAAAATTGCGATTTGCGTTCTAAGAATTCATTAACATACTCTGACTTTTGTTTGAGAACGTCTAGTTCGTCGTTTTCAATTCTGTACAAGCTCTATTCTGTACATTTGTCCGTTCGATCGGCGATAATTCCATGAGATTACGTTCGCCAGTTTTTCTCTGAATCAATTGCAGAAGAGAAATGTCTCGGGTAGAGAAAAAGGCACAAAGGCCGATTAACCGCAATGGAATTAATTGGCAGCTCGGCGACGGCGCGGCGTTTCTTTCGCAACACCCACGAAATCGTTCGTAAACAAAAGCGGGGACGGACGTGTGTGCGTGTGCGCCTCACGGCTGCGATTTTTGCTGACAATGAGGAAACCTTGCTGGCGCGGGGACGGGTTTCATTTGAAGGAAGGGCACGCACTCTCCGGTTCTCTTTCCACTCGCCTGGAACCTCCGGAGTCAACGTGACATTACGGTCAGCCGTGCGAGCAGTATGCGCGCGGACGTCGGTGAACGCGCACCTTCTTTCCTTCTATCCGCGAGCCTTTGTCCCGTTCGTCTCGGTATTGTTTCGCTCGACCATTGTCTCGTCGAAGATCGTTCCGGGGAACCTCGTCGGTGGCCGCTATTAAACATGCAGTGACCCGAGTGATTTTTCAACAGGTTCGTAAGACCACGCTCATTCTCTTCGGTCTCGAGCGGATATCTAAGTGTACTCCTTCACCCTTTGAACGTCTCGTTTAGTTAGTGAAGTTTCATCTAATCCTCCGGAAACTGATATACAAAACAGCGCGTTTAGTCTCCAGGATCGACAATTAATAACTACTACTAACAGTCATCCAACGACGATCGACAAGCGTTCGAGCAACGCCGGGAAAAGTGAAAGGATCCAAAGGCTTTCCGCGGAGGCGATACAGCACGTGACTACTCCGTAGATCCGTGCGTGAAACTGCGATCATTTTCTCAATCGTTGCCTGCAACGCGCTACCGACCGCTTTTCCGCGTCAGTAAGAGGAAAAAGAGAACCGGTGCCAGTGTGCGGAACAGTGGTACCATTGATCGAGAAGGATCGCGATCGACAAAAAGATCCCCGCGAGATCGCCGTCTGCGAAACTCCGAAGCGACTCGATTGAATTTTATTGGATCTTTCCACGGCGTTGTTGCGCAATATGCATATTTTACTCGAGGAAATTCGATAACCGATCTTGTTTTGCGGGTAATTATTAGGTCATCCTGCGAGCGTTCCGATTTTCGTGGTTAGTAAGCGATTAACAGTATTCTGTTAAAACTATAATGGTATAGTAATTTTTCCTCTAATGCATCACGAGATAATCGCGAAGGTTCTTCGGCTTCTTTCGAACATTTGGATCTGTTAGCCTGGAGTTGCAAAGCTGGAAGCGTTTCGGTCAACTTTTCTGAAGATTTCGGAAATATTCGAGATACGGTAATCCGAGGAAACAGGATACCGTTTCAGGGTTAAAATTAAGTTGAACGACTCGGATTCCCAGGGACGAGCGGTTTTGTGTATCGAGCGGTCTCAAAAGCTGTGGGAAACCGTGGACGGTGACTATAAACGCGGGAATATCCGCAGTGCGGGTGCAGCAAACTCGCTGGTAACTAAAGCAAACATCGCGACCCGTTCGCTCGGACGGCGGGTAACGAGCGGACTATAGAAATCGCGGCCGATCGTCAAGGAGAGAGGAGAACCTCGGTTCGTTCCGACTCCGTGGATCGTAAATGGCGAAACGACGCGAACAAGGTGATCGATTGAATCGCAAGTGGCGATGGTTGCACGTCGCGTTTGCACGCGTCGAAGTGCAACGATCTACGTGACCGTCGCGAGTGACCCGAGAGGCTCGCATGACACGGCACGTTCGAAATTATCATTTCGCTCTTCCTGAACCGTGAACACGCGTATATGTGCGCGTCCGTTGTCGCGCGAGGATTCACGCGAGGCCGAGCGTGAATTAAAAATAGTCAACGGCCCCCGGAATCCACGGTATTCCCATCAACTCGGCCCGCCTCCGCTTTTGCTGCGTTTTCACCCGTGCGAAAACGCCGCGGACTGATAAAACGAGGATCATCGCCGCGAGAGTAAACAGTGATTACGCGGAACCACTATCACCCGAAAAGAGTCATTCGACGGTAGACTGTAATTTCCCGCTGACTAAACCCGCGACGATTATCATTTAGGGCTATCCGAAAGTTCATTTTCGCCTTTTGCGAATCCTCGAATCGTTTTTCTTCGTCATTCTCGACGTTCCTTCGCTTAGGAAGTTTCCTTACACACTCAGAAAAAATGTTTTCTGCAAGAGTTAAAGTCTTCTCAAAGTTATTAAAAGATAGAAATTTCTTCTCGACAATTTTTATGCTGCACAAAGTCATCTGATAAAACGTTTGACAGGGGGGACGCGTGCCCGATCGCAACATTAGCGAATTAACGCGCGGTTTGACGAAGTAGAAGTGAAAGTAGGAATGATCAATAGTCGGTGGAAGGTAAAGGGGACGTGGTCGGAAGGGAACCATAGGTGCAAGCTGTATTCGAACGTGCGAACGACGTTTTAAGTGGAGCACACGTAAGATTCGTGATCGATATTCGACTTAGGGTGATAACGTTCCAGGGGTGGGGAACGTTAGGTTGATGGTTTCGTTGGCAGAAGAGCCAAGCACGATGGTACTATCTGCATAGTTACTGGCCCTTGTCCAACAACTTATCGCGAAAGTGGCCGAAATGTCAGACTTTCCGTAATGACGTCGGCCGGGATCCCGTTAACGATCATCGACGGTGACGCACGCATTCCAGCGAATTAGCGTTCGGGTGTTTGCGGGAGATCTTGGCCGACTCCCACGACGGCCAACCACGTGCGTAGTCTCGCGTCGGACACCGATCTACAAGCATTTCTTCGCCTCCGATCGCTGTAAACAGTCCTGCGATGTGAAAACGTGTATACCATCGAGGAGATATCGCGGCCACAGTGTTTACATCTATAGCAATTATATAAAGCAATGAGAGACACGTAGGAAAAACGCTGCGACTCAATTGAATGTCGCGCGACGATTAAATTTGTTGTTGATCCTGCCGCGTCGGTTTTCTCCGTTCGAACGTGAGTTCACGTGCCTCGTTCGTTTCCTATTGCCGTTGATCGATCGATCGGATAACAACAATTCTATAGTCTCGCGACGCGACGTTCAATTAGGACACAGGCTAACGCTGAAAGTCGACCTTTAAAGTCTTTCTCGTTGGTCTCTCGAGCGATTCGTTTCGACGCAGTATCGTTTCTAGCTCTCCAAGCTGAACGTTCGAAGCGCGTTCGAAGAAGCGATCGAAGTGAAAGTGTTTTGTAATTAAGCCGAGTGTCGATGGGTCAATGTTGACGCGGCCACTTCTTCTTTTCGCACGCTCGCAACCGGTTCTGTGACATCGAAAACGGACTCGTGACCTGTTTCGAAGTATCGTTTCCCAGTAAGTCATACGAGCACCGCGATAAGCATGGTTTCTCAGTATTTCCGGGATTCAGGGAATCGAGATTAGTCACGGAGGCGTTTTGACAAACACACGGCTATTTCGAAGCCGACTTGGCTGCAGGGGGTGCGAACGATATATTTTTAGGGAAAGAGATGTTGTTAACCCCCTCGCCGGTTCGGACACACTTCAATAGAAATACTCTTTCCCGGCTAAGTATAGAGCCGCCCGGATCATTCACGGTACTCCACGTCGAGCTATTGAAGCGAATCTCGTGATTCATCGATGCTAAAACGTAATTGCTCATTTATGAATTACGAATATAGCCGACCGACGATTCCCAGAAACACGTTCGCGAGCCGAGTGCCTACGAAACGGTTAACAGGCTACCCCTGATTAGGGGATGACTCCGAAGACTCTTATCAGGTATAGAATCGAGTTCGAAAGTGATCAAGACAGTTTGAGGTCGTTATGCGGTTTATCTTTACATTCTCTGTATGAACAGGTAGGAATACACCACGTCTCGCGAAAACAAGCAATTTACCGTGACATATACATGTTTCATCATTGTCTACGTAGTTTGATAATAATGTAACGGTATCTTCAAAGTTTTCCAATATTTTTTAAATTACACATACCAATTTTTGCCAATGTGTTCCTACCTTCGTCGTCCTCAGTGGCGATCCTCGTACGTGTTAGCAGGCTAAGCAAAGTGATTATTCAATCAGGACAATTAGAAAGTTGGCGCAAGGGAGTCTGACGATTAACTAGGGATTCGTTCGAAAGTTGTGAAAGGCATTCGCGGAGGACTAACCAGGAGAATCATCCTACCGCCGATCAATTGAAACAAATTGTAACATTTGTTCGTACAACGAACAACATGCGAGCTTTTTCACCTGACCCTGTACACTTATCGGGGTGCACGAGCGTCCATTCAAGTCAGCGAGGAAGTCACCACCCCAAGGGGGTTAACGGGGGATTAAACGCGCTAATCTGCGCTCGGTAACTCGCGGGTGGGATCGTAAAGTGTTAGGTGTATAGAAGCAGGTATGGCCGGTGTAAAAGTCGAGTTGAAATGTGGCGGTCGTCATTCAGGGCGGGCAGGAGAGAGAAAGAGAGAGAGAGAGAGAGAGAGAGAGAGAGAGAGAGTGTGTGTATGTGTGTGAGAGAGAGAGAAGTCGGGGTCGGATCCGCATATAGCTCGAATAACAGGGGCATTGCCACGCTTATGTTCGCAGAGACGACATGAACAAAACGGAACTGAAGATTGTCCTGAGCGCGGAGCCGGCGCGGACGGCCTCGAGCGTAATTCACTCGCACATACCGGTGCCGAGGATATCGAACGCGATTAAGGCCCAGGAGAGGTGTCCCCCGGCCCGGCGAGGATCCTTCGAGAAGCTGTCGAGAGGCGTCTCGGTGGCGGCCCAAAAGGCGTCCTTCGAGAAGCTCGACGCTTCCGTTCAGCTTCGGCCGAGGAACAACAATCTGTCGGCCTCGAGCATCGAGGTACGAAACGAGGAGAGGACCGCCGTTAACAATTGGAAGACCAGCTGCGAATCGATGCCGAAACTGACTCGCAGCAACAGTCTCGAGAGCAAGTGGAAAAGCAAGTACGAGGAATCGGAGAAGAGGCGGAAATTGTTGCTGCAGAAGAGCGAGGCCGGTAATTGACGACTCGTAAGAAAGTTAACGCGGCCCGTAATCAGTGTCTCCTCCGCGCCTCTCATTTCGGAAGTTTATTATGATTTCGTTAGAAACACTGTCTCCCGCTCCCGTTGATTCGATTAAACGGCTCCGCGATACACGGAGAGGCGGGCCGGAATCGCAAGAAGATGGATCAAAGTCTCCGTTAATCACATTTTGTTAACGTCGAATCGGGCCTGATGCGGGATTCGCGTAAACTCTGGCAAATACGAACATTTTTCGCATTAACCTGTTTTATGGAAATAGCTCGCAGTAGTCGCGACAATCTTCCGGAAACGATAAGACTTATCGCTAATCAGCGTGCTGGAAAGAGAGTATATACATAGATTCTTTACTACAGTTGACTACAAAATAAATCTATATATCTGACAAATAGTAGATACCTTGTTGACACACTTTTGATATCACAGAAAGGTATTGCAATAGAGGGTGCAGATAGCAATTGGAGAAAATCGCAATTTGGGGAAAAGTGAACAAGGAATTTTTTAGAATCCTTTTGGAACTGTTCGGGCGAGTTTCCACAGTTGTAATTTTTCGTTCGATTCGCCTTGGACGCGAGCCACAATCTATTGATCTGTTATTGTAAGGACGCTCGGATTTGTCTGTGACAGACTTACGTAAAGAGGCAGAGGCGTCGACGAGGATACACGGGCGAAAGGGAAGTGGCTGATGCGTGATTATAGTTCACGGCCGATCATCTGTAATGCAGCTTGACCATTATTCGGTCGTGATTCACTCGTGCATGCGAAACGACCGCCCGTGACGTTTGATTAGTCAGCGGGCGTACGCGATAGTATTATAAATCGATCGGAATTAAATGTCGCCGGGGAGCCTGGTTACGTGTAGGAACATGTAGGATGAACGCGGGCCGCATTCCCGATGAACGATCATGCCAAATAAACCTTTGAAATTCCAGCGAACAGGGACTATGCCGATCTGGAGAAGAAATTCCAGCAACTGCAGAGACAGAACAGCACTCTGCAATCGCAGGTGCAGGAGAAGGAGCAGAAACTGCAGAAAATGCGCACCGGTACGTCGATTTCTATTTCGAGATTATAAAGAGCACTCTAAGCTTGTTCGAGAAATGTTTAAAAAATCGCGGGACACCTTAAATAAAACGTGTTGTTCGCAGTTTCCGAGGCGGTATGCAAAGAGTACGGACAGTTGAAGCACCAGTACGATGTGGAGACGGGCGCGATGCACAAAGCGATGCAACAGGCGTCGCAGGTAAAGAGTTGTTCACGGTTGTTTTTCGTTTTTCGTTATCGGGTTCGTGATTTATCAACGACCACGGGAATTTTCGCAGTGGTACAGGCAGAACCGCGAGCTGAAACGAAGGTCTCAGATTATAACGCAGAAGCTGATGCAGAACAACGCCGAAGGGTCGTTGGATCTCGAGTTGTCGGACGAGGTGGACTCCAATTTCGAGGACGTCGATCAGCTTCGAGAAACAGTGAGAGGTGTGTGGTATTTCTAGTTTACCGTTTTTGCTAATCTCGACGTGGACTTACATGTTTTTTTTTTTTCTCCAGAATTGAGCAAAGACATAGCCAGGCTGCAGACGGAGCTGCATTCGGCCAAGCTGCAAGAGTTCGAGGCGCAGGAACAGGTGACGCACTTGACCACACAGTTGGACGAAGAGAGGACTCTCAGACAAAAATGTATGTATATTTGAATGTATATTTAGGAAGAATGCTGATCGGTAAATCTTTTGATACAGATGAGGATAAGGTGAACGAGATGAAGGTGCAGAAAGAGAACATGGCGAGGGTGACGAAGATGGTGGCCGAAGAGGTGCAGGCGTTGAAGGTGCAATGCGACCGTGAAAGGGAGAACGCGAAGATCATTAAGATCGAGGCAGAGAGGGTGTGTTTTGGCTGGACGTGTTTTTTAAAAATAAATGTTCAACTGCTAATTCAACAATTGTCTCAATAGGCGATCAAGGAAAGGAACGTGCTGGCCCATCAGAGCGCACTTCTGATGGCCGAAGTCGGCGACGACGCAAACGGAAGGCTGTTGACCGTTCTCCAAGAGGTCGAGTCGTTGAAGAGACTGCTGGAAGAGGAGCAACAGAGCCACGCTTCTCACATACAGATGCTCGAGGAGAAGTTGGAGGAGAAGGAATCTAACGTGGAGTTCGAGATAGTGGAGGAGAAGCTGAAGTTAGCGGAATCCGAGCTGGACATGGCCACGCAGAGGGCAGAAAGGGCAGAGAAGTCGGTGGAGGATCTGGAGAACGTGGTTCAGAGTTTGAAGGCGAAGATCGGCGAAATGGAGGAGAAGCTTTCTAGACCACCCCCACCACCGGTGCCACCTCCACCCCCGCCACCGATGTTCGCTAATGGTGCGCAATCGTCGATCAAATTGCTGACGAAGGAGAAGTTGAATTCGGAGCGCGACGCGGTCGCGGACATGGAGAACATGCTTGGAATCGCGAAGAAGACACCGACAGTTACTCAACAGCCAGGTAATTGGGATTTTGAGGTTGACGAAGAGCATCGAGGCTTAGCCGTTGAACTCGACTTTATCTCTAGTTATTTTGCTTTTGCAATCGTTTCAGTCATCGACGACATCATCAACCAAATCAAAGGAGGACGATTTACATTGAAACAAACGGACGTAAGTGATTTAATTGATTCTTTTCTTACCGGTGGTTGATTGGGGGGGATTCATATGACATGGTTCACCGCAGAAGCAGAGAGAGGAACAAAGGAGGAGGCGACAGGAAGAGGAAAATGCACCACCAGCAGTCTCCGAGATGCTGAATATCCTAGGCACCATGAGAAGAAGAGCCAAACCCGTGAAGCAACCCTTCCCAACCACGGACGCGTCTCCGTAGTTGCTATTTGTTAGTGAAGCGCGATATTTCTCACGCGAGAAATTTGACCACGTGCCACCTGTTAATGCGATCTTTAAATCAAGGAGCTGTTCTACGAGAGTGAGGTTTATTATGTCGTTATTTATTTAGACGTAAAATAAATTTTTTACCAACGATTGAACTAGGTGTTCTTTTCTACGGACGTGTATACTGAGCGAAGCGAATGAAAGTTGTATAAGGGAGAAGTGAAAGAAACAGGTTGCAGTAAGCGTTATGAAAAAAGGTGTATTATAAAAAGCTGGTTACATGTACTGTATATGTACGATACAGTTCATTCCAAAAAGTACAACTGCAATTTGATTTTATTGATAATCGGCTGCAGTTTGGACGCTTCGAACAATAGCACCCTTCTGTAAGGAACCATTTCATTGTCTGTTTCGGTCCACGAACCCGACAAACCACTGTCCGATTCCTTTTCCACGGACATCTCGAAGCTGAACGTTGCTTCCTCCGCAAAAATCTCCTCCTCCGGATTGCTCCATAATATCAACGGCTCCTCCGCACCGCTTTTCTTTTTGCTCTTCGATTTCTTCCCGAGTTTCGAGTTCTCCGTTTTGTACAACTTGCAAATCATCACGTAGTAGTTGAAACGAAACGGCATCTTCTTATTGGCTGCTCTCTCTATCTCAGAAGTTAGGTCTTCTAAAAGTGGCACCGAGATTAGCGCGGAAATGTTCACGAATCTTTCGTTGATTAATAAACCTAGTGCTTGAGAGTCGTTCTCAAGGCCTTGTTTTATAATCGTGTTGATTGTGTCTGTCGCATGCTCGCTGGCTAGCTGTGTCAATAATTCCCTGAGTTGTTGGACACAGGCGTGATTCTGATATAAATTCCCAAGTTAGAACAAATAGCTTTAAAGTATAGCTTCAAAGTATACAATAAAGTGCTTACCTGTCCACTGGACAAATTAATTACTGTAGTAACACCGAATACATTGTTAATATCATCATCATTTTCTTCGTCATCGGAGTCTTCTATGTTGTCCGATTGTTTGACAACAGTACCCACATAGTTTTGAGAAATAATTAAATCTGTGAGTTCACCTAAATCAACGTGTGCTTTCAGAAACAGCTGTTGTAAAAGTGTTTTAATCCCATGGTAGTCTGGGTCTGACGGGATTCTACCCTCCAAGTCCACTTGTATTTTCATTCCCTGCTTATACAAATTTTAAACTTCAATCACACAAGTACATCCAACATATGGATCCTTAAATATTTACTTAACGACAGTGTCACGTAAGATGTACTTAACATAATGGCAAAACATGATTCACAGTAAGCGATGCATTTTCATACGGCACTAATCCTGTATCGCACTAAGCCTGATCTTAAAAAATGTCTAAAAATATCTCTGTAGCGAATACTTTTCCATAAAACAACGTTTCGCTTTGTTGCGACAGTCTTCCAAAGCTGAATGTACAGAATGACATGCACGTTGGTTGCAATAGCAGTTCAACAAGGGATTTTGCATGTATTATAAATTCTGTGTCACTTCGGACGATGGTACTTAAATTATCACGATTTTAATTGTTGTAAATGGACAGTAAAAAACAAACACGTATCAATGACCGCGTGTTTGAAAGTAAGGTTAAGCCGAAGCAGTGACGGTTTCCGAGCACAAAAATTGTTAAAACGATTTAAATTCCCTTACCTTTAGCCCCACTGTGTCCTGTTCGTTGCCCTCGCTGTTAGATGAATTGAGATCATCGTCGTCGCTACTCCTGTCCTCGGTATTTCGTTGAATATCACGTTTTTTCACCGGAGCAGCCATTGTCACAATGTGACGGTTCAAAGCCGGATACTGACCACGTGACTTATCGGGACCTTTAAAAACAACAAATGGAAAATCAATAATGACTCCGAAGTTTCCTACTGTACCCTCAAATGGCGGACGATTCAAAATTTATCGCCGTTCGCGAATCTCATACAAAGAAGTACATTCTATGGAAATTTTTTGTGCCAGGTTAAAACTGCAAGACAGATGGAATTACTGTTTACGTTATAGAAAAAACTTGTTTATACTGCTCACGTATCGTCTACGCGATACGGGAGCTCACGCGACAGTAATCCTTCCATTTTCGATAACGCGACGTGTCGATCCTGTCGATCGAAATAGTGAAACTTAGTTCGTATAATTTTCTGATATTTTGTTGCGAAAAAATCTACGAAGTTTAACGAAGTTTAACCACAGACGAGGTATAGGATAGACATACAATGCATTTTCGTGTCCCACGTTTGTGGGGTCACGTAACCCCATTACCATTTTCGTGTCACATCCTGTATTACCAACTGGAACTAAAATCTGCTGACAGCGTCGTTAGTGGTAGGAATTAAAATTAAAAATAGTCTCGCGAATACAATAGAATATTCTTTTCTAAAACGCTTTAACGATTTCAAATACTAATTTCGATTATTATTAGTTAAACTTTATGTTGGGTATAAATAACAAATGAATGAAACTGTACGTATAATTTTTTTTATTTGAAGCGGATTTATTATTTATTATTAAATTTATTATTAAATTAAATATTTTAATGACAGTTGTTATGCGAGGTTCCATATTCGTTACAAGTTGCAGCATGTGAGTTGCTCATTTCCTCTCTGATTCAAATATATTCCCACGTAGGTACTGAGGAACACTGTTGTGTCACCACAGCAAATTAGTCGACACGTTTCCCTCGAGATGGCGCGCCATACCTAATTTCTCATCGTCCTATGTCGAGGAATAAGTCACGGCTCATTACCCGCCCAACCGTTTAGTGCTCCCAGTGTCCTGCTAATCTGTTCAACTTTTCCAAATCACGCGGGAGGAGCCGAGGCTGGCAAAAAATGTGAGTTGCAAAGTATCTTTCCCACACAATTCAACGATCGCTTTTTAACCTGTTGTAAAAAGAGTCCTCCCAATAGCTGAACGAAAGCAGATTTCGCGTTCACCGGTGTCGAAAGCGCCCGCCATTTGTCATGCGCTTTCATTATTTCCGCGCGCGTGCTAATCAATCGGAACAAAAACCGTTCGCGATTAGGAAACAGCGTTGAATCGAAACAATCGAAATAAAGGAGTATCGACAGGCTAACGGGGAAAATAGGAATTTCCGCGCGGCGGAGGGACGCGGGAGGGTTTCGTGTCGCGGAAAATTTGAATTTGGAGCGTCAGGGCCGTGGCGAGGGCCCCGGGCGTCGTGGTCGTCGTTGCGACGCGAAAATTCGATTAAAGTTCACGCGCATGGGCCGAAGGAAATCCTGTTTTCTCAAATTTCCCGGAGTCTGTCAGGTGGCACCACGGCGTTCACCGGTCCGCATACGGAGCAGTGCGATCGGTTTTTGTTAGGTTATAAGAGCGAACACCACGGGAAGCCCAGACTCTGTCCCCGCGTAGAGATAGGATCCTTGTCAGACGAAAAAACAAAGGCGATACACGGTGGCCCTTTTTGTCGTGTGTCTACCCCCCGTGAGAATTTCGTGAGTGCTTTGAGCTGTGGCGGGCGGTGAGATGGCTGTCTCTTTCTCTCTCTCTTTCTTTCTCTTTCTCTCTCTCTCTCTCTCTCTCTCCCTCTCTTTCTCTCTGTTTCTCTCTGTTTCATTTACTCTTTACCTGGTGTTTTTTCTAGATGTTCCGTTGACTAGATGTTCTCGATTAATTGTATATCGACGATTAGAGCTCGCCCCGCGACATCATACCATGTCCTCGGTGTACACAATGCACCCTCGGTGCATCCAGGATCAGCTCGACTACCTGGAACCGGAAATTGTTCGACAAGAGCAGCCTCTGGTCTCTGCTATCTTTCTTTCGATCGTATGATGGTATTGTTTGCAACTGGTTGCTCACCAGTCTCGGTGGACTGTGTTCTCCAGGATTCGACTGGTCCAGATGCGATCCGTTTAAATTAAAGGGTATAAAAGGTACCGCGAAATGGACCCTACTTCCTATGCCAATTGTTGTTGACTGCGGATCTTTACGCGTTCACGAAACTCGGTAAAGTGATAGGGGATAGACAATTTCTAACAGGGGAAGAGTTTCGTTTTTCGATTACGTATCACCCGATAAATGTAGCTACCGTGGAATTGTACTTCTCAGAATACTTTGAATGTTTAGAATCATGGAACGGGTCTCTTATCTTTGTTGGAACGTAACACAACCTCCCAATGGAGGAATCTAATTTCTTCTTCCCGTTCTCAATTGTAATGAAAGTAGCATTTTCTTAATATTCAGCATCTTTTAAATGTTTACTAACAGAGGTAGCAAGTTTCTTCTAGTTTCCAATGATATCTCGGCCCACGAAAATTGCACCTTTCATCTCTCAAGGTCTTTTCCGGACGTCTATAAAAATCTGTATTTGCATAAAGATCCGCAATAACGCTTTGGAAAATTTCCTCCTGTCTCGCAGACTGGCTGATAGAGTTGCAGAGACCGTTCTAGAACCGGAAGTCGAGCTACTCCTGTCGTACACCCGGGACTCGACTGGAATGTTTTCATTTTGGCTGTTCGGTGTTAGCGCTGTTCCATAGCATAGCTGTCTCACCTGCCTTGGACTGTTCTCCTTTGCGTTTCGTTTTTCTGCTCGTTGCAACCCCTTGGAAGTTTCCCCGGGTACGGGGAAACTGTTCTGCGGCCTCCCGGCATCGATTCTATACAGCGATTCTCGGGCACTATCGATGGGGGAATATCGTTTGCGGGTTGCCGGGGGAAAGTGAACTGTTTCCTTGTGCGACGGCCGTTCGGACCCCATCGCCGGTTAATTGCGCTGTTATTCGGCTTCTGTGCACGACGACGGAACGGGCGACGATAACGCGATACGCCCCGAGAATGCCATCGGATCGCGTTCGATAACGCTACAGGATGGGGGTTAGGGGGAGGAGGGATGCGATCATGTTTTCCGCGATCGAACGCGTCTCAGGACGACGATTCTCTCTGCTTCGGTCTCGGGATTCTCAGCGGCTCGAGGGAGGCTTGGTTTATTGATTTCTCCTCGCTGTTTTCTTAGATGCTCCTGTCACGCTCCGCTCGAAATTAGGCCAAGATCGAGCCCGTCCCGCGGACCAACCGGGAACACAGAGACGACGGGGCTTGAAAACTGTTGTAACATCGATTTCGGTTCTCGTAACGGCGACGAGGAACTTGAAGAGAGAACCTTTCCCGCTATTATCTGCTTCTTCGGAAACGTAATGGACGATAGAACCCCGGCGTATCGAAGCCGAAGCAAATAATAGTTGGACATTTCGGTGGTGTGCGTTCTCACCGGAAACTTTGTACGACGGTTTGAAACAGACATTTTTGGAACCGTTTCAAGCCCTGGACACAGGGATGGGAGGGACACGGAGAGTAGTATAGTGTCCTGACGCCAGGATATTCACGGAAATACGAGAACTCGCGCGAATCCGAGGCCGTAAGAGTTAATCGTTTATTGATTCCGCGTGATTTCGAATGTGCTGCTCTAGCCCGTTCTACACCGTTGTACTATTTGGCGCCCGTATCTCGTGCGAATCTCTCTCTCTCTCTCTCTCTCTCTCTCTCTCTGGCCATTTTGGTGTACGTGCAACGAGCGATTGGATGTTTATGCACAGCGCCGTTCATTATTAGTCGAGCCGTGGCTCCGATCGAATTACTTCTGCTTTTCACATCTTTTGCCTTGTACGGGGACTGCATTTCCCCGGACTTTAGATACGCCTTGAATGAGTAATTTCCCCTAGAAGCATCCCTCTGTGGTCTCAGTAATTGTGAAGTATAGTTTCGATACGGTAGAAAGACCCTCGGGTCCGTGCTGTGACATAGATCGTGTAGGGCTACCATTTTCTTATGAAATTCTCAAAATTGAAGACCCGGCTTTCTCTTCGAAGTTTCTCAGAAATTGGGTGGGAAGGAACTTTCTAAAAAATGTATAAAAATTGGTTGAGACGCAGAATTAGGGTGGGATAGTGATGCAACAGGAACGAGGCGACGGTGGTTCCCGAATGGAAAGACTGTGACGGTCGCGGGCGCTTCGGGCGGTCTTTTTTCCTCGGACGGGGTGGGAAATACAGGGTGAAACGAATGAAATTAAGCCATATGGTTATATCGGCGGGGTGTGCTCGGCCCGACGCGCGGCGCCGCGCAACTGGTTGATTTATCGGTGCTTTCGCGTAGCGAAAACTAGCAAGAGGACCGAATTGGATTACGCTGTGTGCACAAATTGCTTTATTCAAATGCAATTTAGGGGTCGCGCGCGTCTTTCCTAGACTGCAAAAGAGAGTTTAAAGAGGCCATTGTGTTAGGCAACGTTTCCCACGTACACACGCCCCGACGATCTATCGATTTCCTTTAGTCGCCCGTGCACTGTTGACTGTCGAATTGAAAGAACCCGGCGATACCTCGAGGACTGTTCGCCCCTTTTCAGACGCTACGGTCTCTCTTCGTCTTTGCATTATCCACTCTGTCGTCTTTTAACATAAATATCCCGACTTCAATGGAACTTTCTAGACACGGTAACGACCTTATATTCATGTACAGTGAGCAAAAACAATTAAATGTCGAGCAATTTTATCAGGAATCCTTGCTCCTTTAGGAACTTTATAATACTGTATTCGTCTTGAACTGTCCTACCTACAAATATTGTAGAGAAATTAATTTTTAAAAAATTAGCTTTGTGTATCTCCTCTATTAGATGCGAGGCAATAAAGTTAGGTGAATCACCCTGTATAAAGGTACAGAGTAGAAACGTAAAATGTACGTAAGCATACGATATAGTAGAATTCTCTCCCTGGGCGGGGTAGAACGGTCTTCCGGATCAAAGAAGGGTTGATTTCATCAAGAGAGTGCGGGTAGATTGTAAATCGTATAAACTCGGAGGAAACGGCGGCCCAGTGCCATCGAATTTAGGGAGGATCGGGGGTGGGTATCGACTTTCGCCGACGACGCACGCGATCAAAAATCGATTTTCGTAATATCGTAAATTAGAAAAAAACTGATGCTATTCGAGAGAAAGAGAGAGAGAGTTAATCGCATTACAACCGATGCTCAAAGTCAGCAGAAAATCGCAATTATCACCAAGAGGTCTTATGATTCCGTAAATATAACGCATGCTTCGGAGAAGTCTTACTTTGGAAGATGCAGTTTCAATTAGGTTCACTGTATCGATCCGTATTAGCTACACAAATTGGCACAAAATGTTAATAACTTCTTTAATAATAGTGCTCAAGTCACAGGAGTTACGTCCTAACGAAACTGCTTGCAAACTTTTAAATAGTTGCAACCATTCGCGATTAATGTAATTGGTACCATATAGAGGAATGAACCTTTGTCTCTTAGAAATGAAAATAATCGAGTTCTAAATTGTGCTACTTTTTTCAAGAAAATGGCAAACTCGAAACGATGTACTTCTGACCTTCACGAGAACGTAGGTGGACGCTGGATCAGTGACGACATTCATCCTTCGAACGATGATACTCCGTGGGCTGATGACGTCGCGATACGACACCGGTCGTCATCATGAGCGCGTGGGCGTAGCTCGGTTCTCGTCAAACAGACATTTCGCTGCGTTTGAAACAGAGCGACCATACGCGAGTGGGCAACGAATCTCGGCGGCTGACATTTGCGCAAGCCTTTCATCAACTTTTACGACGATCTGCAGCAGGTTTAGTATTCCACCACCGCCGGTTGGGTTCTGAAGGCATTAACCGTAGTTATCGTAGGGGCTCGAGAACGCACAGATTCACCCTCGCGTTTCCAAACGTTAGGAAACACTTTAGCAAATCACTAGTCACTCAGCCCTCGATGGAATCGTCTTCCCCGATTTCACCGATGACCCGCCGATATCCTCGAAGGGCCGAACTTTATCCGCGATTTATTTAAAGTAGGATCGGACCGTGAGTCCGTACTTTCTGTTGTTCGAGCTTGCTCGGACCTCGGCGAGCCTAAAACCGCTCCAAGTAGGGACGAACCAACATAATTCGACAATTTAGGGGCGCAAGCGAAATGATTTTCGATTTAATTCCTACCATTGTCGACGGATAAACGCCCCCTTTTCATATCTTGCATCCTCTGCAGCTTCGGAGACTTATCGACGAAGGAATAAATTGTGCAGAAAAAGTTTAGTTAAGTCATACAGATCAGCTTTCATAAAACATTCCAGATATCTTAATAAACAGTGGCAATAGGATTAGGAAACATCGCGAACCAGCGGAAATAAAACTGCTTTTTCGAACTCAAAATCGTCGAATGTTTCTGCATAATTTGTTCCAATTAGCTGTGGGTTCGTTCAGAAAGGTTCTGGAGGCTCGTTTAATAAGAGCTCAGGGAAACCCACGGGCCAGTTACGTATAATGGGACTTTTCACTAGATTTCACTTTTGCCAACTCTTACTTAGCCGGAGCACGATATTATTCGTCGTTTGTATCGCCATCGCCGTGGAAACTTCGCCCATTTCCCGGCATTCGCCACAAATCATTTGAACCCGTGCCGGCCCGCGACGCGGTTTAATAGCAGCAGCCCTTAAAGTGCGACGCGAGCTACCGCCGCCGTGTATTCTCTGCCTCGGATAAAGAGATGTATAGCCGGAGGCGTCGTCGCCGCCGCGGACCAACCCTCCCCGGATAAACGGCAAATTCATTTCGATCGGTGAATCAATGAACGCGTCATTTTTAACCCTCCGACGCGCCCGAGGGTTGAAAATAATTTTTCTCTGGACCGAGGATTCAAGACTCAAAAATCTATCAAAATTTTCTTAAAAGGATTTGTACAAATCTACTATGATTTCCAATATTTCCGAATATTTCCACCATGAAAAATTGCGAATCATAAAAATTTGTGTTCTAGCGGATTCTCTTTTGAAAAAAGTGGGAAGATTCCCTGCAAATGAAATTTGGCCGAAAAGGATGTGCAGATGGAGAAGAATGGCGTCGGCCCACTGACCTAGAATCGCGGTCCAGGGACCGTGGTGGTCTCCATTTTTTCGCCACCCGGTGCACCAGGCCAGGATTAATTGTACCACGGGCTCTCTCCTTTATCTCGTTTCTAAAGCTTCCGCGGCGGATCGGGAATATTACGTTACCGTTCGTCGCCGTGACGTTGCAGGATCTTTATCTTGATCCTTTCCGGGGCGGTTTCTCTCGGTACGCGTCTCGAGCAAACGTCGTTTCCGGTCGAGAGATAGAGCGGTTCCCCGGCTCGATCGGCTTCGTTCCTCGTCCGGGGGATGTTCCCGTCGACCGGGGGGTGGCATTATTATTCGCGGCAGCTTGCCCGCGGCACCAGTAAGAAGCGTAAACACCGGTGATTCCGTGCCGCGCTTCCGGTTACCGGGCCAAGGTGCCATATTGTTCTAGATCCTCAAACTGAACAGAAAATATTCTAAATTGATTTTATAACTCGACACACACACAGGTGGCTAGAGTTTAGGTTAATCCCGAATAATTACCAAAACATCAATAGCACACCGTCTTAGCCTCGTTTTCAGGCGTGTTTTCCTCCTAAATCCACGAGCTGACCGGGCCAAGGTGCTCGAGCATATTCTAGATCCTCAAATTGAACAGAAAATATTCCAAACTGATTTTCTAACTCAACACCACCATTTTCCCACGTAGGGGTGGCGACTAGAGTTTAGGTTAATCCCGAATAATTACCAAAACATCAATAGTACACCGTCTTAGCCTCGCTTTCAGGCGTGTTTTCCTCCTAAATCCACGAGCTGACCGAGCCAAGGTGCTCGAGCATATTCTATATCCTCAAATTGAACAGAAAATATTCCAAAATGATTTTCTAACTCAACACCACCATTTTCCCACGTAGGGGTGGCGACTAGAGTTTAGGTTAATCCCGAATAATTACCAAAACATCAATAGTACACCGTCTTAGCCTCGTTTTCAGGCGTGTTTTGCTCCTAAATCTACGAGGTAACCGGGCCGCGCGTGAGGGCGGATATTTACGAGGAAAATTACGACGAGTGGAACAGGATCGTTTCTCGGTCGTTATTGAGTCGGCGGCGACGAAAATCGTTAATCAAACTGCGCTTGAAATGGAACGACCGGTGGTGGGTCTAATAACTCGGGCTCCGCCGACCAAGACAGAATAGGCTTGCACGGTTGAATGGGAGGCAAGGCGTCGTATTACGTCGATGTCCCGAAAGAGAAATCTTCCTTATAATGTCGGACTGTTATGCGAGAGGAAACCTCGGCCCGGTATAATGCCATTGTATCGCCCGGATAATAGGGCTATTAAATTCTCTGCGCGAATATCGTCGAACGATAAAAATATCCGCGAACGCTTATTAAGCCTCCTACTTCGGGTTTCTCGCAATCGGGAATCCGCCTGCGAACTGGAACACGCGATACTTCGGGATCTCGAGATTCTCGAAATTTTTGGGACATAGCGTTAGGGGTTGAAACTGATCTCTGCAGCAGCTCGAAGGAAGAAAGTTTGAGGGTTTGTCGTCGTATTGCGGTGGTTTGTTCGCGGCAGTTTTGATCCCATCGCTGGGGTAGGACCACCGGCGATACAGAGGAACTAACTCGATAGCGTTTTGGGTCATCCAGGGCCGTACAGGAAAGGAAAGAGCCCCCGAAGGTTGCGTCCTACTTCGAACGTCGCGATGCCTCGCCTCCGGGTGGGAGAGCAACAGAAAAGCGAGAGCAGGATAAGGACTGGCTGCTAGATATATCTACGGGTGCGAGAGGGAAAAAAAGCTTCACCGCGAGAGAAAACCGAATCAATAAACGTACGATCTCGCCTCTCCGGCCTCCTGCCTTTGCACCTACTTATGTAACTAGGCGAGCAGAGTCGCGACCCTTCGAAATGCACGCCTCTTGCATTAACGGCTCCGAGACGATGCGAATTAACTTTTGCGCCCGGATAATTCATTAACCAACCTAGGACCTTGATATAACCACCCCTTTCTCTTCCGAACTTCGGAATAATCCTCCACGCGAATCAGAGGGAAAATCATTTTAATGATTTCTGAATGTTCGCGCAGCTTTTCCAGATTAGGAGTTTCTCGCTATACAGGTGTTTAGCATCCTCTCTACTCGACGGAGGGAGAATGATTTTAATAGAGGGGTTGGAATTTGCTCGGAGTCTATTCAGGAGAGATTAAAAAGATTTCGGGAATCTTCGGACGGCATCGCAGCTTTTTAACGAGGGGTGGCTCGCTTATTAGGGGTTGAGCTTCTGCAATGAATTTAATGATCACGTTAGGGTGGAAACGAGCCGCGTCCCACGGCGTTTTTTGGCCGAGGGGGTGGCTATACACCCCCGAAGGTGTTTCGTCAACGGCCAATTTCATATTGCTCCCTCGCGCGGACCGTGGACAAGGGGTGTGCCGTAGCCGCCTCGGGCAATCTGATTATGGTAGCGCTTATGATCTCGCGTGTTTGACGATGAACGATCGACCCGTGTCTTTATTGGTACAATGATTCTAACGTTTTGTCGCGAGGAGAGAGAGAGAGAGAGAGAGAGCGGGGGAAGCAAATTTCGAGTTGAAACTAAAATTCGATCGCGTGGCCCCGACGCGGCGTTACTTCATTTTCTGCCCGGACAATTACTGTAATTCGCGCGCAGCCAGACACCGCGCGCGGGCAATTGTTACTCCTCTTTGTTCTCCGGAGACATTGTTCTCTCATTACGGCAGGATGTCACGGGGTTTCGATTTCCGCGGTACATTTAAATCCTTCTACTTCTCCGTTCGACAGCTTGTTAGCTTTAGCTCTCGCCCGCGGCCCGAGTAATTACCGGGTCCGGCGTTCCTCGAATTATTTTCCAAGATAAATCCCGCCGTCGAATAATCCCCGCCCCGTGTTGCCTCGAACAATATCTGCGGTCGGATTGATAGACCCCGAAGAAACGATCCGTTTAAAACACATTCGATTTTCCTTCTCCGCCCCCTTCTGTCTTTTCTCATCTTCAGCTAAAGTTCACGGAATTCTTTCAACTTATTTCGACATGAATCGACGGGATTTGATTATTGTTATCGTAAAATCTAGATCGACCCGATCCACTTGCAAAAATCACGGCTTAATGGCGGAGAGGAACGCGCTCATTTACGACGAGCCGGGAGAAAAGGAAAAGGGAACGGAGTGCAAGGCCGCGGCACAATGCTGTCTGCCTTGAATTTTGATTGGAACGTCCATTGTCTTCTCCGGCTTCTTAATTATCTTTTTAATACTGGCCCTCGTCCGTTCTGCTCGTACTCGCGTGTCCCTTTACCCGCGTCCACCTGTGTACGAATTAACGCCGACTCCTGCTAATGGCTCGCAATTAAGGATAATGAGCGAGATCGATGCGAATCGACGCTGCGATCTTCATTATCGATCACGCGATTCTATTATCCGCTAGGTGTACAATCCGTGGCCCCCACAATCGATTGTAATTTTAATATTTAAATATTGTACGCGTCCTATTGGGATTTGAAAGGCAGAAAGAACTTTTTTTCGCGATCGAGTCTCGATTCACGAAAATATTTTCTCAGATTTCGGCCAGCTCGATCAGAAAGGCGGGCGTCCAAAGGCAAACAGGGATCCGAGAGCGTGTTGGTTCCGCTCTTATTTTCGAAGCGAGGAATTAAATGAACAATGCCCCCGTCGAACGGGAGCAGGATCGCAGAGAAACAGCGCTCCCGATCCACTGAAATATTTGGTTAGCTATATTGTCTACAGTCTGTTACACAAATACAGCGGCCACGTGCCGCACGAGAGCGACTTCAAAAGACTGCCAGGCGATAGGGAAGATATTAAACTTCTGACATAATGCTCGCCGCCTCCCCAACCCCCGTCCATGGCCGACTAACTGGCAGAAACGTCCAAGGGAAGAATGCGAGAATTGCGATTGCGTTTCCTTTATCGGGAGCTATGCAATTTTTCGCGAACTCGGCGAAACTATCACGTCGCAAAGGCCTCTCGAAGCAGTCTGCTGTTTCGCTCTAATTGCCGAGAGACTGGCAAAATAACAAACTATATCGAATCTAATTTTTATCGAGAATTGTCCATGTTGAAATTAATTCCTAAAGTTAGGGACGATCACAAATACAATAACGTACCCGGAGTGATATTTCTTTTTATAACAATTCCACGGATACTTTCTTAAACGAGAAACAATTTCAACAGAATTTCGCCAGAAACACGAGACAGGAATTTAATTCGATTCTCTGTTTAAAAGATTGCCCTATCAGTTCGAGTGTCGGTTAGATAAAACGAGGACTACCAGGATGATCGATTCCGCGAGACAGTCGTGGACGTTACGGCGCGTGTATCCTGTCTCGTTGCTCGATAATGAGATCTATCTAATTAAATCGCGGCCTGATTGAAAATAGATGGAACGCTCTCGATTTTAACGAACCCGTCAACCTGATCGACAACCGAGCTGACTGTTCCCGATCCGACGTTATTGTTTCACTTTTCCTAATCGGGAAACATCATGCTTGGACAGTCACGTCGACACGTCAGGTTCTTACGAAATGCAAAACTGATATCTAGGCTGGCAATTCCGATCCGTTTATGGCATGTTTCAGCTCCTGAAATTGCAAGACAACTGTATTAATCACATCTCTCTATTTCTTTATAGAGTGTGCTCTAAAACACACTTTAACGAGACGGGTTAACCCTTAGCACTGGAATGGCGACTATAAGGCTGTAAAAATTGCTGTATCGTTATTAAAAATATTTTTTACATTACTAAATTTGTTTGTATTTAAGAAATTATTAAAAATTTCAGTACTCTACGAGTAAATTGCACCATTTCCGTATGTATAACATGAAAAAATATATATAGAAGGGAAGTATTCTAGGTCGGAAGAAATGTTTCGTTTTAGAGTTAATATTAACCCTTCGAGTGCAAAGGGTTAATTGTTGAAAAATCTGAATAAATTCAGTCTTGCGAAGAGACGCATGCCACAGTCGCTTTTAGAATTCCCGTCTAATTCGAAGCGGAGAACCGTTTTTCATCGGGTTCGGTTTAGGAGGCGTGTTCCGCTATCGTCGCCGTTAAACGGTGCACACGTCTATGGAAAATAAAATTCTATCTCTTCGCGCGCGTCCTCACCGTCGACGGAATCCGTGGAAACGTCCCGGTTTCGCTTACGATACGTCCTTGGGGGGTAAGTCGAGCGATACTCCGATAAAACCGGAGCCGATTCACGGGAAGTACGGGGAAGAAATAATGGGGCCACGTGGAAAGGTGTTTGCGGGGGTAGGGCGTCGGCCGAGGGGGTGAGTCCGCGAGGGGGTGTGTTGAATGGCAGCGCCGGGGGTAGCAGGTGTAGGAGAGGGACACAATTAAAAAAGCTCGAGCCACGCTTTTGTCCGCTGCCAGCCGGCACACACGAGCTCTCTCGCGTTTCCCGCGCGCACACGTCTCGCTCCCTTGAAAAGCTCTCTCGCGCCATACACACACGCGTCCGAGGCCCTCCCTCCCACACACCCTTCTGCCACCGAGCCCTTTGTCTTATTTACTTCTGGCTGGCGCAGTCCATCCTCTTCTTCTTCTTTTTTTTTTCCGAAGCCGCGCGGCGTCGGCGTCGACGACCAGAGCGCGTATCTCGAGTTGCGCCGCGCGCGATTTCCGAACGAAGCGAAAAACCGCGCCTCGTAAATGGTACTCCTGCACGCGGGAGGAAATGAAATCCACGTATTCGACGATGGCCGATCTGGCTGGGCGAAAAATTATTGCAATTCTGTCAACGAATTACAACTCTTTTTATCCTGACATTCTCGCGCGCCGGGAAACCTCCGAGTCGGAATGGCCGAAATGGCGCGACTCGAGCGATCTTCACCCTTCCGGTGTTTGTGCATTCTCCGAGAAGAAACGGAGAACTATGCAGATAGCCGGAATGCACCGACGAGAGGAGAATTCGTGTTCTTTCGCCGCGAAATGCTCGGCAAGATCTGATTTTATTTTCTCCGCTCCTCGGTATAACCCTTCGAGATTCGGAAATAGAGACAGTTTAGCCGAGCAAAAAGAAACGACAGTAGTTTTCACGGAAAAAGGGAGAACTGTGTTCCAGAAGTCGGGCTCGGCTTATTTTTCAAACGGTCTGATCCGAACGAAAATGGTCAACTGATATAAAACTGGATCACCGATGGTGGAACGGGGGTGGGGGTGGGGGGTAGCCCCGAGAGTGCTCGCGGATCGGTATGGGAAATTTGTCAGTGGAATGCTAAAACTTCCGATAAAACGGTCGTCCGTGTCGGAGTCTCTTTTCTCGCATTATTTCCAATTCGACTCACAGAAAGTTGTGCCACGCGATTTGCTTCTTAGCAGGACCGAGTTGAATTGTAGATCTTAGTCAGCTCGGCGCACGTAACGCATTGCCACGCTGGAAATATGGCGGTATTTCAATGAGAAATGCAATTCCTGACTCGCTCGAATATACTGGGTGTCCTGCGGTAGACAGCCAGCTGAATGCGAGCGTCGTGTATAGAAATATTTTCCTAATCGGTAAAAGTTGAGAATCACGGCAGAATTTCTAGACAAATCAGCTCGGAGGAGTTTTATTAACCGATCCATGCTTTCGTTTTTCCACGCTCCTCGGAGCGAAGGGTTGCTCCGAAAATATTTAGAGATCCTTGAAGAGAGGGGTTATCCAATCTCTCCGGAACGTGTCGAGAGCGCTCTGTTCGGCTCCTGAGACGGCTTTCAATTTTTTCTGTAGGTTCGTACTTTGACGGAAACCTCGGAGACCGAGTTTCGCGGAGTCTGACGCGTCCCTTCAGAGCCCTTGCCTTTGCACTTTGACTGCTTGGACCCAGACGCCCGGCAAAGGGATCACGAGGAGACTGTGCATTCGGCCCCGGGACAGTATCGAGTATCAGAGATCCGGCCGGCAAGTTGAAACTGTTTTTGTTGTGACGAGATCTAATGGACCCGACCGTGCTAATGAGCCCCTGAAGAAAGACACCGGGTGTGTATCTCATCAAAGATACCTTATACCGGTGCCGCCGAGCTCATTCCGAGTACACGGCTGAGACTGTATGTATTCAGAGTGTTTCCCCCGGTCTCTCCCCTCTTCGCGAACGCGATTGCTATTAATTGTTTACAGGCCAGAGGCTAGTCAGAATTTATCCCCGAAAACGGTGCGAACGTTTGTTATCCTAGCGGTCAAATCGATCCCGAGCATAACCGAGCCATTCTTCCAGTTCTGTCGCATCTCACTGCTGGATTTTTCTATGTGAAATGAATATTGAAAGAACTTTGAAGAATTTATGAATGTCTGAGGCACGTAAGGGTGTTAATCATATTTTACAGTTTTCTGAGATAGTGCTCTTTTTAATCGAGTTGGGGATTTTGTTAAGGAAATAATGACAAGGGTTGTTAACTAAACCTGAAGAGCATTTGCATTAATTCGGCGAGGTGCGCGTCGAGCATCAAACTATAAGTAAGGTGGTATCGAATTTAGGAATGAGAGGGTTCCCTGTTCGAAGTTCGTTTACATAATTTCATTACCGGCTGTAAGACAGTTCGTGGCAATTTTCCCGCTCAGCCAATCGACACCGACCCGTCTCGGAAATTCTCGCACGACCGAACGGTACATCGATAAAACCGGCAGTAGTTCTTCTATTCCCCCCGTGAGCCGGTTATTCGGAGGTTTCGTAAATTCGTTTCCGCCAGGAGGAAATCGCATCATCATCTGCGCGCTGTCCGTATCGGTTTCGCGCGTGGCAAAAAGTAATAACGTATCCAACCACCACCCTCGTTCCCATCGCGTCTATACTCTCCCCATGCGCGATTGACGTCGGTCTCGCTCTCTCATTTCCTCCGCGAACAGCTGGGAAAGAAGGAAATTCGTTCGTGCGACGTATGCGAAGGGACAATGCTGAATTTTAAATTCGGAGACCACTGTAGCCGGCATTCTTCCGCGAAGTCAAAGATTTTTTGCGGCATAGGACTAGAAAAAACTACTCGATACAATTTTTCTTAGACTGTAAAACAACTCCCGAATCCTTTGGAGATCCGGCAGGATTTTTCCCAGCTCTACAGGATCTTTCCTAGCTCTCCAGGACCTTTTCTAGCTCTCTAGGACCTTTCCTAGCTCCCCCAGGACCTTTTCTAGTTTTCCAAGATCTTCCTAGCTTCCCCATGACCTTTCCTGGCTCCCCCGTTACCTTTCCTAGCTCTCCAGGACCTTTTCTAGCTCTACAGGATCTTTCCTAGCCCTCTAGGATCTTTCCTAGCCTTCTAGGATCTTTCCTAGCGCTCTAGGATCTTTCCTAGCTCATTAGGATATTTCCTAGCTCTCCAGGAGCTTTCCTAGCTCCCCCAGGACCTTTCCTAGCTCTCCAGGACCTTTTCTAGCTCTCCAGGACCTTTTCTAGCCCACTAGGATTTTTCCTAGCTCCCCCAGGACCTCTCCTAGGTCCCCAGAACCTTTCCCAGCCCTCCAGGACCTCTGAAAAGCCCTCGACACCATCGAAGGTAGTCGCGATGGAGAATTCGAGTGGAGATTATGCAGAAATTTCGCGAAGAAGATGGCTCGCGATTAATGCCGCTGATCGTTCGCGGAATCAGTCAGTTTTATAGCGGCGCGCTCTATTTGCCCCGCATAAATTAGCATCGATTAATCGACTGGCCGATCGCGAGCTCCCCAGGGGATCGATCGGTGGAAAAGTCGAATGTTGGCGTCGGATCGGGGTGAAAGCAACAATTTCATCGACCACGAGACTCCATTGGTTGTTCGAGCCCCGAGGAAAACGGGCCACGCGCCGCGGTATCGCGCGGAAAACGACTCTCGGGGCGCAAACGCTCTGGTCGTAGTCTACTTATTGTTATCCTCGAATATTTTCCGTCGACCGAGCCGTGTTTGTTAATTGGCCGCGGCGATTAATCAACCCGCAATTTGTGTTAGTCGACGGACTCGTTATTGCACGGAGCTATTCGAGCGCAAACAGCCACTCGATCCGACGTTGAACAAGGGGGTAACGAGTTCCGCTCGGTAATCAGGTCGAATTTGTACCGTCACTTAGATCACTTCCGGCACGCAGTTTCTCGAGGGCTGAAAAATTTCATTTCGAACTTTTGAAGAATTTTGACTAAATTTTGAGGATTCTCCTTCTCCGGGGACTCTGCAATGACAATTTTTCAGTCGACCTTCGAGTTCCCCTACCCCATGTTTTGCTCCTGCAATTTCTACCCTTATCCGCCACCTGTCCCCTTCGCCGCCCTTAAACCGACGCGACCGGGGAAACGGATAAAGCCGTTGAGCTGATTTCGAATTCTTTGTCGGGACAACGAAATCGTATTACATTCGTTAAAGGCTACGAGCCGGCTAAGAACACAAGACACCGTCCGAGGGGGCGAGAGAGGAGGAGAGAGGAGGAGAGAGGAGGTTGTGGTGGAAACGTATCGGGGATGGAAGCGTGCGAACCGGTTGGAAACGGTCGGAAGCAGAACGCTCGCCGACCGCGGTTTATTACAAGAAGGTACGAACTGCAGTTCCAACTGCAAAGGGATTCTCTCTTCTCTCCTCTCCATTCCCCCCTTCTCTCTCTCTCTCTCTCTCTCTTATCCGGCATGACCTCGCTTCCGGCTACCCTGGCGGAATCCTCGACGTGCCTGTGGTCCGTTCCTCCGAGTCCAAAATTCGTCTACGTCTGACTAGCGAAAGCGTCGATCTTCCCCTGAAGATCCTCATTCAGCGGCGAGCTGACTCTCGAAACTTTATTTCACGGAATGAGAGCTACCCTCTGCCCTAGAAATAGAAGTCTACTCCCGTTGCCTTCCCTCCGACAAATTCTTCAAACTCCTACGAAATTATCGGTTGTCGAAACCGATTTTTTACGGTAACGAACGTTTCCCTATATTTTAATACCGGCCCTATCTTAACCTAAACTTAGAATCGATATTGAATTCGTGGATACCTCTTCAGCATCAATTTCTCGATCCACACTGAAAGGATTAATCTGATCTACACCTATTATAACTCTTCTTTTAATCTGGACCACGTGCACCCAGCGAAAGCTTCGATTCGCCTCCATTTCTGGGAATCATCTGGGAATGCAGCTTCTAGCTAGAGGTCCGTTTTGATAGGTAGACTGAGGGGATCTTTATACAGAATAAACAATTTCCATCTGAATTGCTACAACCTGGAAATATCAATTTATTATCTTTTTTGGTATGTTTAATAGATTGAGAATATTAGAACACCTACTCAAATTACACCTACTCATTTTTCTCGCGAACGCATAAAATCCGCCGTTCATTAATCAATTTTCAAATTGCCTTCGTACATCCAACAGCGAACCAACCCCGTGACCTCTGTTAACATATTTTAATAATCTCTCTCTCTCTCTCTCGGATCAACTCGGATTTCATCGTAACTACACTTGCATTTTATTCTGGACTCGATCTCCACCGAACCGTGATTTATCAGCATTGGCGTAGGCGGCCAAAATTCGTCATTGCTCCCTGCGTAGGCGTCGTCTTTGCCCTATCAGTGTTTTACGGCCTGCGTGGGCTGCCCTTCAACACTGGAACTACCCAACCAGTTGTTCCGTCTGGTTCCGAATTTTTTGAACGAATTTTCTTCATTGGAGCAAAGCTGAAGATCGGCAGTCGAAAGGGTAATATTAAATTCGAAGAAAGTATAATATTCCGAACTTGTTTGCACGCCTAACGATTGCCTGGCCGTTGGCGTTTCGGTCCGAGACCGGTGTTCAGGGGTGAAACTTTTGTACGGGGTCAGTCGAGCAGTGAGCATCGGCGGTCTAACAATCTCGCGCGGGTGTCTCTCAGGTATCGATAAGTGGTCGCGAGGGTATTGGTCCCATCGCTAGCGGCGGCGGTGCTCTTCAGGTATCCCGGGTGGGGTGAGATTGGGCGCAGAACCGGCGTCGGTAATGGTGACTGGGTTGGGGTGGTGGGTTCGGTGGCGCGGAGAGGTAAAGGGGGTTGGACTCTCGCCCGGGTAGGGGGTGCACCGCAAGCTCGAAAGTTGGGAAAAAGCCAAGGAAGGGGTTGTGCTTGGAGCGCGTCGTCTGTCGAGGGCGCAAGCTCGAGGTCGTCCCTGTTCCCTCCCACTCTGCCGCTTGATAGGTGGAGCTTGCCTGGCCGCCAATACATGTCCCGGAGCCTCGTACGCTGCGTGCGTAGCCCCCGGTTAGTCCTTCCACGTCCGAAAACGCGCGCTCCACGCACCCGGTGCGAGCGTGCGAGCTTAGCGCGGGCTCTCCCAGCTCTCTCAGCCGCGCCGCGCTGCGCCCAGCGTAGCTGAACAGGTTAGCGAATCACAAAGTGACCCGTACGGTTTCTCCAACCTGTGACTTTCCCTAACCCTAACCCTTCTCGTCGATCCTGTTCCTCGGACCACGAGTCGTCCTCGTGTCGCCAGAGTGTCTCCACGCGATTCTCAGGGGTGTCTCTTCGGCCGAACCCTCTTCCAACCCCCTCCTCGGGTGCCCCGTTTCTAAAAGAGTTCTCTCGGTTCCGTTCTCGTACCCTGCGACCTCGACGTTCCAAGTGTCTATCGTTGCAAGCTGTGACCTCGTGCGATTCTAGCTCTGGGGGGATGATCGGCGAGTCGAGGATTCAGAATGAGGGGTGATGGGAGTGCTGGCGCAAGGTAAAGGGAAACTAATCGGTAAAGGTTTCGCGCTCGCAGGACCCCGTCGCTCAGAAATTTTAAATGTCCTGGCTGACAACGAGTCCGAAGTCCGTGTCTCGATCGAACAGATTTCCCTCGACAGAGATCGCAGACAGATCCGTCGTGAATGCACCCCGGATGATTCAACGCTGGGGCAGAGTACGGCTTGACGACGTGGAAAATTTAGAGCGTTTCGGTATACCTGTATCATTGTGAACAACTAATTCGACGACGACAAAACGAAACGTCGTGCTGCGGTTTCTACGAATCGAGCTTTCCGCGCGAATTCTGCTCGCTGTCACGCATCCCGCTCGCGATTTCATCCCCATGTTTAATGCAGGTGGAAGATGGCGCGCTCGGGTCGATTCGTTTTACTATTTTCTCGCTGCAACCATCGGACGCACGTTGTAACACGTTTCTGCGTACATCGTTGCACTGGGAAGCCTGTGGAAAATTATACTCCAAGTCAGAATGTTCTTCTTGGCATGCACGGGAGAAACGCTGAGAAGGTAGAAGGTGCACACTCATTTTTAACGCTTTATTTGTTGCACGAACGCCTGAAAGATTCCCACAAAATCAAGAAATCAAGAGTTCAAACTCGGTTCACGCAATCTGTAGCGAACTTTATTCATCGTATAGAAAGACTTTCTCTTTGTGTGTTTATAAATTTGCCGTGTAGAACGTAAAATTTCATTGTTAGGTGCATATTCATGTCCAAAGCCATTTCCCGTGGTAATATAGTAGAATAATAGATTCCTCCCCATTGCAAGTATGCGTGATCCGAAATTGTGTAGAATGTAAAATTCAATTGTTACGTGTACATTCACCGCATTCAACGTGGTAAAAGCTTAAATGTTGCATAGATCCACTCCTGGTTGCAATAATCTGTGTTTCCAAACCCGCTTAACGAAACGTATGGCCCAATTGTTAACCGCACTCCCGTGAAACCAGAGTGGAACTTCAGTAGAATGAGACAGCCCGCACAGACCATTCTCTTCTGAATCCGTCCGCTAAGTCCTACCGTGAAAGAAAACCTAATCGAACACGTACAGTTAACATTTACCCATGAAGCTTCCGGCTTAAAATGCTTGGCGTTTTGACAGCGAGCGATCCCCGCGTGGTTTTCCTCACTGTAAATCGGTTTTGTCTACGAAAGAGGAGGCAATTAAGGACGGCAGTGCGCGAATGAACTTGGTCGCAGTCTCACCGACGGCATTTTAATAGTATGCGCGCTCTCCGGCGCCCGACCGTTCCCACAATACGCGCGGAACGTGTTCGAGCATTGCGAAAGTTTCGCGGCGCGCGTTACTTCCCGGCAATTTATTATCGTTTAGGTTCACCGTTCATTTCCTCGGCCGAAACGTTGCGGGCCCGTAAACGAGTCAAACGAGTTCTCGCGAGCCGCCATTTTTCCCTGCGAATTATCTCGCGCTCGCACGCGCCGTTCCCAGTCGCGATTATGTGCGCAACCCTCGCGCCCACCGAGATTTTGCCGAAACGAAAACTTTGGAGAGCAGAGAACTTGCAGAGATTAATAATCGAGTCGTTCTGTAATCCTTTGGCAACTTCCGCGAACCCTTATGTCAACTATCGAAGTTCCCCGAGATGCTCAATGGGATCGAGATCGATACGCACGGAGGTTGAAGATCTCCGCTCTGAATGTCCAATCGGATCGAAATTAATGCAATTGTTTTCGTGGATGTTGTAAGGGGTTCCGCGCAGCCAGGATAGAAAGTGCGAACGCATTCGTTGAGTATGGAAGGTCTCGCGGATTATGCCGAGGGATTTTTGTTCCCGGCCTAGGGAAAGGTGTGTCAGGTCGCTGGCAAATTTCTGTTCAGTCTCGACTGTCTCTCGGCCAATAGTCGACACGTCCGACTCTCCTCGAGAGTCCCTTGCTCGGTTCAAGCGTTAACACAATTCGGTTAGTTCCTCCAGCACGAGATTTTATTTACCGAGAAATATTGGCTCTACGTTCTCTCGTTCTTTTTCGAGGCGTTTCTTGCGTCTCTTGTTGTTCGATCCAAGTAATTATCTGTTCAACTTCTTCGAGGATAATTTCTTGAGACTTCCAAAGGTTCAAGAAATGAAATATTTGTCAGCAGATCCTCGAACTACGGTGTGAAATCATTTTTCTCCTCAAAGTTCGAGACCTCAGCCACCAATTAATGTGGAAAAATCTTGCTCTGGAAGCATTGTATTTATTTGTTAACGTCGTCAGGACTCCCAGAGGTCGAGGTCCCCCATTTTTCTTTCGAGTCCCAAATTAATCTGTTCGAAACATTCTCGTCCCGGAGAGGTTCGACAAAACAGCCATAAATCACTCATGAAATCCTGGCCGGGGTGGGAGAAGGCCGCGGTTCTCGGATGATCTGAAGGAGTAGGGGATACAATCGTCGAAAAGCTATAGTAAAGAGAAAAGAAAAGAGACCGCGCGTCAATTCCCTGATCGACGAGGAAGGGACTCTGGGCTCCCATAAGTCGGGGACACCGGATCTCCTGGTGGCACGTCGAGGCTTGAAACGGTGTTCATTTCGAATTTCCAGATCGGACATAAGTGCGCGCGTGTGGTTCGTGTGTGTATACATGTGCCATCCTCCGCGTCGTCGACGGTAAGCGGGAGAGAAGAGGACTCGGGTCAACTGGAGCCGGAACCGAAAAATGGATGCGACGCCACTGCGACTCATTTTCGGACTGCTTTTGTTCGACTGCACCTCGACACACTATAGTAAGTCAATTTCCCTAATATATTTGGTAATGTTGCGCGTGGCGAGACACGTGCTTCGTTGAAAATCGTGCGGCTTAATGACGATTGTTTTACGTAGAGACACACGTCCAGCTACAATTAATAGTTCCCAGGCGAGGTTTTGGCGGTAATGATCGTTAAAAGAGTTTCTCGGCGACGTTTTTCCCGGGTGTGGGTGTGCGCGCGTTTTAGCAGCTTCCAGGGAAGAGGGTGATTTAAAAAGAATTTTGACCATCCTCGAGCGACCGAGTTTTCTGCGCTGTTATTTGCCTTAGAGGCGAGAGAGAAGCGTGAATAATCCACCTGGTTTGACATAGAATGCGCGCCGGCTGTACGTGTATAGTACACGGTCGATAGTCGATAGGAATCGCAGCGGTGTTACATGCTCGCGGTTCAACGTGCTTCTTCTCTCGGAAAAAGAATAATGTTTCAGCGAACATGTCTGCCTCGATATTTCACTGACTCCTAATTTCCGAGGACTTTAAACACTACCGAACCAGTCGAAATGACTGCTGGATGATTTTCTCTTTCACGTGATTAGTGAAACTATGAAAACGTTTCGACGAGAAATTTTCTAATATTCTTTGGAGTACATGTTAGCATAAAAATCGTATGAAACCTGAGCAAATTCAATCTTGTTATAAAGGGGTCTACGTTTAGGGCTCGGTAGTTCTAGTGTTAAATTTAATATGAAAGGACTTTAAATGACTCTAAATGACTATTTCACCTGTGCTTGTGTCGGACCAAGCTTCTGCTACCCAGATTCCTAATCTTTTAATTTCGAACAGTCCCGCTTTATGCTTGAGTCAGAATGGACCGAGTACGACGAGGGGTTGGAGAATTTTTATTTTGCAGAAAAATTCGCAGTCGTTTTACACCGCCCGGGTATCTCGTTAATTGACGGTTCGCACTAATTGCCAGCAGTGATTTAACGGCTGGAAAGCGGAAGACAATGATATCGAAGACGGCGGCGGTGGCTCCGTTGATTAAACAGTCGCCAATTGTGCCGAGAATGATGGCCACGTATCGCCGGCGACGTTTATGGTAATTTGAAAACTTTGAGCGATTTAGAAGGTAAATTGCTAAGGGAAACGAGGACGTGGCTCTCGCCGGTGGAAAGACGGCAGCAAATGCGTCGCCGTAATTGCATAATGGCCCTGGTGTGTTCTCGACGAGATACCGAGCCCTGGCCTGGTTTTTACTTGAGGACTTTCACTCCGTATCTCTGGCTTTTCTCCCTTTCTCTCTCTCCCTCTTTCTCTCTCTCTCTCGCTCTCTTCCTTATTCTGTTCCTCGCCTCTTTTGTTATTCCCCCGTCGTCGTTGTCGTCGTCTGTATTTTATTTCTCCACCATCCGCGTTCGTCTCGATAACCTCCCTTCCCCCCTTACCGTCTCGTCGTCGCTATTCGTCACTGTCGAAGGAAATCCCTGGAGACGCCTGGAATTTTTAAATCTGCTGGACTATTGTTTTATCGCGAGAAATTAAAATTGTAGTTTCAGAGAAATATGAACCTCGTCGAAGGTTTTGCAAATTTTTCGCATTGTCCGTGGTCGAGTAAAATTGAATTATAATTATTCGAAAATATCTACACACTACACATTCATCATCTGTTTAAAGGTGTGGTCTGTACCAGATATTAAAGCTTGCACGTGTCTTAACCATTTCGAAAAAGTTCCCCGACACTCGTAACTTCACTTTTACTTCTCCATTGTCCTCGAGCGAGCCCTTTGATCTTTGACACAGCCACCCACACAATAGATGGAACTTCAGTGGCGACGGCGAAGCACCAAGGTCGGCGTTCGCATGCTTCTGGGTGGATCGCAACGATCCAGATCGTTTATTTCCATATCCATTATTAATTTGTCCGAATGGGTTGAGAAAGCACTTGCAGTACTGTCAAAATAATGTTCATTAAGATTGATAGAAAAATCCCCAGTCTGCGCTTCGAACAATGTAAAATGGGTCCGAGCGATTTAACGGTGTCGGAGCTGGGCCGCGGTTTGCAAATTGTTTAACCCAGGAGCTAATTTCAGTTTGATTACTTCGGCCGGTCAGGCATAGTTGTTTTTCCAACAAATTAAGCGGCCTCACGAACGCCGATAATCCTCGTGTATTCAAGGCTGAATGCTCGTTCCTCCTCGAGAGCGGTTACAGTGGAGACGATTTAGTTTGAGCACCCGGTATAAGGAACTCCCCGGGCTGTTAGCCGGCATTAGTCGGTTTCAAGTACGGAATATTGTTTCTGGAGATCCCGCCGCTCAAATTGCTGGCATTTAGCGGCTTATCTGGATTATCGTTTCCCCGCGACCGGCCAGGGGGAAAAGGAAGCGTTTCCGCGCGGGGGGTTGAAAAGCGCGAAGCGAGCCGTCTCCTCCCTCGCTTTTCGAAATTCAATGTTTTTTCTTTGCGTTCTCGCCGGATAGAGACAAACTCTCTTCTCCCATCCCCCCCCCCTCTCTCCCTTGATGCGCACGGAAAAGGATTAAACAGCGGAACGGATTAGAGATGATTTTTTTCCAACCCCCTCCCAAACGCCACGTTCTACCCTCAGAAGGAAACAATTCTGACGGAAATTCGGACGAGAAACTTTGTACTTATTCGATTGTTAACCCCCTTCTGCAATTTCATTGGCAGTCGGGACGAGCTTGAGGAAAATTCGTGCCTTCTCCTCTGCGAATTTGCTGCTTATTTGTTTAACAGTATTTTAAAAAATAATCCCTGTTTTCTATGAACTCCTGCAGGCTGGAAGATCTCAATTTAAAATTAAGGGGAAATATTTTTATTCACATTCGGGAATATCTAAAATTGTATTAGCCACATCCTTGAAATACTTTATTTTTGTTGATGCTCTTACGAATTAATTTATAGACGGCCTTAAACACTAAACCTACCAGTTTATTTATTTATTTATTTTTAAATAAATAAAGATAGTTTATTTAACTCTACGATGTTTGTGATAGTAAATAGCAGCGAAAATTTTTTGGAAAATACCTGATATATATAAAGCTATGACCAAACGATGATTTCCTTATGTGCAATTACGGTTTGAAAAAGAGAAATCACTTTGTACGATTTTCATGATGTCTTCTATTTATGTTATTCTTATGATTTTCAGTAAATATCGAAACACAATTGGCGTCGTTTTATTCTCCGTTTATTTCGCAATATGCTGCTTTTTAAATTTTGTTAATATCACTCCTACTTTCGTCTTTACGAGCATTTTTGCAAACCTCTGCAAATTCGACAATTCTTTCGCTCGGTATTAAAAGGGTTAACATGGTTACAGGTAATTGTCTGGAGTCTGCACGCAGCTCCGTTAATTGCAGCGACGAGATGTTTGCTCCATTTCTAGCACACAGACACGTGCAGGTCGGCTTCACGTTTGACCCACTTATCGACTAATTGAAAAGGCGCCCGGTGTTCCAAGGTCGATCTCCACGTTGTTCGTGGAAATTTTACCCTGTTTCCAGAGAGAAGCGATTGGACGCGTAGTAGGTGTATAGACGACAAGTACGTTCCTCGTGTCGCGGCTCGTAGAAACCACGTGGAACGACCCGGACGTGCCCGGATCTGTGAATTACTCGCGAACGGAGAGAACATTCCGCAGCGAATTAAAACCGGAACGGCAGAAACGATTGTTCACGGTGGATCAACTCCAAATGAAGTTCTACGACCGTTCCTCCCCCGGTTGTGTCTCTCCGCTTTATTTCAGATACTTTCTTTCGGCGAAGTTGCTCCTCCGCCGTCTGTGCTCCCTTTGTTGTCCGCCTCTGGCAGCCTCTGAAAAATGTTTTATCGAGTTTGCGACCGTTCGAAAAAGACCGTTCCCTTCACGGTACGAAACGTTTCTCGCGGACTTGGAAATTCTCGCTAATAGTCTTCCGCTTCGGCCGGGAACTCGAAGAGAACGCGGACTTTCAAAATGTTTGATCGCGTATCCTCGAGTCCATCGAGATTCTACTCTCGAAACGGATCTCTTCCAGTCAGCGAATGCAGTGTTGCAAGTATAGCAAGACGAGTCTCGATAATGCGAGTCAGCCGGCCAATTCTCCCAGCTTAGGAAACCTTCTGGGAAAGATAAAATTATTTTATTTTAAACCGAGTCCAATTCTTGGCTGTAAGGCTGAATAAAGCAATATTATTATTATTATTATTATCATTATTGTATTAACCAGTTAAGCGCGTTCGACGTGTATACACGTCAATCCGAAACTCTATTGCGGTTAATCTTTAATTTCTTATCGAATAAAAATGTAATTCTTTCTCATTTAGCTTTTACAAGGGCTTCGGCTTTTACAATAGCTGTATTTGGCCTGCGTTCGTGGTTAAAAGTTTGTAAATTGAAGTCCTCGCGGTCTTCACACCGCATCCGTGGTCCAGCGGATTAATAAAAGGCTATTAAATGGATACATCCCTTCGGTGGGACTGTAACCATCTGCGAAAGGGCGCAGGGATCCTGCTAAACTTCCGGGACACCTTGTGTACTCGCGCCGGGCTGCCAAAGAGAGGAAAGAGAGGGAGTGGAGGGAGAGATAGAGAGCTGACGAGCACATGTAGCTTCCAATAAAGCAGCGCTCGAGTGCTCGATCGGCACTCGACGAATCTCGAATCGGACAATACACTCGCGGGCACGTCCATCTGAAATAACCCATAAGGTCTCTCGAGTGCGCATTTATACATATAGGGGCAGTATAATGCCCCTCCCCCCCTAGTGGCACACGGTCACCGGTATTATATTCCGCCTGTACAAGTAGCGAAGCTACGGGGCTTTTTTTTTATCTCCTTTCCAAGGATTACTTCCGGGTCAGCAGTCGGGCTCGATTGTGTCCAATCCGCAGGCTTACAGATTACCGGACACTTGTCGCTCGGTTACGTGACGCGTATCGCGTGTAATCCGTAGATTTTTCCGCCACGATTTTCCTCGAGAGACCTCTCCCCGAGACGCTAACCTAAATCCGCGCACTGCTCGCCGGGAACTCCGCTAAAAAAATACATCTGGACCATGGACATGTACATCTGGACATTTTGTTCCAATACTTTCTCAAGAGGAAAGCCAAGTCTTTCTCAAGAAAGAAAAGAATATTTTGAAATCTGATTTTAATCCTTCAGGTGCCGGCTGAATCCTGAACCAAAGAATTTCGGGTCTCCATCTTTTACGATCAGCTTGGGACATTTTTATTATGCATAAAAATCTGCCGAGTCTAGTAATAGTAACACTGCTACACAGTTGAACACCCGGTATAAGTCTCAGATGGAAAGAGTGACCGGGTGGTTTGTAAAATTTTGTTGGGAAAATCGCACTAAAAAATTAGTCGACTCGGGACGCATAATGGCGACGGTTCAGATTAAAAACCGCGAGAGGATGGTGGGTATAGTGACCGCGAGACGGCGCGGCTGTCGGTTGCAAAAGTAATCGAACAATTTTTCTCCCCTTTCTTTTTTTTTTTCCATCCTGCTCTCCCGTGGGATTACTTCCGGTTGAACGAGTCTCGCTCAGTCAGGTTCAATCTCCGTACTCTGTGTGTCAGATTACAGAGTACTCGCCGTAGTAACATCTATAGTAACACGTGTGCAGTATGTAAACTCGCGGTGCGCGTGCGCGAACCCCTCGACCAGATCTCTCTCTCTCCCTCTCTTTCTCTCTCTCTCTCTCTTTTCTCTACTCTCTTCTCCCGTGTGCGTGTGTGTGTGTGTGTGTGTGTGCAACGGCTGCATCCTGCACCCGATGTAAAAGCCTCGATGCGCCCGTTGCGCGCGCGCAAACGAACCAACCAACTCGATGCATATCACGCTCGCTTTCTTTCACGTCGGGGAGATTATAACGCAACTTGAAATCCATTCAATCCGACGAATTATTAATCCGGATTATCATAAACGACTGGCGCGCACCGTCGAGTGTCGGTAAATATTTTAATGCATTTTGGATATTTCATTTGTCCCGTGAATCTCCACTTCCGCGGCGACTAACAATCGATACCCCGACATCCTGTTGATGGACCGTGCGGCATTTTGCATAAACATCGGACGGAATATCGCGCGCGCGCTCCCTCGATTCACTTCGATATCGAACCATTTGTCTATCAGTCTCTCGGCGGTAATATTTAAACACGTTCTCAGAGGTACCTAGATAATTAACAAGCAGGCTTTGTAGGCTTCTAATTTCGTTGTAGATTTTTCTTTTAGAAATATTGAAATTACAAATAGGTTTCCACGAGGAACGTTTTTGATCAACTTCCCTATCGAAATAGATATTTAAACAAAACTGGTAGCAAATCTAAACGAATGCAATTTTGTTGTTATTACAACGCTTGGCAGTTCTAGTGTTAAAAATCTATTCTGTGATACATCCTATCTCGAAAGCGTAATTTTCAGAGAAGTAGAGAGCAGCAATAAATGAAATATGCACTTGGATGAATAGTTTGGTTTGCTCGACGCCAGTGAGTAGTGGGTTGCGTGGTCCAGGGGCTGAGCCATTGGCGTCGGCGCTGGATGGTGGGGCGTCGTTTCAGCGCTGATCCAGCGTTGTCTCTTCAACTGTTTGCCCCACCGTTCCACGCCGCCGTGGAACTGGAACAGGTCATCCGGACACACTGAATCAACCTTGTAGTTTCATATTATTTGTACACGTTTCGAAAATTTCCGTCCCCTCCGATAACGTTTGCTCGGCTGTATTCGAGAGTTATCTGTGTAACCTGAAGAACAAACTTGTGTGCTTCTCGGTCGGCTCCGATGATTGTTGACCTCGAAATTATTCGATCAATTTCGCGTCGGTTATTGTCAGCGAGGAAATACGGTCTCTGTTTGCCGGCGCTGATCGGATTCACAGTAATTACAGTCATTAGTCCTATTCTTGCATTCACCGCGCCTTGACGTGAATGCTTCACCATCCTGTAATCATTAGCTCAGAGACCTGGAATTCGGTACGTCGTCGTTCCGTTGTTCGCGATCTGGATCGAGAGACTCGGCGCCGCTGATAGATCACAATCGCAATCGAAGCTAAATGGAAAATATATGTATAGACTCTCGACGCGAGAAGCTTGTGCGTTATTCTAAGGAAACTAGAGGAACGTTGCAAGCTGACCGGAAGCGTTCGTTTCTTTTTCGAGTAGCAATTTCCTCCGGAAAATAGATGATCGTTCAGGGGATGATCCATCGCAGAAGCGAACCTCTGGATATCCCCACGATGAGAGCGGACCGCGCGACAGATATTGAAATTGCAGGCGGAATCGAAGCTCGAATGTGTGAAAACGCGCGCGCGCGGCTCCCAGCAAAGATGAGGATCGCGTGTGCACGTGCGATCACGCGGAGACAGGGTACTCCGAGTAATTGGAGTCGGTAACGGGTGTACATTTAATGCGTGTACTTGTTGCTCGCACGCCAGATGCGCGGCTCCCAGCGGAGCGTGCACGACCAGGCCACCCCGAACTTCGTGTGGTTTACTGTTAATAGATGTAAACGACCGATTCGGGGCGAACCGGAGGGACTTCTCGATCGGCTGTTTCTCTAATCGATTAACAGTCCCACCTGTGGCCGGCCGCTTAGCGTAATGGCACTGTCGCAAATTAACGCCGCTGCCATTCCGTTCCCGCGACCAACCCCGAAGACGTCCTCTGTCCTCTCCTCTGGTCACCTCGGGTCCTCCCTGAAAATCCTGATTCTCAAATATCTACATTAAAATGGTATACTATAATAATAGGCGGCTGGTGTAGTGTCCGTTGATCGCAAAATACTTCGTAACATTTGCATTGGAAAATATGCGACAACCTAATATTGGCTTAAAAAATCACTTTTAAATCTAGGCAAACAATTCCGTTGTTTGCAGCATGAAAGAAGGAAGAACGCTGTGTGCCACGTGGTTTGACGGGAGCTTCCAAAGCTTTGGATATCAGGGAATCCCCGACATGGAGAGACAGATCAAGATCCTCGTCCCCCAGCAGCCGGTGTGTCTCGATCGTGAAAAGTCCAATTTCATCGTGGGATCAGAGCGGCGCATTGACTGTGTCGGCCAATACAAAACGTCGGGTTTGCATTGTCGAGGCGGCCTACAGCCGCCCCCCCCCCTCTACCTTAATCTATCCGCAATCAAATGATCACCGAGATCCCCCCACGGGACGGGCCTCCCTTTCTTCTTTCATGCTATTTTCTTATCGGCTGCTCGGGGGAGTGGATAACCTGGAATTGCATCGTTCGGCCGTCTATCCTGCGCCAAAGTGAAATGAAAGGGCCTGCTAGAGAAAGAGAGAGAAAGGGAGAGAGAGAGAAGCGGGGGCGTATCACGGAAACAATTTAACTAATGGAACGGTATTGCCCGAGGAGATCCGTGATCGCGGATGCAACGTCGCGAGAGCGCATTATCCGCGTCTTTCGCGTTTTCCCGTCGCCGATTCCAATTTCTGGGGGACGCGTCTGCTCGATGGAAAGATGTTGCCCCCTTTTAAATCGACCCCCGTCGCGTTAAGCGGTCGAGTTTTCAACCAGGATCCCAGATTAAGTAGCTCGATTACGAATGCTCCTTCCCCTTCTTCTTCTTCTTCGTCGTCGTCGTCGTCGTCTTCTATCTTCGCTTTTCCGCGTAATTAAATTGGACAGAGTCTGCGCCTCGTTGAGTTACGATCCTCGCGGACACGATCACGATTGGCCGTACACATCGGACACGGGAATAATTTGCTCTCGTCTTCGGGTCCGCGTAATGCTTTTGTTGCTGTTGATAAATGGCCGACACGTGCCACAACAGGCATTATCGAACCTCTCTCCCGCTACTATTTCGCTGCCAACGTCCTCCTTTGTTTCCTTTATGAAATGCTGCGCTCGGCGGTCGATGCCGGCTAATGGACTCTCCTCGAATGTTTTCCGAGTTTTCTGAAACATGGAAAATCGTTGATCGCAGATTGTCACAACGTTCCGCGAGAAAACGAGTTTCTGGAAAATCGCGGCAAGATTGGCGGGTACCGTGTTCGCCTAAATGGGGTGGCAGCGTGGTACGCGGTCGAAATTGGCAGGCAAATGTTCCGATACCGATGGAACAGAGATCAGGGTGACCGAAGGGGACGATATTACAGAGCGACGTGTCTCCTCCGGGCTTCGTGTTTGAGTTCCACTGCGATATGAATGTCTCCCCATGGGGGTGTCGTCGCATATCGATTGGAATGAGGTGCTAGCTACGCGTGCACGTATTCATGCATCTATGTATGCTTGCCTCCCCCTCCCCGTGTATATACGTTATCCTCTACGTGTATGTATATGTATGTACGGTCGTGCCGTGTCCCGTACGAAGCAGAGCACAGCCCTACGTCGTAACTGCGAATTTCGTGGGAACATCGGTGTCGAAAATGGGGGAGGAATATCGCGCGACGATCGTGAATCGTGTTCTGGACGATGACACGGTCACCGACGTTTCCTCGACGATAATGGTATCGGTCCGGAACATTTGTCACGTGCCGGGCATTAGAACGCCGCGTTCTCGACACACGTGAAAGCCTTGTCTCCGCTCCTGGCAGCTCATCAGCCCGATTAATTAACAATAATTCGAGAGGTTCAGAACAGCAGTGCACAGCCTAGAATTAATAGCACAGTCAATCCTTCTATTACACGGTTCACTCGGTCCGTATCGAAACTGTGTTAAACGAAATTATAAGGAGACTGAAGAACACGTTGTTCTGATTTTTACGACACGAACCACAACAATGGCACACGCTGTTGGAAATAAATTTACTGCGGATCCTTATGCAAATGTTCTGCACCAATTGGAAGAAATGGGAGTCCAAGTTCTCTTTCTATTTTCAGTAATAATAAAATTGCCTCAGCTATAATGGAACCGGTTTGTTTGCAGAGCTTTTCCAAGCGTCGGATTACAATTGAACGATCAAGGAAGATTTTACGAAACGAGGTCCAAAGATCCCCAAAAAGAGATTCGTGCGCGTTAAACAAGCATGTGGTCACGGATTCGTGAAATAATTTAGCTTGACCACGTGTCGGCAAACAGAGAGACCGGTTATCGAGTTACCTGTTCAACGCTGCGCGAGTCCCCTAGCTGCTGGTGTAGTCACTTAAAAGCCCGTCTCCCGATAATATCTTTCAGATAGTGTGCCACCCTTCGAAGTCGCCATTATCCTAAGCTGGCTTTTAACGAGCAGTCGGCTGATCAAAGATAGGTTCCCGTCCGTCTCTATGCATAAATAATTGTAAACAGAGTCGGGCTGTGGCTGCCTTTCTTTTTCGCTTACTAATGAAATTCTGTCAAGTACCCCTTTTAATTACTCCTCCCGAGGCGTCCTCTATTAATTTCATTAGCTTTTTATTGGACGAACCTTCCCCTCAAATGTACAATTCGGTTCAAAGAATAAATCTATATTTTTAGGTCCGGGAAAAATTCTGAAACAGGTTTTTCCGCAATTGAGCCAACCCCTGCGGGGCTAATAGAGACAGTTACCAATTTTTTAATCTTTCCCCCAAGCCGGACCCCCATAAATTTCGAGTGGCGTGCTTCTCGGGGCTCCGGTGGACCGAAGACGGAGCAATAAATCAGTGGCGAAAGAGCTCGGAAAAATCGAGGGATCCGGTGAAAGATAGGAGGTTGTAGGGGTGAGTTTCTCGGGGGCGGCTTTATTTCGCGATTTCGGTGTTTGCCGATCGCCTTGAGCCCCGCGGACCGTCGTGCCGGCACGAGTTCTATTTCCGTAGGATCCCGTTTGTTTCCGGGCAACCGCCGGAAGGCGTCACCGGTGTTTCCAGCATTCGGTCGACGCTTGTTCACGATCGAGGTTCGCGAGAGTGCCTCGAGACCGCGGCCGCGTTACTCTCGCGGCAAACGAGGCGCGAGAAACGCGGTGTATCCTGCACGGAGAGAGAGAGAGAGAGAGAGAGAGAGAGAGAGAGAGAGAGAGAAAGAGAGAGAGAGAGAGCAAAGAGAGAGGGGAGTCGCGCAGTCAGTTCGATATTGCCAGGGGGTGGCGCAGGGTGGTCTTAATGCATTTGCCGAGGTAGCTATGGTACGCATCACCAGCCACCCTTTCTGCAAGCTCAGCATGCCCTCTCCCTTCGCTCCCTTTCTCTTCGGCTCTTTCTTCCTCTCTTCCTCTCCTTTTTCCCCCGACCCCCGCCTTTCCCTGCCTCTCCCTCCTTTTCTCCTCATTTTCATTCACTCGTGAGATCTCTTTTCCTCGCTGTCTCTCACTTTTATTCGACTCTCTCTCTCTCTCTCTCTCTCTCTCTGATTCTTCTTCCGTCTCTCTTTTTCTCCTATCTGTCCCCCCACTCTGTTTATACGCCCGAGCAAAAATTGCGAAACCGTGGAGCTGAAACTATTATTCACCGGTTCTAATAAGTTTCATTTCGCGGAGGAGCGCGTGCCAAGGTCTTTGGAAAATTGATTGTACCTGTAACTGGAACGATAAATGTCCAATGAAATTTGGGACGCGAGGGTTAATGTTTCTTTCAACGTGCACAGAGCAAGAAACTATTCAAATTACTATGCAATTTTTCGAGACAACAGTGCTGCGCTTCGTCGTTCTCTGCCCTACTCCTCCGTTACTGAAATTCAGACCCTCCGTCAGAGTCCTCGGAATGTTTCTTCTTCATTTGCTCCACGACGAGAACGCACGTCTCCGAGATTCACCTGTCTCTTTCGTTTCTTTCCCTCTCCGCCCTCCCCGCTCGTCCCGACGTTCCCCTCTCCCGAGAGTATAATGGATCTAAAACGAGCCGGCCGACCCCTTGGCTTTAATCTCTTAACGGGCAAACGACAAAAAAAAAATATCATTCGTATTCTCTCCGGAAGACGGACACAGAGGCTGTCTGGCTCGATCAATTAAGAGATTGCCTTGTCTGCGACGATTATCCGGATTAACCGTTGCGCGGCGAATCAATGCACGGATTAAGGGATCCGAGGATTCATGGCGGCGTCTCTCGTAGGATCTCGCGATTAGGCGTTACGATTACGGTAAACTTGTGAAAAAATTTCTGTCGCTTGAAAAAATACTGATCAGTATCGATCCCCGATCAGGCGGTGACCAAAGTGGCTCGGTTATCAATTTCGCGTCGCCTGGATCTTCAGGGTATCGCGATTATTCGGGCATAAAACAGGGTGGTCGATTCAGGATCTGTAGGAGCGTGGGTGGAAGGGCAATCGAACGTCCTCGAGGATCCTCGGACATCCGGTTGTTTCATCAGGAATGGCAGCGACGGCGGCGTTACTTTCGGATTCACGGCAGTGTCGCAGCAGCGGCGGGCTGCCGGTCGGGAGCACTTAGAAAATCGATAAGCCCTGGCTCACTTGATCCGCCGTTGGCTGCTGCCAGGCCATATCTTGATTAAAATCAGTGCCGCCCGGCACTCTCTCCTTTCTTCACCCTTCTCGGGGCAAGACTCGCCCCTCCAGAGCGCCGATGAATCCGGTTAGTCTCGTTAACGTCTTAAGTCACCGGCTCTCTCCTCTCCTCTCCTCGCCGTCTCCGTAGCAGCTTCCATCCCGCCCTCTGCCACCTCCGCATACACAGCTTTCTCCTCGCGAGGACAATGAGAGCGTCTTGCTTCCTCGAAAACTCGCTGCCACTTGTGCTGTAACGCGCGTGTCCGATAACATACCTACTCTGATTACACGAAAACCTGCACCGATGCACCCCCAACACAAACTCTTTGTTCCGAATAAATATTTCTCTGGAATAATTGTTGGAAGAAATGGTCGACGATTTTCTCTTGTTCTTTGTGAGAGCAAATGTTGCCGATGAATGTGGAAAACTTTTAACAACAGACGCTTTCCTTGGCGCCGAACAGTCTCGGGAAGTGATTTTTCTCGGGAAACTCGGATAAAAGGTTGCCCCACTGTACCGTAGGTCGTTAAACTCGATTTTTCGAGCCCCGGTCCGGCGCAATTAGATCGCAGACTCACGTTTCCACGATTTCAAAAATTTCATCAAAACTCTCTTTTAGAGCTCAGTAGTCCTACTGTTCAACTGAGTAGCAGTTTCATTAGGAACGACAGAATCAATGTCTGGAAGAAGCTGTGTTATGTCTGTTTGATCGATCGAATAAATACTGTTGCGATTGATAAATACATGAGCGTACAGACTATCAGCATGATTCATTTCGCCTGAACTGGGGACCGTCGCCGGTCATTAAGAACCCGCATACGGGCGACTCTGATCGAAACGAATCAGTTTAACGGGGAGGATCGGCGAAGCGTTCTCTTTAAAAGCTCCAAGGTGAAGAAAAGCTCAAAGGCGACGACGCGGATCGTGTTTCACACTTTTACGAGACTCGAGCCGGCAAATTGAATTTTCCCCGGGACTGTACCGTCTGCCAGTTTCAGGCTCGTTTTACGATTCCGACCCGTTAATTAATCAGAGGCAAATATTTTTTGGTCGATGATTTTTCTTTTTATGGCTTCGGTCCGCCTTCGCGCGGCCTCCGGGCGTGCATTTAACGAGAAAAGTCTCGAGAAATATTCCGTTGTCGCCTGGGCTCCCTTCAAGGAAGCCCTGTTCACATTCAGGAGCGTCAATTACGGGGGGTGGATGCGAAATTTTACAATTTTCTTCGTGGAGCAGACGCGAGCGAGCGAGAGCGGGGCTGCTGTCCGTCGTCGCTTTTGTAACAGCTCAGTCAGCCTCGGCAGCTAATTGGGAAATCAATTAGCACTGAATGCTACTTTGTTTCCCGGCTGAATCTATGGGTCCCGCGTACTCGGAGCCCGCGGCGCTGTTCGAAACCCGAGAAATCGCGAGGCTGGCTTGTTTCACGCATGCCAACCGGCAGGATACAGCGCATCGCTCTTGGCTCACGAAAATTCTCAAAAAATAAAATTCTCGAGTCGAAAGAAAAAACTCTTCAGGCTAGAACTGCCCAGGAGAGTTCAAATTCTAGATTTCTCGTATCGTTAGAAATCAGGTTCGCATCGGTTCGCAGCGCCGAGCGAAATACTCGGCCGATTTTGTAACACCGGGTTCGTGGGACCGACATAACCCGCCGGGTAATCAGACCACAAAAAGAGAGAGAATCGTTACGGTGACCGGCTCTATGGCGCGATGCACTTTCACTTTCGTATCGCCTGAATCGGTTCACGATGCACATACAAGACACCGTGGGATCGGGAAGCGATCCGCTCACAGACGCTTCGAAACGACAGTCTTCGACTTTGACGCTAGGTTCACGGGAACATTGAAAGTAACAATTTTCCGTTACTTTATACAAGATAACGTGCTACCGACATTTTTGAACGCATGATCGGCAAGCGAGGGTTAATTTCATCGGATTCGCGGCTCCGGGTATCCGTTTCACGCTGGGGCAAGATAACGAGTGAATTTTTCACGACTATCCTCATTAAACGAGTGCCCGGGGGCGGCTGCGGGAGGGTGGGAGATCCGTTGAATCCGATCGAAACAGCGAAGACCATCGGCGCGAGAAGGTAACGAACCCTGACGGGTCCCTGGCCGCGATTGTGTGTTTCGAGCACATGCAATATGCTTTGTGCTGCCGGGACGCCCGGGGGCTAAGGTATTCCCTCGCAGAGCCACCCAGCAGCCTGCTGAGACCTGGACCCCGGGAGAAAGAGAGAGAGAGAGAAATATGGATAGGGAGAGTAGTTGGAAGGACAACGAGCCGCCGCGAGTCTCATAGAGATCGGCCACGGATCACCGGGGCCAAGAGACCGTAGGGAAGAAGCTCGGCTGAGCGATGTTTACCCCACTCAAATGTTGACCGAACCACCCTCTCGCCACTCCGGGATCATATCCTGCTTTCAGACGAACCTCTCAGGATATACGCGGACCTGGTCCTCCCTCGTCCTAAGACGTCCGTCACGATCCCGAGCCGATGCTCGACGAGGAAACACACCCGGCGCCAGATTCCTCGAGATCCACCCGTTCCGAAGCTGCTGATTTGTTTTTCCGATTGGTATCACCATGCAGGATCTCGATTGATAGGTCCTGGGTTCGGGAATGATTGGATAGGGTGGCTATTTTGAGGGAATTTTTCATAAAACTTTGTCCTGATTTGGGGTTGCAAAAATAAAGTAAATTGTAGTTGGAAGAATAGGAAGTACTTGTACAATTGTTTGGTATGTACATGGTAATAACATATCGTGGTTAGGCGTCGTTATGGTGAAGAGCGTGACTATTCGCAGTCGCGGATGGGATGGGTGACCGCTCGTGTTTCCAATTGGTGCAGTCATTTAATTCACCCTGACTCTTCTGTAATGTTCTTTCTAGTTTCCCTGATGTACCGATTTTGTGATATTCCTAATGACATCTTTGGGGGAAATAAGGGATGTTAGACTGGCAAATCTTTGTGCAAAATTCTTTGATCGCAAGACCAAAGATTCACCTTGATTCTTCTGTACTCTGCCCTTTCTAGTTTCCCTGGTACCCATTTCCGTGATATTCCTAATGACATCTTTGGAGGAAACAAGGGGGGATGTTAAGGGATGTTAGACTGCGAATCTTTGTGCAAAATAAAAATTCTTTGATCGCAAGACGGAAGATTGCTTCCATGGAAATGGAGCTAGACGCGATAGCAATTGAAGAATCTCTAATCACAGTTCGTCACACTGGTGTGCGATGGGATCGCAGAGGCCACCCAGGGCGACTAAAGGTCGCGGGACCGGGGGTGTGTCGTGTTTAAAGTAGCGTCCCATCAGCGTCGTCGCGTACCGTTAATTCGTCCCGGTGATTATGGATCCATTAGTGTGGCAGCCAACAAATAGCACGGTACAATCCAATAACCGTCGCGGCCCCATAATAAAAGGGGAGGCAGTTTAAGCACCAGTCGGGGGTAGTTTAGGTGGCGGACGGGGCGCTCGGTACGCACGCATAGCAGCAGCAGCAGCTCTTTCCTCCACACTCGTGCACGGTCTCTCGCGCGAGTGTTTACTAGTAGATATCCCCGGTCTCTGTTCTTCCCTGTGTTTCGAGTAGTCTCCGGCGGCCGCCACCCTCCCTATAACTTTCTCTTTCTCCCGTTCGCACCCTCTTTCTGTTCTTTCCGTTTCATTCACCAGGTCTCTCCTCCCTCTGTCCTTGTCGCCTGGCTTTCCCCGATCGCTATCCGATTTTAGTTGCTCGCTGGTGCGACCACGCGGCGCGCGCGAGGGATACGGAGAAAGAAAGAGGGGTTGACATCCCCCCAATACCGGCCAGATAGCGATCACCGCGTTCATTGTCGCATCACCGTAATATCCTGCTCGTGTAGACCGAGATGGGGTGTGTGTAGCGGGCTGCGAGGACGATGACGACCACGACTCTCTCTGCTCCCAGAAGAACCACCGGGGCTCGACGCCCGTTCAACGACACCACCATCAGCGAACGGGGTGAACGAGGGGGCCCAGGGGGTGGGCCGAACCCCGAGGGTGGACTAAAAGCCTCGAATCTGCGTTTTCGAAGAGCTCGCCGCTTAGCGACGCGACGTGTTAATTATCCTGGTGTTTCGCGAGCTAGAAAAATACCCGACCGGTTCAATAATTCGAATAGTCGGTGATCGTCTTGCAAACATTGGTGCTACAGTGTATAAACGCTTCCACCGTAAAACGGTAGCTGTGGGAGGAATAGTTAACTGTCGGTATTGTACTCGATCTTTTTTTTTTTAACAGAGCATTTTTATCGGTCCAGGGAAAGGTTGCCAGAGGGACGAGTAATCCAGCCCGTTTTTCAGGATCGAATTTCGGTTATTCAAAGTACAAAATTGTTTAATATCGCCCGGTGTAGATCCGCGCGCGGATAACCCGTGACACACCATGGCGTCACCATGTACGTACCGTGTTCTAAATTCAACATTCCGATCGAAACATTAAGCCGATTGGGCTGAATTTCGAAGAGAGGAATTCGCGAAGCACGAAATAGAAAGATTTACGGGGTATCGGCCTTCCGCTTGAAAATAGCATGCGCGTCCTCCATTTGAAGTCTCGGAGACCCGAGGAGATCGGAGAAACATTCTCGATTTTTCGTGGCATAACGTGCGAGACAAAACCTCGTTTGTTAGAATTGCGATGCGTATAGCGCTACTGTGTATAGTGCTTTCGATAGTGTAGTGTTGTCCAGGTTTTGAAATAGATTTTTACGTTAATATATTAACTCTATCAAAATTGATTAGGATCTGTGAAATGCAAGAAAGTTGGAGGACTACTCGATATTATTTCATTGAATACAGTGAATGCCCGATATAAGTCACTGCAAGCCTCGCGTTTAAAGGTCACTGGAACTACCCACACCACCACGGATAGTGACTTTTACATTTCCGAGTTTGCACTGTGCGTTTCTAATGCAACGTTCGGCGAGAATCACAGATTTCGTCTAAATGTCACTCGCCAGAACCGCGCAAGTGACTTATATCGGGAATTCAGTGTAACTTACTTTAATTTTACGGAATTTTTTAGGTGTCTAGTTTGGCGGTCAAAGTGTTAAATAGGCGACGACTTGAGCAGCCGTTAATTGATCTCGAGCTGAAGTTTTAAGATTGTCGCCGCGGTTTGAAGCGGACGTTTTCAACGGCGCGATCTCTACCGTGGCTTTAGCTCTCTTCCCATCCCCGTTCGGTCGACTTTATGGGCCTGTCGAGCAAATGAAATGAAATTCATGCAAATCGCGGCACAGCCGACCGGTCCGCCAACGCTTTTGTATCGGGGCGGCGATGCGTCCAACCTATATCACGAGGGTGAAACCGTGCATCCCCCTTTGCCAGCCACGCGAGCCCCGGCTCGAATCGAGTCCCGTCTTTTCGTGGTCTCGAACGTTTAGGGGTCGGTCCCGTTCAACCGCCTGAAATTCCGTTCGTTGACAATTCGCAAAACTAGACACCCGTACGGAATTGTTAACCGTTTTGAAATGGTACATTCATATTGTATTCGTTTGCTGACGTTAATTTTGATGCCACTAATTGTTGTTTGTCCAGTTGCAGGCGATGCGAGAAGCAGAAAGAACTCCTACGGCACGCACATCGGGAACTTCAAGTCGTCGAGCAACGATACCTTGAAGGCCTCGGGCCCCGGGATCAAGGGCGAACTGTACGGCGTGGACGAGTCGGCGCTGTTCATAAAGGGCTTCTCCTACGATGGGACCGCGGCGGACGCGTACTTCATGGTCGGCAATGGGACCTCACCTGGTCCCCACGGTTACATGATCCCCTATCCGCCGGTGAAGAAGGGCAGGTAAAGGCCCTTTCCGAGACGCTCTTTCGTCATCGGACTTTCAACGTTCGTCGTTCAGTGGTGTCAAGACCAGTCGTTCAGAAAACTGATTTGAAATGGACACAGTTAACCCTTAGCACTCGAGTGGTGACTCTGAAGCACCACTAGAAATTATTGTGGCATTATTTCAAAGGGATTACGAGAAAGTTTACAAAATATTAGTTACATTACAAAATTTGTATTCAATAGATTACTAAAAGTTTCGTATGGATAAAATGAAAATATTGTAAGACGGAAGAAAAATTTAGTTTTAGAGTGAATATAGCGGCGAGTGCGAAGGGTTAAAACAGTATCGAAGTAAAAAGTATCGTCGTTTCGGGGTGCAGGAAATTCGCCAGGTTCTCTCGTTTCGAAATGACATGTTACCGGTGAAAGGGGAGAGAGGGTTTCGCAGGGGGTGAGATTTTTGGGCCACTTGAAAGGGACCCGAGAAAGTCGCTGTACCTTGTTCTCGCACGAGCGACCAAGAGGAGAAAAACTCGTGGAAGGTGGTTGGCGGCGCGTGCGGTCAGGGTTGACGCGGGCCGAAAGAAAGAAAGAAAGAACAAGAGAGGGGTGAGAGAGGAGGACAGGGGAGGGCGGCGGCTGTCGGACGAAAGCGGCATACCGTAACCAAGGGATGAAATGAAACTCAAAGAGCATGTTGTGCGAAACGAGGGGGTGGACGGCCGGGAATCGGGGATGGAAACAGGAGGAGAGGCCGGACGAATGGATCGCGGGGGTGCAGTTAATAAAACGGGAATTATACGCCGATCTCGTTCGGATTTCATCCGCGCGAGCACTTTATTACGTTTCGTCTCGCCATCGTTGCTTGCTCGTCTCTCTGTCTCTCTTCTGGTATCCTCGTAAACAGCCACTTCTTCCACCCCCGGTCGGAAACAATGTTTTTGTAAATTGACTTCATCGGTGTCGTAGACGCAAACAATTTCTCTGAAGAGTCGAAGCCACTGTAGACGGTATTTGCACCTTTATTGCGACTCGGGGCTGGTTAAAAGGGTTAACAACCAGACTCTCGATACCACTGAACAGCAAAAGTTGAAAGAACTTGAAACGATCGTGCTAATTAGACCTCAGTTGATAAATATGTCGCTGACAGAGCGACGTGCCAGAATTATCGTCAGCAAGCCGGTCGATAGGCGAAACACGCGGCGTTATTAGACCAGTTACGAGCACAATGGGCGACCGTGATTCTCGAATGTTTTCTTTTTTCCTGTGTACAGTGAACCAGAGAAGCTGGGAGCGTACAACAATGCGGACATCCTCCTGGAGCTGCCACTCGGGAAGAGGCTGCGGGACATGGGCTGGCTGAGCGTTTGGTGCAAGCGATTTGCTGTGAGTGAACCTCAATGTGCCCTCGATCTTCAGCGTAGAGCCGGTGGACAGCCTGATTGACGGGAAACGCGTACAGAAGCTCGAATTTTTGAATTCTGTTCTTGAAGCAGAATTTTTCATCTCGAGACGCCGCGGTATAACGTTTCAACTTACGAGATATCCAGGGGTGCCATTTCTTCCACAGGGATTCCCTGCAATTATTCCCAAAATATTCTCGATTCAGAACCGGTATTATTTCATTGTCGATATTCCGTTGGCAAATACCGAAACTGCTAAAAGTACTGAGAGTACAAGCGCAGTGCAGACGGGGTAGCGTTGTCAAACGCGGCGCGAGTTATTTGCGGGAACTTTTGCTTTTGTGCTTCCCGCAAAAACGTAGTAAAAATTAGCCGGTACGATCCGGCGCGGCGGTTTCGACTTTGAAAGTGGATTTGAACCGGTTCCGTGTACCGTCCGCGGAGAAATTATGGGATTGAACGGAATAAAATTTGTTGGGGGTAGGACGGATTTGAAAACCGTGCATGGGCCTGGGGAATAAAACGACGATCCACCGATAATCTCTCTCGCGCGGTATATCCGATAAATTTGTGCGACATGCTCGGCGTCTGGATCGGCCGAACCGGTAAAAGACGGCGCCGCGACGTCGTCGTTTCGTTCGAAGAGCCACGATGCGCGGAGAATGGAGATAACTTGATTTTTGAGGAGATCCACGGGTCCCCGTCGCCTATCGGACAAGCATTCGTGGTCAATGGCGCGTGTCAGATGGATACGGAAGCCGGAGAACAGGGGTGTGCACGCGCCCTCGCACACGTGCACCCTTCGCGCCGTGGTGCGCCGTTGTGTGCACGCACCTAAGCATGCATTTAAGTCGTTTCTCTTCCCCGCGCCTCGCCTCTTCCGTCTCCGCGTGACTTTTTCCGGTCGGTTTGGGACGCATGGTTCCCTGGAAACAGGCGAATCCGGCCGACTTTAATTTGGGGTTGATTTACTCGATTATCCTGCCGGTGTCGCCATCTCTAGAAAACGCAGGAACACTGGCAGATTTTTATGCAATTACAGACATTCCTTTCTTCGCACGTTCCAACAGAAAAACAACAAATTAATCGGGAACGCGAAGTGCCTGGAGACTGAAAGAATAAAAGAAAGGATTCCTAGGGGTACTACAAGGACCCTAGGAGAAAGAAGTCATTCCCAAAGTTCTCTGAAAATCCTAAAGGACCTGGACGAAAGTCCAATGGAGCACAAGAAAAAATGGACTACTTCTGAAGGGTTTGAGGAACACTGGGAAGAGATAGAGGTTCGTTTGTATCGAGCAAATTTGTGCCCGGTTTTACGCGCATTTGACGATGCAATATCATCGCACGCTCGGCGGAGGGAGCTCGCGCAGGGCTTAATAAATCTGTCCATCCCTTTCGCGATCTACCCTCGCACGCCCACTCGCTTACCCGCAAATCCAGCCGGGTCGTACGCTCGCGCACAAAAGTCAGTGTATCGCCAGCCAGAAGATTTCCGAGGGTCCAGAGGAGAGAGAGAGAGAGAAAGAGGGGGCTGGAAAGGAGAAAAGATTTGAAACGAGCATATCGACGACAAAGAAAAAGAGAGAGAGAGAGGGAGAGAAAGAGAGAACCGGAGCTTTTGCTCTTATATTAGGAGGGCTTTAATATCGAAGTCTGAGGGGTGCTCCCATACCGTGACAACCCTCCATCAGACACGCTCTGTCACCGCAAAACGCGCTGTCCGCCGCCCACGGTCCGTTCTACAGGGTGTCCCGTTACGAACCAGCCACCCCCCATCGTAAGTGATCGTCGAACCTTTCGTTATAAATCGATCCATCCCTCTATCTCTCTCTCTCTTTCTCTTTCTCTCCCTAACGTCGAGTGTACCGATCGGGGAACACGAGTGGAAGCCAGACGCCGCGACAATGAGGGGGTGGAGGGTTGGGTTGGAAAGAACCCGATGAATGTATGATCGAGATTTTACGATAGGAATACGGAAAAGGGCTCTCGCGGCGTTTCGTCAAAGATTAAAGCGCTCGATGCTGCAAAATATGGCTTGCACGGCGGCTGTTGTGCTCAATCTGCCTGAAAAACTATGGTTCGACCGGGTGCTGCACCTGTCGACGGAACGGGAGCTTCGAATCAATTTCACGTTGAAAATCATGCTTACTGCTGCAAAAGAACGTTCGGAAACTTTGTCAAACCGAATGGAGACACGGGCCACTCGTTGACAACGATTTCCGGTGGCTTTACCAACTCCTCGACACACTATAGTCCAAGTCCACACAATTGGTAATTAATCTTCGAAATTTGTTTTGAAAAGAAATTGAGGATAAATCAGTTTTTCAAGGAGTGTCATTTGCGAGATAATATACAAATGATTTGTTCAATCCTCAGAGTTTCAACTCTGGGAAGGTTTTATCTTTCAGATCCGATAGCAAAGAGTATCAAAGCTTGTCTAAATAACAGAAACATTCTGCAGGAACGAAGCACACGGCGTTCGCGTATTCCGGGTCGTCCGAAAATCTCCGAGATCCCCGGAATCGGTCTCGTTTCTCTCCGATACGTGCTTCTCCATTCTATCCGTGATTCACAGAAGCCGGAGCCGGCTCGATGGGGGTGTGTACCCCGATACCCTCCGCGAGTAAGGGGGTTGAATGAAGGTGGCTGATACACACAGAGGGGTAGACGGCCGGGTTTTGCTTGGGTATCCGGTAGACAGGAACTGTCTGTCTATCTGTCTGTCAGGCCGGCACACCCTCGCGCACCGTCGAAGGATGTATTGTCAGGAATAAGCCTTCTTCTTGTTCCGTTTTCCTTTTCTCCCACCCCCGGGCAGGGGAGATGCGAGAGGTACGAGCGAAAAGAGAAAGAGAGAAAGACTCGAGGCTCGAGGCTTTCTTTGAAAAGGACCGCGCGCGTAGATATCCACGGTCGATATCAAACCGTCGACTCAATGGGCCACTGATTCAGATAGGATTTAGTAATTTTTTTCCTTCCCCACCACCCTCGCTTCAACCAACGTGGTCCCGGCACTTTTGCCCGCGAATAGGGGAAGCCCGCGACTGCGGTCTCGGGCTCCGGATCGTGTCCGCGGGGCTTCCTCGGGGAATCCGAAACGTTAAAGCCGTTGATCGGTCTTTCATCTCCGTTTCCCCGGACCCTTCGACACGCTGTCCCCATGGCGAACCCAGGGGAACCGCTGTTTGACCACTCCCCGTAGAACCGACGATGAAAGAACGCGGTCCTCGCGAGGATTCCTCTGGCTCTTCTTACTGCTCTTCTCGCGGTGATGGTCTCTGACCCCCCCCCCCCCTGACATTATGGTTACAGAGCGTTATTTTAATTGAGAAACATTTACAATCCTTCGTTTGGTGTAAACGCACCGTTGCCAGTTATTTTTATTACTGTCAGGTCCAATGAGAGGTCGGCCGAGCTGCTATTGGGTTGCTTCACTTTCCGGCTGAACATCGCGCGACACGTACCACTGCGGAAATGAAAAAACCGAATCGCGTTATCCCTCGATCTCGTATACGCGCCTGTCGCATTTACGAGCATGGTTCGTGCCGCGAAAATTTAATCTTTTCTGGTATCTTGCACGCGATCCCAGCGCTCGCGCGCGCACCTTTCTGCCACCGCGCGCCCCGTGAAATAGCGATAAACAATAATCGCAGAACGATGACAGAAAATTTACATATCTAATTCGAACGATCGTTTGCCACGAATGAACTTTCTCGCAAGAAGAACAGAGAATATTCAGATCTGTTTATAGAATATCCCCGATTAGGTTCCCCTTAAACGGTAAATTATGTGTTCTGGTGGGGGGGAAGGGGTGAATTTAAATTCCATCGGGAGGGTTATCCGTCCAACCAGCGGTCGGCCGTGATGGTTGTGTTTTAACCGGAAGAAGAAAGGGTCGTCCTATGGGCGTGTCACGGCATTTGCATCTGAATTCCCGTTCTCTTTCCACGAACACTGGAGTTAATTAAACGCCTCATAGTTTTCGGGGAGGGATGACGAAGTACGAGTGCTCGTGGCACCAAGTGGACGGATCCTAGCTCGCGGGGAACGTCGATTAATAACCGTTTCAAACGGATCCCAAACACCGTTCCCGAAAAATAATGGGACCCTTGGAAAACAATACAATGCAATTTTCTTGCGAATTGCTTCGCTCCGAAACCAACGAATTTCCTCTCTGAGAGACGATCGTTCAAAGGCTCGGGTGAGAAAGTCGATAACGTGTTCAGCTGCTTCATTTTGTTGACATTTTTATTGGCCAGGTATTTCCGGGACTTGTAACTTTTATTTATTATTTTATACGACACAAGCGAGGATCGCAAATGCCCGTTATTTCGACCGATTTATCCCCGTCGTTATGAGACGTGTCCCGATTTTCAGTCGCGTCGACTCGGTCGAAGCGAAGTTCGATCGTTGCGAACGATATCGAAAGAATCTGTCACCGGTTACAGGGCCGTCGCGACGGACAATCGTTGTCGAGCAACGCGGCGATGACGCGAGCAACGGCTCTCGTATAAATCGTTTGCATTCACAGTATTTATTGTGCTGGGAATATTTTCCCAGCCGCGTTCAAGTACTCCTTCCGTGTGTACCGTGTTACGCTCTTGCCCGCCGCGCCGGTCGACGCTAATCGCCGATCGGAAACCGGTAATATCGTCTAAAAATATTTCATCGATAACGCACGGTCCGATAAAGCAAAACAGGAGGGCGCGTCACACAATATTTTCTACATCCCCGTAACGCAGAAAAATATTTCCGTTAATTCGAGCGTCCCGTCTGGCGGCGGGGTCCATCGAAATTCCGGCGACCCTCGATTAAATCCAAACCTTCGACACGTGCGCCAAAACAAGAATGCAAATCGGCGAGTATCGATCCGCCGACGAAATAAACTATAACTTCGAACAGCAGACTATCGTTGCCGCCGTAGCTTCGTCGCGAGCAACGAAAAACAATTCGGGACGTCGAAGACCAACGAGAATGAATTGTTAATATCCCCCCAACTGAAAAGAAAAATCATTGATACCGTCAGCAGGAGTCTGTTAAAACCGTAGAAAAGCTTTGCTACCTCCGAGCTTCCCTCTCTGCAATCAAAGAGGAAGCCACAGACTATCAAAGACCAACGAGGAACTGGAACTTCAAAAATCGATTCTGTGATCGGTTAAAGCTAGAAAATACTCGCATACGATGCCGACCAAGTCTAATAAAACTGTAGAAGAAGAAGAGGAGGCTGCAGACTATCGAAGACCAGCGAGAAACGGTTCTCCAAGCTCGATACCGTGTCGAACTGTTATAAAAATGGCTTCTGCGATCATCCAAAAGGTAAAAGATGATCACGTATTGTCAGCTACAGATTCAACGAACTCGCTGGGGGTGCAGGAAAGGGATGGATAAAGTTTGCGGAGCAGATTGTCCGGTCGTGGGTCGCGTGGTCATCGAAGTTGGCGGGTGATAGCCGTCTGTCGCGTCGCCGGATTTATTCCGGTGGACATCGATGTCCGGATTCCGCGTTACTTCTGTAACGGCGAAGTTGTAAGTCGGGAATTGGATCGGGCCCATCGCTAGCCCAGGGCTAAGATTGTTGCGCATGGGCAGAGAGCAGCTCGCCGGGTCGATGTTGGCCGGGGCTGGCTGACTGGCTGCCGGTAGCTACCCGAGGATGCTCTCTCTCCCCCTTTCTCTCGTCTCCTCTATCTTCCCACCCTTGTGCCCTCTGTCCTCCCCCCAGTCCCTCCTCTGTCTCGGTTTCCTCTTCCCTCCAAAATTCTTGCCCGTCCGTCCTCGTCGGGTTCGTTTCGCGCGCTCGCTTCCGCTCTCGCCGCTTTTGTAGCAGCGTATCCGCAGTCGCCCGGCCCTCGTCCCATTCTTCGGGATCATTTTTCGAAAAATTCTCGCGCCTCGACCCGCCCCGCGATTTTCGGCGACTTCCTCGCCCGCTTTTGTCCTTTTTATTCGACAATCCTGAACAGAGACTTCCTCCGGCTCCTCTCGGCTTCTTTGTGGCCGGTCCAAAGGGACGCCATTTTGGCCACGAGGTCGCCAAAGGACCCGGCGCGCTTCGATCGGAAACCAGGCAAGGAGACTCTCTTTCGGTATCTCGAAAAGGACCGAGCCGCTAACGAGAATTTTTCTAACGAGAGACTTTGCCTTTTACTTTCCGGCCGTCGAAAAGCAGAATGTCTGCGCGAGTCTCGTCCATAATTAATCATTGCTCACGCTCTTTGCCGACGGCCCTAAAAGATTGCAAAAGGGAGCCTTTGATCTACAAGTCTGCGACGAACTTCAGGTGGTAAACGAAATTTTTCCAACGTTCTTAAACACCTTTCAATCTGTCGTACTTTTCCCACTCGCTACATGCAATAACATTTTAGAGAAAAAATGAACGACGATTGGCGAAAGTAGAAGCTTCAAGCTTTAAAACGAGTCCAGATTCGTCGCTGTACGATTCTTCTTGACAAAATTACGATTTCTCGAAAATCGGAGATGTAGTGTGAGCCGGTGCATGTTCAAAACGAAGCATGATCACTGTCGTAAAGGCCCGTTGATTCTAGATGCACCGTGCGGCGCAACGAACTGAACAGCGGCGTGTGCAGCTGCGTCCGCCATTTTGAAGCGTCCGCGAAACGCCGCCGCACATACTTCCGCGCGGTGCAGCGCGGCGGTTGCGGTGCATCGGGTGCAGGAGGGCGCGCACACAAAGCGCAAGGGCGTAGGCTGGCGCCGGGCCAAAACTCGATGAAATTACCCTCGGAAAAAACCGCGTCGCTTCGGAAACCATCGAGACGATAAAGCGCAGCGCGTTGTCCCGCCTCTGGCCATCGCTTCGAATTCGTTCCGGTCCCGCGTTTCAGGCTAATGATCGCGTTAAAAACTAACAAACGTTAAGTGCCGAAATATCAACCCCGATACTCCCTGCGAAATCAATGCAATTTCATCGATCGAACCGGCAAATGTTACTTTAATCCCTTAGCAAAAGAAATATTCAGGGAGTTGCCAAAATATTGGAAAACCAATCGTCGAGTACCGATTGACTTTCGCGCGTGCAAGTAAACGGTCAAAGGTAGAAATAAAAATAATTCCAGTCGGCTCGAATCTCGTGTTGTACCACTGCGAGAGGCAGCGTGGAGCAAACTGAAAAATTAACAGGCATATAAAACACCGGAGCGTCGGGTTTCCTAGTTTTTCTGGTCCGGGCGACCCTCCGGGGGGTAGGAGGTCGGCGAACGTTCTTCTCCCACCCCCGTAAGGGGGTACCATATGAACGGTGGCTGCGTAGCCAGCATTCGAATACACATAAGTGGTCGAGTACACACGAGTCGACGTGGAAATGAAATAGCAAGCGAAGTGGTTGGCCGGCATTGCTGCGGAAAAAGGAACACATCGACATCCCCCTTGGCAAGGGGGCGGGGGGCACGTGGGGGGCGGTAGGCGAGCAAAACGAGGCAAAGTGGAGCGAAGTTAGCATCGCGCGTCTGACCACCAGCGTATTTCAGCAAAAGTTATCATTTTTCGTTGCCCAGTTAGCCCTCTCCTACCCAACCTCTGCGCGCAACCCCCTCTTCAACCCCCTT
>CM052122.1:1460390-1499945 GCA_028454245.1 Halictus quadricinctus | reverse complement strand
TTTAGGTTCGGAAAGATTGGTGGAGGGATCGAGCTGTCGGCACAAACGGATCCAGGATCCAGCCGGTGTCGCGATACCGTTCAGATTCGGCGTTATCAATTTAATCGTCCGTTAGGAGCGGAGTGGAACGATAATCACGGCGGACTACTACCGGCTGGCCCGGCAGTAATAAAGTGCAACACAATGTGCTCTGGTCCGATGGCGAACAAGGATAAGGGGCGTTGCTATCGAGCCTAACGAGGCTCGATGTCTCAATTTCCGTAAGAACGTGCGCCTCGCAACGGTGGGGGGTGACCAGCGCCGAGGGGGAACCGCCGGCTGACTGGGGATGATACGGGCCTGATAAGGCGCTAAAATAATATACAACCATGACCTGTCCGGAATCTCCTCGACGACCGTGATCCCCGTCCCACGTTTCGAACGAACGCAGTCGTTAGCGTGTCCCGTGCGGGGATAATCGCCGAGGGATCGAAAGCAATCGGCAAACACGGAATAATATGATGCGAGAGGGACCCTAAGGGCTGGAATAACCATTCCCAAAACCGGTGATCAGATTCCTTTTTTTTTTTTGTTAGAAAACTCTGCTAGCAAAAATATTACAGTTCTTAGAATCAGACGAGGATCGACTTCTTCGGTTCGCAGTAGAATCAGACGAAAATAGTCAGACAAGCGTGAGGCTCGAATTTCATTCGTGAACTTCCAGCAATAAAACCGCAACTACTTTTCTCCGAGGTAATAAACGATACGAAACAACTAAAACAGACAATTTATTTCTGCAAAACTGATCCAACTCGAACGGGAATTTAAACAAAATGAAGTCTGGAAGGGAGTCGTACCTTTGGACTCGTCTCTTTCACCTGACCAAATACCTGAGAGTCGTCTCTCGATAAACGAATCAACCGAAAATAGTATAAACGAATCAACCGAAAATAGTATAAACGCGACGGTTCCCCGGTCACGCGGCAAATTATTAGATTCCTCGTTCGAGCCTGATTGCGTAGTCTTGCTCCCCTGGCAACGGGATTGTTTCTTGATGCTATCTCCGATTCTCCCAGTTTGTTAGGGGGATTTATTTGATTGAATATCGACTGCTCGGCCGGCCGGTCGCCGCTTGCTCTCTCCGTAACGAGAGTGTGTATATCGATATCGGCCGTATCGCGCCCGTCCACGGGGACCAGAACCCCCATCAATTGCGTCCGGGGTCCTGCGTGGATCTTAATCCTGATCGACGTTACGTCGACGCAGTCACGTTCCAATTTTTCCCGGGAAAGACTCGCGGCAAATCCGGGAAACTCTGCTGCTTCGGAAAAACCTGATCTCGGACGCAATCTTCGACTCGGCGGTTCTCAACTTCGCGCCGGACACGTTCCAATTTTAATAATAATAACAATTGCATAATGTACCCAAAATTTGTGAGAATAGCTGCAACCGTTTTTGAATTATTTAGAATATTACAGCGGATCATTAGAGTCACTTACGTAGATGAACGATTTTATAATGCTTGAACAGAGTGTAGACGTGTGTAATTCGCGGATGTGCGTTTAGCAACACGCAAGTGATACGATCTAATAACAACACCGTAACACGCGCTACCTATCGATTATTCCAATAGCAACGGCGCATTATTTAAAGAACAATGAAACCGCGACGGAAAATTGAGACACTATGGAAGTGAATCTTGTCCGAAAAATCGATTGGATGGATTTTTTGGATGCGCGAGAGGAAGTGATATCGGTGGGCGACGGGTAGACGGACCTCGCGGGTCGCATAATGAGACCCGATACGAATCTAAATCCGAGCTTACGAGATAAACAGTCTATTAGGGGCGGGTGCAGCAACCCCCGGCGAAACTTGGGTCGGCGTATAACGACCAGATCAAAGGTATCGAATTGACGAGGAACCCTCGCGCGACTATACCGCATCCCAGGTTTATAAACCGTCTTCGTCGCGCAGGATCAGACCCGTGCACAAAGCGACCCGTTTCCCACGGAAAGTTCGCGATTTCCATTAAACCCGACCGCCATTCTCCGCGTCTCGAAGGCTCGCGTCTTGCCGCTGGATAATTATTTTTCCCCGTTTCCAATCAACCGAACCCCCGTCCCGGCTCCCTTGACTTTTTGGTCGTCGAAAGTTTACTCGGGCTAGTAAAGCGCCGCGCTAATTACCAGCCGTACCAGCCACGCGTTCCTCCGTCATTCGTCCTGTAATTAACGTCGTAGTATCACGACTTGCCGCCGCGGTCGCGTCACAGTAATTTGCCGATCCCTTCCGGGGAAAAACGAACACCGGAAACGGCCAGTTGGTTGTTGGTCCTGCCGAAGAAATTTGCAGAATTGTGCGACCAGCACCGTCCTTCAAACCTGTAATTCTTCCTCGACGGTGAACGCGGGAATCTTTCAGCGTGTACACGCTGTCGGGCCGATTAACTCGCTTCCTATTTGTCTATTGTCTTTTTTATCGGCCCTCCCCGCTGCCACCCCCCCGAAAAACTGTGCCAAGAGTCGAAGATTGGAAAGTCGGTGAATATCTTCGACGTCTTCGATATTCCGCTCAAGGCTACTGTACACGTGGCCTGATTCCGGCCATTTCGAGATGTTCTTTGGAACCGACACCCAGACTTTTGTCTACAAAGGAATCGATACAGGCCGATACCTTGAACCGGCGATACGAGTTTCCATATCAAGGTCGCCGCTCTGCTCGTTACGCTATTTACTTTTCCTTCCTCTGCGGCTCGTTGATTGCGAAAAAATGACATTGCATTACGTTCGAGTGATCCATAAAAACCCATATGTGGGTGACGGAATTTTTACGTTGATATATTCATTGTACCAAACTTGATTAGGATCTGTAACATGCGAGAAAGTTGGAGGACTACTCGGTATCATGCATTTAATTTTTTTCCATTTTTATTTCATCAAATAACTGCTGCTTTGATTTTATGGAATTTTTCTAGTTTGGCGATCGAAGTGTTAAACTTTGAAAAATCATGTTGATACAATTTTCAGCGAGGTCGCAAGGTCGTGTGAAGGGCGCGGATTTTTAAGGAACAGACGCGCGCCCCGGAGAGAGTTTCCCGGTTGATCGAAATTGTTCCCACGGCTTTCGAATTTAATTTCCCTCCGTCGAAGCGCATTATCCTCGGAGTAGCAATCCGTGAAGACGGATATCTCCTCTCCGGGTTAATGTGTTTAAATGCTCGAGAGGCGTAGACGACGCGCCGCGCCGCGACGGCTTTAGAAATGTTTGTCAACGGGACTCCAGGAAGATCGATTAATAATTTCCCGGTAAGTCGGCTAGCTGGCAAGAAAACTCCTTCATTAACCGAACCGGCGCGACGAGCGGCTCGCTTCAAAGGCGACAGCTCGAAGTCTGCTCGCTCGCGCTAATTCCGCTCGCAAATTACTGCTCCGAGGACAGAGTTTCCTGCCTCGCAGCCGGCAGATCAACGCTGACCATTATTCAGAAACGTCCCGTTAAAACCCTGCGAATTAATCGCGTTAGAAACGCCGGTAATTACTTTAATGAAAATCAAGCCTCGACGCTCGGGACACCAACAGTTTAAAAACCGTTTGAAAACCAAAATTGCACTCGGTGTGTCAAGTGGAAGGGCGTGTGTTACATTTTTGTGTATCAGAAAGACGTGGAAACAATTTGTTTAGAACCTCTAAATTACTGAAAGCTTCGCGAAAAAAGTAATTTGAACATCATGTACAAAAATGTGAGAAAATTTGTTTTCGGAACGACCATAGTTTTGCAGCGTGTTCCAGACGCGGTGGTCGAATGCTAATTCCGTCGTTAATAATAATCATTATCAGCGGGCTGTGGCGCGTCGTTCTCCCGAGGGCTCGAAATTTGCACGCGCATTAATCCCATTTCGTTTAAGGGCTCGTCAATCATATCCACCCTCCGCGGGCCGTCGCCGCGCACGTGCGCACGTGTGCGTGTACGTGCACGCATTCATACAATCGCCGGAGATGCTGGGCTACCAATGAACTGGGACTCGAAGCTTAATGGTGTTTTGAGTGGGCACGGTGCACTCAAAATTGGTTCTCCACCGAGCAAGAGACTCTCGAGGGTCCGCGTCTGACAGTTTCCACATTGGATCCGGCGAATTTAAATCCCCGTCGATTGCTTATTGTTTATTCTTCAACCCTTGCGTCAACACCCGAAATTTCCTTCGACCGTGCATCCGCCCTGTACGCTTCATGGTTTCAACATTTTACAGGAGAAAAATTGTTCTAGAATGGATTCGTTAGTGCACGTTTCTCGCGAAGGATCGAAGGTTGTTTTTGAGAAAGTTATTAAAGTTGAGTCAACAAGCTTATCTCATTGAAGTTTCGCGCAGCGAGCGCAATAAGGAAACGGCGCGAGGAGGGAGGAAGCAAGTGTATAAAACTGTATCGTAAGCGAATAGATTTGTCCGGGGTTTCGGAATGAGTTGAGAAATCGTCGAGAACGTTGAATTTTCTCCCATAAAACGCTCCCCCGGGGGTAAGAGAGTAGATCACCCTGTATAGAGGGTGGAATCCGTTTCTCGGATTTTACGAGGTCCCGCTCGAGGTCTTTCTCTTTTTACTTTCACCCTGCGCTCTGTCCCTCTCCTCTCTCTCTCTTTCTCTCTTTCTCTCACGCCGCCATTTTCACCCCGTCTCACTTATTCAGACGTTTGACGGAACTTAGAATATAAACGACCTGAAACCAGCCACCCTATCGGTACGTCAGCTTCAACAGGGGGTAAGGGATGATAGATCGACTTTTTCGACGGCGAGGGTGTAAATATGCGGTCTCTGAAAGATAGGCTGATGAGACGGTTCCCGTTCGAAAGCCCGGAAACCACAGTCCTTTTCACTCCCGATGGAAAAGCTTCACCTGTCACCGACCCCGTGCGTCTGCATGCTTCCAATCCAGACGAAAAAAGTTCCTTGACCTCTTGCCCTGTGATCTCTTTCACAGCCACGGTGATTCGAACGTCTCCGACGCGCGCCATTTCCTACGAGAAAGAGAAGAATATTCGTCTCGAAAGAATAGAATTTTCTTTCGATTCGGAAGAAACGAATCGCGGCACCCCTCGGTAACTCGTGTTTCCTTGTAATATATTTTTTCCGGGGAATGTATGTTTTTTTTTTGTCTTTCCCGGGCAATATTCGAGCTACAGAGCGAGCATAATTTTCGAGGGTTGTCGGGGTTGAAGGTATTGTTGGAAAGCGAACGGTAAGGCTCGGGGAAGTTGCTATTTCCGGCGGCCGAGTCGAAAGAATCGGGAAAGGATGAGTTTGGAAGCTCTTTGAGGGGATCAAGCGTGTCCTTAATTTCAGATGAGCTTAGCCGTCGTGAATATCCCGCAGAATCTGACGGTGCCGAAGGCCAGAATGCTGTCGGAGTTCTCGAGGCTGAAGCACGGGCTTCGCAGCGGGAATATCTCCATCCTAGATAGCAGAACTATCTACATACCGAATTTGCATTACGACGGGGCTGGCAAGGACACACACTTCTGGGTCGGGAACGGCACGGAGCCCAACACGTTCGGCATCAAAGTGCCCAACGAGATAAACAAGTACCAACGTTTAATCCTTCTGTGGAACCGGCGAAATTCCGCGGACCTATGCGCGTCCTCGGAATTAAGATAGTCCCTCGCAGTTTATCCTGTACAGTCGGGCGAGCAAAAGTATTGGCACAACTGGCTTCGAGTTGCAGTATCCCAAAAAGTTCACTGTCATACTACTCCAAACTGGAAATCATGGAAATCGTGTTGTTAATAAAATTTGAACAATATTATGCATACCGCAGCTCGGCCAGATTCGTAAAGCAAACAGTACCGATTACTATACTTGCACGACCAGTCGATGCGTCCGATAATCAACGGATACGCGTATGCTTTTCGTGAGATTGACGCTGTTCTTGTTTCAGATTGGATTCGCTGTCAGAATACCGTGGCCAGGACATCGAAATAGTCCTGCCGGGCAATTTGACCGTCTACGACATAGAATGGTTGTCGGTGTGGTCCAACGAGCTCAAGGAAAGTTTCGGACATGTTATAATCCCGAGAGACCTGGAGGTTCCTAAATCACTCGGTCAGACCAAGATCACGGTAACTGAAGCACTTTCTCGAACCTAGCAAATCACAATCGCTCTCTCTCTCTCCTCTTTCTGTACTTCATTGCAAGCTTAGCGACCTATTAATTGTCAAAAAGTTGAAAAGTTGAATTAATCTCATATCATTTTACCGGGGATAGCCGCATTGGTGGTACAATCCTGTAAGTAACGCAAAGAAAGTGTACACAACACACACCCTCTCAAACTTAGCTGTCATTCAATCGAAATTGAACACCACACACAGTGCATATATGTATATCTCTCACGGTATGATCAATGTTGTACGTACATCAGGTCGAGTCGGAAACTATCTTAACACTAAATTTACGGGAGCCGTCAGAATGACGGATTCTAATATTTTTAATTTACGAATATTCAGATTGTAAAGATGCATCCACGAGGAATTATTTAACAAATTGATTTCTTTGTATATACATTATTATAAAAGATGCACACAAATTTTGATAGATACAATCATGTTATTTTTGTAAAGTAACGTATTTGAAAACAGTATTTGATCTTAAACTAGCGCCACGACAGTGTCTTGCAAAGTAATAGTCATTTTTAGTGCTGCGTAAACCTAGCGTTAACCCTGATCAGTGTTAAAATCATCTGTTTAAGAGTGTCCGAATATTAATGGCTGTGTGTCGAGACGTTGCCCTGTACTTGTTGCGCATCTGCGAATAAAGTTGATTAGCCGGAAACGATTTCCCGACTCGGCCCGATGGACACAGTGTGCCGTTGCTCGCCGGTGCACCGGTGCTGCAGTTTGGTGTTTGAAGAGAGACCTGTGTGATGCGTTTTCAGACGCGCAGCCCACCGCCGCCGCCGCCGCCCCCGACCCTGAGGGAGCTGACGAACTGCAAGCAGATGCTGGACGGTCGGGTGCAGGTGCAATGGGAGATCATCGACGACGACATACAGATCAGGGTATCGGGTCGCATCCGCGAGGACCAGTACATCATGTTCGGCCTGTCCGGCACCGACGGCAGATCTGAAATGATCGGGGGAGACGTGGTCGTGGTCGCTTACGACAACAAGACCGGCGAGTTCATCGCCGAGGACTACTACATATCCGCGTACGCGCAGTGCGACGGCCGGCAGGGCGTGTGCCCCGACAAGAGAATAGGTGGCAAGAACGACGCCGTCTACGTGCACGGCGAGAGGAGGAACGGAGTGACCACAGGTGTGCCACCATCCCCTATTTATCTGCAAACTGCCCCCAAAAAAAACCGTGGAGGAAAGTTGGACAAAACAAAAGATACCGCTTGCATTTTTATGAATTGTTAAAGAACCAAAAACCCTGCGATCTACCCGTACTGGGAGCAGAGTAATAATACCCGAATGATTTTCAGTGACCTACACGAGACCGCTGAGCACCAACGAGCCAGAGAGGGACAAAATGATTCCGAGCTACGAGACGAGCGTGATCGCTGCGATAGGACCTTTGAACGCGACAGGAGAGGCGAACGCCCACGAGAACATCGACAAGACGACCGGGAATATTCGTATCGATTTCACGTCGAAGAACGACCGCAAGTGCACGAATTCCCTCTACAACCTGTCGGACGTGCCCGATGCCAAGTCCTGGCCGCTGTTGGTCATCACCAACGAGACCACGTTCAACGCCAGGATAGGACCCACCGGTGGCAAGAAGGGATACTCGATGATCACTGGTAACAATCGCTGAGAAACCCCTTTCCGAGTCTCGTCCAAGCGGTATCCTTCCACTTCCATGGAAATTTATATTTTTCTTCATTCGAGTAACGTGTACAACTTTGCTATCCCCGGTCGAGTAGTCTTTCTTCATCCAAACTTCGTTAGAATAACCAGGAACAGCTTGGACAACTGTAGCAAGGGGATTTTATTTGCGAGTCTAATTATTATGGTAGACAATCCAAACTGACGGATCGATTTATCGCAGGGCAGCCTTCCGGCGACGTTGCCTGGTACATGAACGACCTGCTGGTCCCCAAGCTGATCGTCGAAAGAGGGCAGACCTACACGTTCATAGTGGAGGGCGGGAACGATACCACCAACATGGACAGGTGACTAGAAACTCGAATCATCAGCGACCGGTCAATATTCGATGATTACGTCGGAATTCGTGGGGACCAGCCACTGTTCCCAATTCAAATTGTTCGAATAATTCGACGCTAATTATCGTCTGCACAGATCCCTGCAAATGAACCCCCTCGCACAGACCAAATTCATCCCCTCGTAAATCAAATTGGCCCTTATGAAGTTCGAAGTTTTACCACGCGCAAAACCTGCAACGGTGCGGTCTGTATTCGACGGGACTTTCGACTGTGGATGTTGCAGGTACCATCCCCTGTATATTACGAGCAGTCGAAAGGGTGGTTACGGTAAGAAAAGCGAAGAGGATCGAGCGAACGAGAAGGTGTACGCCGGGGTGAAATTCGACGCCGAGGGCTACCCCGAACCAACTGCGGCCGGGCGCTTCTGCAAATGGGTTCATAAGACGGTCGACACGAGCTCGGACATGAAGACGTTCAAGGATTTCTTCGAAACCCTCCGGCTCGAGTGCGACCAGGGCGAACCGGGCGAGCTCGTGTGGACCGTCGACGAAGACACCCCTGATGAGGTGTACTATCAGGTGCGCGACACTTCCGTGTAGAAACGCTTTGCAAAATGGCACGATTTATTAACGAGAACCTTTCTCTTCCCTCAGTGTTACTCGCACGAGAACATGGGCTGGAAGATACAGGTGGTCGGCGGCGCGTGCACAACGCTGCCGACCTTGACGATGGTCGCATCGTTGCTCCTCGGTCTCCTGAGTCTCTTGAGATGAATCCATTGACGGCCAGAGAGCCGCGCGAGAGAAGAGTGGTGGCTGAGGAATTCGTAGGGCGCGGGGGTGGCGAATAGAAATGAAAAACAGAAGGACGCAACGGGGGACACGCAACGACGATGGTAACAAATTAACATGAAGACAGACAAGCAAGAGAGAGAGAGAGAGAGAAGGAGAAAGAAAGAGAAAAAGAAAACAGAAAAAGGAGAAAAAAATCGGAAACGCAAATACCAGATTCGGTTGATCAAACGATACAAGGTTGTAGGAAAGTACTTAGCTCGTAAGGTTTAATCTAAAGGTAAGAAGATTAGCAGAATATTTTTAAGATCTATCAGATTCAATATTTCGTATTATACGGTATACATATGTATATGTATATTTATACATACATACATACATACATACATATATATATACAAATACATATTAAACCTATACATATACATACATACATGTATATTATGGATATATACATATATGTGTATATATATGTATATATATAATATGCGTACAAGTGCATACGGTACGTTAACGATACAAGTACGCACGTTTCAAAGCGCACCGAGTGAAACGAGAATCCGAGAAGTGATTTTTAACGTTTAAGTACACACATATATATATATATTTTAAGGGACTGACTTGGGGCTCGGAGAGAAAAGAGAATGACGATCGGAGATCGGTGACAATAAACGTAATCAGGAAACAGATCGAAAGTATTTGACAATAATGTCGTTCAGGGGCGGGAGGGGGGTGGGGGAATATCGATCATGGTCGTCGACAGGGAAAATAAGGTAGCGCGATGGCCGGCAGGCGGTCGGATCGGACCGCTTTGTCGACGGTACGTGATGTACAATGTAAATTTTGCACAAAGCTACAGTCGAGTATAATGTAACTTTAATGAATCGAGTAGCCGTTAAGGTATACATTTATATAAATGCTGTCGACTTGACAATAATACGTAGGGTAGCGTCAGAACGACGTGAGTGAGGGAATCGTTGAGTGAAACATGAATCATGTACAACGCCACGGAACTTATGGCACACGTCACCGGTCATAATTGTTCGACAGACAACAATCGCTAGACAACAACCACGCCAATTACTGGAAAAAATGATGTTACGCGTAAAAATAATTCATTCAATTTCGTTTGAAGTTACCTACGTACTTTCTGATCACACTTCTAAACAATTCTTGGCTGTTAGAATTAACAAACGATTGTCACCTAGCTGTTTTACTCGTTCCACAAAGTTTTAACGAACGTTGCCTGAGGATGCCTGGGACCGTCAGGCATCGTGCAATAAAAATTGTTAATTATTGTAGCGAGGGTTCGGAGATTAGTTATGATCGGTGCTGTGCGCGAGTTAAGGGTGACACAGTTGTGAACTATTCCCCTTGTACGTGTAACAATGCTATAATATGTACATACTATAGAGTGGACCTTCCTAAAACGGAATGAAAGTATAAAATGTGCCTTGGGTACAGATAATGAAACTTGTTTAATTACACGAATTAGGAGCCACTCGGACAGGCGATGCCCCTCGAGTACTTAGGAACTGGTCCGTTCGCGTTAAACAAATTTTCATAACGAACGCGCGATTAGAGTTTTTAAGAAATTTTAACCTAGGAACCGCGAGCGTGTCAGAGATAGGGAACAGCGAGGGAATTATTCGTATCTTCCGTTTCACGGTGTAAATAATTATTTCAAAGCGATTCAACCCTTCGTTCGTAGTGTCTGTGCCTATCTCTGCGCTCCGGATGGAATTCGGTGATACTTCGTCGACAGGGAGAAGGACAGCTGTCGAATAAATTATTAAAGTTCGTAGACGAACGGGATAGTTATTCCTGTAATCAGATTTGTTCGAGGAAAACGCGAGGAACGTACAACCAAGAAATCAGAGAAATACATAATCAATCCAGGAAGCCGGAGGTCCGCGAACCTCTTTTTCGGGAACCAGACTCTCGATACTTCCGGTGTGTCCAGATTCTAAGTAACGGGGCGTCCTCAAAATTCTCAGCAGTGAAAAATTCTTCGCAATTCCGATTGCTTATCGTACGAAGACCAGTATGTATTTAACTGCATATGCATACTTAACATATACATTACATATAAATATATACATATACATATACATATATTAAACATACATGCATAAACATGAGGTACGTGTATACATATAAAGAGAGAGAGGCACTTGGAAAATTAATGTCATTTGGCTGCCGGCGGCTGGCCACTGCACTCGTCGCTCGGTGGACATTTTCTTTCTCTAGACGGCCATACTTCAACTTGGCTATTCTTTCACTCGGTCCATAATTTCTCCGTGTAAATTGATTTCGTGCGATTCGAATCCAAAATCTCTACAATACAAAATCCGTAATATATATTTTATAGTTCCACTGGTCCAACCACCGAAGTTTTCGCACTCATCAACAGCAATCGGAAGAGTGACGCTGCTTGTTCTTGCAAATCGGTCGAAGCAAAAGGAAAAGAAAATGAAAGCTAAAGTGTGATCCTACGAGCGACCAGTGCACCGTCATCCCCCGTAGCCGCGTCGAATGAGACAGCTTCTAATTAGGGCTACTTTCGGGAACACCCGTTAAGTAAGCTGAGCGACAATAACCCCGATATATCCGGGCTGGCATACTCGACGGCGATTCTCCAAGGGGATCGAACAACTGTTTTCCGGCGTCCGCGACTCACGACCGACTCGCACGTGCCATTTTTCGAATTGACATTATAAAAAGCGAGACTTGAAATGACACGAAATACCGATAATCAGACTGCAAATCCACTAAATTAATATAGGGGAGGTACGTTTGATCGAACATTTTAACAGAAAAGGCTGCGAGATAAATTCTCTGCTAGTGTTAACGAAGAAAAGAACGAGGCAAAGCATTTCGCATAAAGACCCGCAATCTGGTGACGTAGCTACCGGGTGATTCGAAGGTGGTGTGAGTCGATTGTCGCGTCGCGTTGTCGTTGAGAAGAATAGTCCCGTTTATGTTTCCGCTCCTGTACACCCCGTTCCCGGGCCCCTCTTCCTCTCCCCTTTTCGTCCGGTCTGCGTTCGGTTTCGTTTTTCGAAGCGAGTCGGGGAGTTTTCTAGCACGTAAGCGGATACAAACTCCTACTTCTGTGAACGACAATAATAAAGAGTACCGACTTGCCGGATTGGACTAATGGCGAAGGGCTGCTCCTGCGGGATCGGTCGGACCGGCGGTTCCCATTTTCGACAGCCATTTTTGGTGTCCAGTCGCGCGGGAGGTGGGGAGAACGGTTCATTCTAGGACAATAATCGTGTACACGCGAAAGTCGACGCTGTTCGAACAATAATTACCAAGTTAATATATTAAATCTATTTGCATGATAGAGGAAAGAATTCTACATATATTTTTTCTCGGGCCGGTGGACCGGATCGCGGGCCGACCAGCGGCAATTTCGCTGTTGGACTTCGACGAATGCGGATACGGTTCACCATTCCCAGTTTTTAGACTAATCGGACAATAACTGTACTCTCAATTCCTTTAAGTACAAACGAGGCCGGGACGACGTGTGTGTCGCGCGCGCGCGCGTGGCCTGCGCAGAGTTTGTCGAAGATATATAGATCTCTCGAGGCGTTTCGAGCGAGCAGAGGTCTCTGTACGGATCAATTATTCGAGGTACAACTGTACAAAGGTCGGGGAGAGGGCTCGTGTATCCTGAATAAGCCTACTAATTGTAATATGAATGTACAGATATACAAACGGGGCGCGGGGGGAGGAGCTCTCGAGGATTCATAGGTAGTTACGTAAAGTTGTATATCTTTCTATCTCGTCCCATTTACCCTTTACCGTTTCTCTATCTTTGTCTCTGACTGTCTCTCGTTTTTCACTCTAGTAGGATAGTAAGCGGTTAGGCGACCACTGGTCCGAGCCGTCGCGGAGAACAGCCCGGCTACAAGTCCCTCAAGTTGTTAGCGGTTAAGGAGCAAATAATAGCGTAATCGAGGGAAAAGATAATACTTTGTTTTTCCGGTGTGCGCGATCGCCGGTTCGTGGATCTCTCGCGTTGATTCGCCTGATCCGCGATCTGTCGATCGGAAGAAGATAAAGGGAGACGGGATGAGTGCGTGAGAGGACGATCGAGGCGCCGATCGATCGGGATCGGTCCCTCGTCGATCGGCCCCCACGGATCGTCGGGTAAACTATTATGTCTCTGATTTTATGTCTCGTGTGGTAGTTAAGGTCCAGATAGCGTTCCATGTAAATTTTTCCTTCGACGCGCCGATCTCGCGAACAGACCCGAGGTACTGGAATATAATTCCATCTTCCTAGACGCTGAAAAAATGGCGGCCCAGCTGTCTAAATACCTTGCGAGAACGTTCCTCGTCGAGAGCTACTGTCTTTGCTGGCCGAAGCAGCTTCCGGTTGCCGCGTTCAGATTTAACCCTAGACGATCCAACCGTTTTCCTTTAACAAGAAAATATTTTCAAGAAACAGAAGACATAACATAGAAACAGTTGTATTTGGTATTGAATTTGGTATTTCAACGAATAGGTTACTTGTCTAGGGTTGAATCGAAGATACCCAAGCGTGTGAAGCTTAGGAATGTGAGCAGAAATTGATCTACCGATTTATAGCAAAATCCTGCTGAAACTGATTTGATCAAGGTTCAGTTAGAATAAGTTTCGAAGTTGCTCAAAGTCGCAATGTTCCATTCGCGAGTTGTTATTTTTATACAAATTCGTAGAAAGCTCCTGAAGCGTTCGCAGGCCGTTGCGTCGCCATTTTGCGGAGCTGCGGAGGGCCAGTCTCTCTCATCATTCTCCGTTCATATCGAATTGCTTTCGCAGACATATCCTTATCGAACATATCCCTATCTTAAGATGTCTCCGGCAAAAGCTCGGGACGTTCTCCGAACAGAAAACAGCGAACGTTTTACGGGAATTAATTAAAGTTAACGAGCGCGGTGTCGCGCGTACCCGAGATCGGCGCCATTCTGATTTCCCCCGAAGGCCGTCTGAGGAATATTTCGGAAGAATCGAACGAAACGACATTGGTCGCTGCGCGATCGTTTTGATCGTATGAGAACGATCGCGCGGAATACCACGGAGAATGGAGGATTCTCGGTTATGGTGATTGTGTCTAGGAGATAAAGCGGGCGAAACGTCGTTCGAGGCGGATTCCCGCGTATGCGTCGATTAACTCGGACCGATTGTATAACACTGTCAATATGCATGTCACGACGAAGATCGTCTCGTTTCAACGATAACCGTAGAGATACTCGGAGACTTTTAAACTGAATATCTTTCTGAATCTTGTCCTTGTGGTAAAATATATTTTCACACTTTACGAGCACGGCGTGGATGGCGAGTAGAGATTTGTCGTATCGGCGCTTCGGCTCCTTGCACCAGGAAACTCGAGGGAATACAAGGAAACGTTAAGGTGTTAAACCCTCCGAGCCACGCCATTTTCCACAGAGATATATTCTCCTTTCCACCGATTCAAGTCGCATTGTTTTCCGGCTGGTCCGCCGGAAAGTACTATCCAGATTTCGAGAACCGTGCTCAACGAAAATTAGGTTTTCCATTTTATATTTGTCCTGCGATCTCTATTATTTTCCTAGTGATTTTCTCACCTATTAGTTAAATCGGCGAAATAGTATGACATTCGTTTTTCACGAAAATGGACGGTACTTTTTGGTGGACCGCACGCTTTCCTTGAACCTTAGGAAACCAGTGTGGAAAAGGTTTCAAGACTACTGTAACGCGTCTCGCGTTGCAATGTTCAGCTCCAGCGGTGTCGACGTGACGCGCAGAACGATCGAAAGTGGAACCATGTACAAAAAGGATACGATAAGTACTCATTTGTTACGACAGGCCGTCCCGAGTTGCGTTAAAAGTGTCGAGGATGTATATTTCAAAGAAGGACATCGCTGGAGGAATTCGCGGCGAATAGAAACGAGTCCCGGAAGCTCTCTGAAACGTCGGCGTTTCCGGTAGTGTCGTAACGGTTCGACCGGCTCCACAGTGTCCACGAGAACGACGAGTTTCGTCGAAAATATTGAGCTTTTCAACGCTAGAGGAACATTTCTGTTACTGGGCAGGATCGATCAGGCGAAAGCGTTAATTAGGAGGACGATCGAGGAACCTGCGCGCCGGAAGAAAGTCTGAATGCCGGGAGAAGTAGATTAGGCCAGTTTGCGGTCAGACACGAGTGCGAGGAGCCGAAGGGGAGGAGTCCATGAGTACCATTTCCAAAATATCCGTAGATAAATCGTTTTCGAACACGCTGACGCGCGAGCCCATTAGCGATTAGAAAGTATCCCGTAGCGAATAACTTAGTTGTGGTGAGCTAACGAAGAAGCGAATTACAAAAAAAAAAAAGAAAGAAGAAGAAGGAGAAGAGCACGTAATTAAATATAATAATGAGAGAGAAGGTATCGGGCAGAGAGGCGAAGACGAAAAGTCTGAGGGTCAAGGAGTGAGTTTTCGGCGAATTTATCAAGCTCTCGGCGGCGAATAAAGGAAAAAAAAAATAAATCGTAGTCACTTATCGAGAACGATAAACAATTGTCAACCGTTTTTTTCAACGTTTACGTGTTAGACTAGGTTAATCAACAAGATAATTCTATTAATCGTGTACTCGTATTACTGTAAAAGTCAACACTCAATCGTCGGGATCCTCGTGTGTGTGCGCGTGTGTCTGTCTGGCTGTTTCCCGGTCCGAGAAGATTAACGAGAGATTAACGAAAAATGCATGATCGATTAGAAGAAGAAAAACACGCGAAGAGAGATCCATCGCTCGTTCTCGGACCACGGGAAGCTCCGCTTGTCGACGATCCATCGATCAATCGACGGGATCGTGAACCTGCTGACTGCATACAAAGATGTATACGAGTTTGAATTACGACGTCGTTGCAGCATGCTGTGTTTCCGGTCACGTGTGTCTGTGTGTATTGTTGCACGTGTCGTCCTTTCCATTCCTCCTTTTTTTTTTCTTCGTTCGTCCTCGAACAACGATCTTCCCCGGATCGATCCCACGCCAATAGATCGTGCATTTCGATCGTCTATGTTCAAGAAACTTGTTTCGCGAAGCTCCGGAACAAAAAACAGACTTCTCAAAACGCTGTCTTCGTTTAATCGATTCTAAATGAATTAGCAACGGCCCGATTCTTCCCTGGGAACAACGCAGTTTCGCGAAGCAAGTCGAAGGTGTCTATGAAACATATTGCATATTCACGTTAGATCCGGGGATCTTAGGTTTCGCTTGAATATTCAAGATCCAAGCTCTCGTTGTGAGCGAGATTTCAATAGCTTTTCTAAGTGACTAGAGTATGCGTGTCTCTGAAGTGTTTGTTCGACGATTTTCGTTACCTGAACCCAATCGGGCTCCCAATCGGGCTTGAAAATTGTTGTAGTATCGATTATAACTATACACATTATCTGTTTCGGTTGTGATTCCCATTTTCGTTTCCACGTCGGTTCTGGAACCAATTCTTCTTCACTTTCCGCATTCGAATTGATCAAGCTCCTACTGTTGTGTTCTACCGATTCGTTTGAATGTACAAAGACAAACATACAGAAAAATATTAATTTTCGGAACCGTTTCAAGCCGTAGCCTGAAGCGAGGAGCTTCCCCATTTCATTTCCCTGAGTTTCGGGCGTTTTCGTGAGTCGGTGTTGACTGAACAATTGTGTCGGATGTCGACCGAGTGGGTGAACGAAGGAGGAGCGTGTGTGGACGTCGCGCGACATCCGGTTTGGTCGTTTCCTTCGTTTTCGGAACGGCGGGCAGCCGATTCCGCGAAGCGGCGTTGATTTCCTTGATATAGTCTATAATGTGCACAGTACAGTAAAGTTGATCGAAGAAGCGAAGAGAGTTCACTTTGCAGCGTCGAGGTCTGTCTTTCGAGAAACGAACCAGGGAAACGAGAACACGCATACAAAATACGCATCAAAGCCGCACAGAGAGGGACGCGAGCGCGTGTCCTGCACATATTAAACTCGAAGCTCGAAGTTACAGTACGAGGTATAAATAATAATATAATGGGAAAAAGAATATAAAAAAGACTGCTCTCGCCGGCTAAAGCATCATTAACCCCACCCCGGGAAAATAGATGATTAGCACGGGGACGCTCTTCGGACGAAAAACACGGGCCAGTCTCCGCGTGAACTACCCCTAAAAAAGTTAAAAGCTTAGAAGAATATGCAATTACTTCCGTTACAACAGTTTTAACTTTAACCAAAATTGTACGCTTCATAAAGGAAGAAATATTACAAATACTTAAAAGGATGTATATTGATCTACTCATTCCTTGATGAGAATCGCGAGAAGCCCGTTGCCGAAGAGCGGCCCCGTTGTTTGAAACTCCAATGTACGCCACGCATCACGAACACCTTCGTTCTTCGTCTATCGTGATTTCCTTTGAATACCTTTCGATTATTTGAATCGGAGCTCGTACGTATTTATCCATTGTATGCAGACCCACGTCCGGCGGATAATTATGTATGGCGAAAGATTAGCATGCGGTCGCTGTTAGCAGTCCGTGGAGTCACGGTGAATTAATTGATTCTCCAATGAGAAAGTATCTCAGGATAATTATAATCGTTCATTGTCTCCCATCTCTCTCTATATCCCTCTTCCTCCTCCTCGTCCGCCTGAGTTTTCCTTTTTCTCCGCGAACGTTTCTCCACGCGTTTTTGAATCTACAGCTTCGACAGCGCTACATTTATTAACGATTGGGTAAAAAGGAGCATCTAAGTAATCATGAGGTATATAATATATTATGATTATGAATTATTGAACATTGTATCAAATTTTATATTCACTTCTTGTGGTTGACAATAAACTGGTTTTATAAAAAAGATAGAGGCGACTTTGTACAGGGTGCTTGCGACCTCTCGATTCGCCGAACAACCGACTCCTGTTCCATATACAATTAAAATACAGGAAGATGCGGATTATTAGTGAAAAATGAGATCCGAATCTCGTTCTGTACACTTTTGAAATTAGCGTCTACAATTTCGCTACGAGTTTCACTTCGGGTAGCCCCAAGGATCTTTCTTTTGATCCATCAGGATCAGGGAGGATTCGCAGATCTTCTTAAACACCTCGCGTAACCTGTTCTTCTGGAACACCTGAAATACAAAGAAAAAAAAAACAATATGAATTCAATATTATCGTTTAATCTTGCGGCTTTATTTGATAATATAAAGACCTTGTAAAGCCGATATTGCTTCGAGGCAAGGATATCCGCTAACTGTATGCATCCAGCATGCTCGTTCATCTCGGTCATCACCGAGTGAAGAAGAAGAGTGATTTTCGGGATACAAAGTTGACGCAGCTTCTCCATTTCTTCCTCCCGCGACTCTTCTTCCGGTGTACTCGACTCGTCGTTGTTATTGGTTGTGTCTACCAGCCAACCACCATCGGGGAACAACAGTACGTTGAACAACAATTGCTTGACAGCCTGCGAGAAAATAGTTCATTTAATTTCCCATATTTGCCAAGAATTTTTATTTGGCTTGAGTGTTTCATCTGACAGACCTTTGTATGATGTTGCATCGTGCACTTCCACCTCTCCATTTCAACGTTATACTGTGCTTTCTTATGCTCGTACGCAACTTTCTCGGTAAAAGTGGCGTATAACGTTAGTTCTTCCAGAGGGGTGGGCTTTCCATGATGATAGTGAGAAAACCACTCCGCGAAGCCTTCTTGGGCGTCCAGGTAGGTGTTGTAACAAAGGTACTCTCGAATCGCCATAGACGCTCTTTTCGATAAATTATTCGTGATCGTGAGATTAGTTAGGGTACCGTCCATCGTTGGATACTCGGACATCACCGACTCGATCGAGTCTGCTGGAATCTTGAGAAAAAATTCAATTCACACAACTATGAATGAACTCTCTAACGATTGCACTACATTTAAGGAAACTAAAGTGTTACTTTAGCGCTGAGGAAACTTCTTAAGATCTATTTGTATACCTTGTTGAATGCTTTTCTCGCGGCATCGATCCTCTCGTTCATTAAGAAGTATCTTATGAGTGCGTTGGTCTGCCACAAAGCCTCTTCCCGCTGACTTTGATAAAATATTAGCCAGTCCAACGCGTTGATCTTCTCCAGATCAGCTTTGGTTATGGTGCCCTTCAAATCGGCAGTGTCGACTTCCACGTCTTTCGAACGAATACGCTCCACTACTAACTTCGTGATGGCTTCTACGTTCAAGTTAGCGTCCTCCGCTGCAGTCAAACACTTCTTGCGCTGTTCATAGTCCTTGATATTTTCCAGGTAGCAAGCGTAATTGGTCACTTGCGACTCCTGAGGGAGCATGGCTGTATAAAAAGCGATCAGGATCGGGTCGTCCATTTCGATCAGAACGTGAACGTAAGCCATTAAAATCTTGTCGCCGACATTGTCGTTCACGTTCTTCCCGATCTGCCGAAAGAAGAATATCAAGTGAGCCAGGAACCGCAGAAAGTGCGGATCGCAGATCTTCAGATCTATCATGTTCTCGATCTCCTCCATCAATTTGGGGATTTGATCAAGTATCAAGTATTTCTGGATCAGATGGTCCGGCGCGTTTGCTTGCGTGCGGATAACTGGATTCTTCGACGCGTGTAGCTCCTTGAAAACGTCCTCCAGCGAAAGCTCGTTCTTCCAATATTCGTCGGGCATGTTCGTGAAGCTTTTAACCACCAGATCCCTGATCTCTCTTTCCACTTTGATGTCCAACAACGCCTTCATGTGGCCCCATAGCGCGTCCTGCCAAGAAGACGCAACTGGCAACATTTGTTGGACGTTCCCGCAAAGGCTGGCGTAAACAGCGCGGTAGTATTGACCTAAATCAGAGCAGCGTAAATTGGTTACTCGTGAAATTGATCGGTTAGCAAACGGCAATGAAACACGGATTATTACCTACGCGCTTGTCCTGGGAGAGCTCCCACGCGCACTGTTTCCAAATACTTCTATTCGGATTTCCCTCGATGGGTAACTTAGTGTCGGCTAATGGATTTTTGTAATTAGGATCGTGGTAAGGTATCCAACCTAACAGACAAGCGGCTCTCCAAGGCTGACCACAATGTTCAGCGAGCGCCTGTGCCTTTGTCAGTCGCCCGCAGCGTACCTGTTGCATAAAATATCTTTGTTATGTACTATATCTATTTCCAAAGTCTTCTCGTTTAATCATCATTTCCGATTTTGGTTAATCTTTCATCGAAGAACCTTATACCTCTATGAACATTCTTTTTTCAAGTCTTGCATCGTCTTCCCTGTCCAGATCATGGAGAGGTTTACCTTCTCTGATTGGAGCGTCTGGATCTAAGGACGATATCATCGGTCTACTCGAACGAAACGGAATCGAATCTTTATCTTTGTAAGTGAGCAATTGTCGTACTGTGTTTTCCCACGCGAGCGTTTTATCGGTGAACTGTTCAGTGGACGGGTATTTGTCTGCCTGGTCCAACGCGTTTTTTTCCAGCCAGTCAATTATCAACTGATATTCTCGTATGTATCTATCAACCTTGAATAAACTATCTATTACAACTTTTTCGGATATATAAGTATCATTTTCCTCTGCATCGTCTTCCATTGCTGTGGGACAATTAAAACTGTTTATTCGATTCTGGTACAGGCAATAAACAAGCCTCCAGGTGTTTCTTTCATTCTCCAAAGAGGTTTCTTCCTCTGATGGTTCCATGGTCTCCACTTTTGCTTGCATTCCTATAACAAAAGAATTATTAATCGAACAGAACAATATATACTGTGCCAGGACAAATATTAGCCTTCTAACATATTGCTTTGTACCTCTCATTATGTCTAAAGTATCTGTACAATTCTGTATAAAGTCTGCGACAATGTCGAACACCTGAGCCTCTGAAAAGTTCATCTGTATGCTATGTAGAAAGTCGTAGTATAATTTGGACATTACATCTCTCCATGGTTGCTTTGCTTTTAGAATCATGCCAGTCGCGCTACTGTCTTCCATCATTTCCCTCAATGTGAGCTCATTGTTTTCGGACGCTGCCATTATATCACGCATCTCGTGAGGAGCCAGGGTTAAGGAGCTGTCTATGTCCAGCGTGTCATAACCTTTCATCAACTTCGAACTCAAATAAGATTTCTGCGATATCTTCGGACTATTCGTGTCGTTTAATTGTTGCGAGTCATCCAAGTCCTTCCGCAAAAGACTATTCTGTGATGAAATCCTCCTAGGAGTTGTGTTTTTCCCGCTTAACCTCAAAAACGATTTTCGCTGAGCATTCTCCTGATTATACATGTCAATGGACCGATCCAAATTCTCGGTGGTATTGTTTAAGCTATTCATTGTTAAATCGCGGTTTTCGAACTGTGTCACGAGTATCCTTATAGCGACAAAATCTTGTCGTTTTATGGCTCACAAACGAGTGTCTTGAACGTTTTGCCGCTAATGCCGCTTCGAGGAATGACACTATTTGAAGACTTTACGAAGCATATGATTCTTGCCGGAATTTATATTATGTCTTATGGCAAATCAGGCAGTGATTATTCACACTCGAAGTAAAACCAATATTTCAGTGCCTTCCCGTTGAATGTTTTCTATTTTTCAGGGTTCAAATTAAAACTGGAAGTATGCATCTTATGGTAGGTAAAATGCAATTTGAAAATCATCACGGTAGCATACTTGAAATGTAAAAATAATGATTGATTGCTCTACTCTACAGAGCATATTTCCTCCATTTTGTCCCTGGTACAGTACTGCCGATAGTGAAATAAAATATTTCCCGAATCAGTAGAAATTCCCTATGTTCTTTGCATCTAATCGAACACATAGAAATGAATGTTTGTCTAATGCTCTCAATTTTTACAATAAAGTTATAGGTGAACACAATGTTTAAACATTGGAGATTTATACTGAAAGTCTCTGATCAGTAGGAACAAACTAAAGGAAGGAGCTATATTTAATAATCTTCCTATCATTATTTCATATTGAAAATAGCAGTACTTTATTCATTAAATTTAACAAGTTACAATTTAACATGTTACACTTCTGTCTACAAGGAAATTAAAATTGTTATATCTATGATTCTATATAGATACTGGGAGGAGTGTCCTCTGAGTACCAGTTCAAATTGTCGCTACTGCCTTGGTCGTAAGATACATAGGAGCAGTTGCGAGGAAATCGGAAAAATGGCGACTCGTCTGCTAAAAGTTAGTTCCGCGTTGCGGACTTACACCAATAAAACCAGTCTTGTGAAGGTAATCAAATGATCATTTTACCATTCTTCGATCATTGCTCGAATAGTTGCCAATGAATCAATGAAATCCACTTCATTTGGTCGAGGTCAAAATTTCGTGGACTTCATTTGCTCCTTACGTAATGAGAATAAACTGTTTAAAATATTACGAAAACAAAAGAGATCTAATGGATTAGTGTTTAAATGACAATAAACAGAACTTCTTGAATTGAACTCTACTATACACGGTGGAATACTTGTGTCAAAATATTATAACCTCGATGCATTCGATCCACTCTAAAGACAACGTTGCAGTAGTGCGCTGCCATTAAATTTGGAGACTTCTAAGATACAATTGATTGATACTTGTGAAGTTAATAAATTTATACTAATAAGGAGAGGTGAAGCTCCATATGCAAGCGGTTTTGCCAATATTCCTTCTTTATGAACATATTTAATATATTCTTCTTGAAAATGAATTCTAATATCATGTTCTACGGTTGTTTTGTAGACCCAGAAACAATGGCGGTCTACAGCGCCTTCAGTGAAAGAATTGCTGATCAATCAGCCTGCAACGAGAGTTACGACTTTAGATTGTGGTTTGAGAGTAGCAAGCGAAGACACCGGTGCACCAACAGCCACGGTAGGTCTGTGGATCGATTCTGGCAGCCGTTTTGAAACTGATGAAAACAATGGTGTGGCCCACTTCATGGAACACATGGCTTTCAAGGTAAATTGCACTACTCTTAGCTCAAGATGTTTAAAGTATTAATTCAAACTAGTGATATCAACAGGGGACCACCAAACGATCGCAAACCGATTTAGAATTAGAGATTGAGAACATGGGTGCTCACTTGAATGCTTACACAAGCAGGGAGCAAACTGTATTCTATGCCAAATGCTTGTCACAAGATGTACCAAAAGCGGTAGAAATTTTAAGCGACATCATCCAAAATTCCAAGCTTGGGGAAAACGAGATCGAAAGAGAGCGAGGTGTTATCCTGAGAGAGATGCAAGAGGTCGAGACAAACCTCCAGGAGGTTGTCTTTGATCACCTGCACAGCAGTGCTTACCAAGGAACTCCTCTGGGCAGGACAATTTTAGGACCCACCAAAAATATCAAGAGCATTACGAAAAAAGATCTTCAGGATTATGTAAGGACGTACTATGGTCCACCAAGGTAATATAAATTACATGTTTCTATGGTATGAACAGACACTGTAAAATTTATTTTTTTTTTCTCAGATTCGTATTAGCAGGAGCTGGTGGTGTGGAACACAATGCTCTGGTAGAATTGGCTGACAAACACTTTGGTAAAATGACAGGGCCACACTATGACGAAATTCCACTTCTAGATGTCCCATGTCGTTACACTGGTTCTGAAATCAGAGTCCGTGACGACACCATGCCTCTTGCACATATAGCCATCGCTGTTGAAGGTGCTGAAAGCCTTGTTGGACAGTAGTTTGTGTCTGCAGTCTAGTTCTTAGAGAATAGGAACTTATAGACTTTTCTTGTAGGTGCTGGATGGGCGGATGCTGACAACATTCCTCTTATGGTTGCGAACACTTTGATGGGAGCGTGGGACCGCAGCCAGGGAGGTGGTACAAGCAGCGCGAACCACTTGGCTCAAGCTGGAGCAATAATGGGAATGTGCCACAGTTACCAAAGTTTCAATACATGCTACAAAGTACATACTTTTTTATAGAATCATTTTAATACTAAGCGAGCTCTTTCCTCGAACTATTTTTTCTTTGTAGGATACCGGTCTATGGGGTGTGTACTACGTATGCGATCCCATGTCGTGTGAAGACTTCGTAGAAAATATCCAGTCCGAATGGATGAGATTATGTGTATCGGTCACGGAAAGGGAAGTGGAACGTGCGAAAAACATTCTCAAAACGAATATGCTTCTTCAATTGGACGGTACGACCGCGATTTGCGAAGATATTGGTAGACAAATGCTATGCTACAACAGACGCATACCCCTTCACGAACTCGAGGCCAGGATAAATGTAAGTAATGTTTGTATGTTAATTATTTGTCATCTTTAACAACAAATTCTTTTCAGAGCGTAACGGCCAAAACTATTCACGATGTCGGTATGAAATATATTTACAATCAGTGCCCGGTAATCGCAGCTGTTGGCCCAATCGAGAACCTTCCTGATTACAACATAATCAGAGCAGACATGTACAGATTACGCGTCTAAACAAATTCCGTTGGTAGAATTTAGGACGAGTCGCCCAGAACGTCAGTTTTAGTGGAAAACTCGACATTAAATTGAAACTACAACTACATAAACCGTTTTCCGTGAATGAGAATCATTGTTACGATTTATCCCACAATATTTATTAAGCAATTGGAAATATGTAATGCATGTTTCTAGGTACACACCGCATCGTGCATTGTAGTTTCATTTTAATATTTGTTCGACGATTAGTCATCTGCCGAACGTGTATTGCCAGGCTTAAATAAAACAATTTACCTACAGAAACTTCATCTTTTGGCTCTGCTTTTGGTTTATAATATGGAAAAGGAAACAGATTCACATTTAGAAGGTCGAGATCATTATTATTTTATCAGAACTATTTTGCATTTTCGTTCGTAATATTCGTTTATTTTTCATTGCTTAATTCAATATAAATAATGGACAAATTTCCAAGTTGTAAACAAATTTATTGTTTTAGCAATTTGTACTCTTTCTATTTCTGTTGTCTGTTCTATTTCTTTCGTTTCGATTTCGGTGTCTTTAATCGCGTACAAAATTATTGCAGTTTTAAATGCAACTGTGAAAATACTACGCAAATTAATATGTACAATTATATACTTCTATGACGATATAAATAATGTAAAATAGTTTCATAAAATTCGATATCTAAATTTATAATTTAATCACTGACCCGTGAAGATAAAATTACTATGGACATAGCTAGAATTTTATTGCTACGACTGTGTATCCATTATGGACATAAAGCTTTCAGAATCTTATATTATTCCTCAGGTTTGCATTTCAGTCTAAGTAACATCTCGCAAATGAGCAATAAATGCATTATGTTTCTCCTATTCAATACGATTCAGTAGGAAAACATATATGTATAGATGAGAAAATTATGATTCCAAATCACGAAATTATTCTTACTGTACTAATGGAACTCTACGGGTATTATTGGATTATGAATTTAAGCGTTACACAGTAAAGCTTTTTAAAGAGATTCAAGCCTGACTTAGCAAGTATTGATAATGATAATTATCAAAATTGTAGATACTAATATTTTGTTGTATGTGAATAGTAACCAATCTTTTCAGGTTTCTTTTAAATGCTACAAAAGAGAGCTCTCATCTTTGTACTTATATTGAAAGAATTTTACCTCTCTTTAATTCGATTAACATACTTATATTTTCGTAAGTTTCATGACTACCTAGGATTATGCGATGGAGTCTGCGTTGGCGATGTATCCTTACATACTTTGGCAGTCATTTCAGCCAGTGGTTCCAGTTCTTTCGTATTGACTAATTCGAATTCCGTTACAAAATAGTAAAAGTGTTTATAGCATGTATTTACATGTGCTTCCTGAAACATAAGGGGGCATATTCGAGTACTCGGATCTCACCCAAGCTGGTATTCGAGTAAGCAATAGTAAGAGTTTCAGTAATATAATTTTCAATAAAAATATGAGACTTACTGCTCCTATAGCGACGATACGATCAAAATGATGTATGTAGACATGAACAAAGACTCTAAACAAGCGGGTTAAAATTTTTCTACACAGAGGTACAAAAGTTTTTGGAAATGGTACATCTGAAAGAAAATTTTCACATTAATTACATAAATCAACATTTTTACTATTAAAGCCAAATACCTGTTGAAACTGGAAATATGTTTTCATTGTTAATTTGTGCTTCTATCCAATCCATAAGGAGACTAACATATTGTGGCGCTGGCAGTGCAGTAGGCTTTTTATACTTTTCACCATCTGCCCATAAATATTCGAACCGAGCTCCACCACTCATAGTGGGACAAGATGCAGAATCACAGTATTCAGAAATAGTACCATATATCAAATTTATTCTGTTGAAGAAATCTACCACTGAAATTAATAATATTGAACATAAGAAAAACATAGTATATGAATAATATTTTTTTAACAAAATCATTGAGTACCGTGAACAGCGATCCAATCATTGAGATCTTCCCCAGGTGGTAGTTTTACAACAGATCTTAAATTAATCCCAGAATTCAGAGAAGCTTGTGCTTGTTTGTGTAGGGAATAACGCAAGGTTCCATGAGCAAATTTCTTCTTTGGTCTGAATGTCTGAAATGTTGAATTGAAAGAAATTTTAATTAGGAATTCTTCAAACAAATTCTATAACTATGTAGACGTAACGGTATAAAATAAGGGGATATTAGCATTTGAGTTAACTTAAAATAATCAATAACACTGTAGAACAGGTTAGAATATACGTTTAAATGTCAAGCAATGTACAAGTATACGGGAAAATTACCTTTCCTTTCTGGAAAAACTCCATAAATCCGCTTAACGCAGTCATTGCGATTCAAGTTACACGGAACTTGCGAATAATACACAAATACCGAGGTAACCGGCAGGGCAAACCTATTTCGGTCTATGTCTATACATACGCTACAAACTGAAAATCACTCCCACGCTTAAATATTTACCGTGCCTTTCCATTTTACTTGTTCGTTCACGGTTTTCTGCATCGAATTCAATTTTTATTCATCATTCGAACACTATTATGCTCGCCCAACTTGGGCAACACTTTGCGTCGACGCACAATTGTACTTTTTTAGAAATTTCTATCTCACCCGGATGCATTAGTCATTTTGTCGGTATCCCTTCAATACATCTACGAATCCCGGTTGTTTCAAACGTATCCTGACATAGGGAACTGCGTATACATACTATATATATATGGACGCAAATGGGGGAAAAAGAACTGAAGTAAATTTGACAAATATTTATATTATTTGAAGATTTATAATGTAGCAGAGAAAATAAAATAGATCGAAAACATTTCAGTATTGAAAAAATTTAAATAATTTTTTACACGTAGTTTATGAGACAGTGGTTGGTTGAAAATAACAATAACTGTACGTGAACATCTTTAATAAAAGTAATCGTACACTTAACTTACGAAAAACACATTTCGAATAAGACCATTTTATATTTTTTTTTACACAAATAGTTTATTACATAAACAGGCAGTTTGATGCGCGGAAGTAAAAAAGTAAATGTCATTCAGGGCATCAATTACTATCCATGTTTTTTTCCTCTTGAAATTAATATAACTATTATATAAGAACATATTATTCATACTGTAACTTTGTGCAAGTATATGTACACTACTACATAAGATTACTGAATTTCGTGTGTTATCGCTTCCGTTTTATTATTATGTCGACGATTCTAAATCCTATATCTCAGCAGTGTTTGATCGTATATTTTAATTCATTCGTTTACTTTCAATTTCAATTAAGGTCTAATTTTTAATTTCTTTTTCGTATGTAAGGTAGAAGTATTCAGTAGTCAATTGTTACGTGCTTTACATAAATATTCTCTTTTTATATATTCAATAAATACATGTAATGGACAATAATCCCTGTTCATGTACTTTACAGTTAGTAAAATTATTTCGCCTATAAATGTACATTACACTTTTACTTGAACCTCGATCATAGAGGTTCACGTTTGCAATTCATAATTCTTTAACTATAGTCAATATTCAGACAGATGGAATGATTCCTCACGGTAGTACAATATTTCGGAATTGAACTTCGTTCAAACAAAACACAAAGTGCTTGTGTCATAATCCCTTTGCTAATTAACAATATCGATGACTACAGTATTGTCACGTACAATTTTTTAAAAAAATTGTTTTTCCAATGTCAATAAAAAATTTGTAAGCAGAGTAATGTTTCTTTTTTGTGACCAGCACAGACAGTTTGTAATTTCTAGACCAAGTAACACGTTGTGATGCTGCTAAATGCATCGCAGTCTTAATGAAAACAATTCAAAATCTGGTGTAGCAATAAATACAAAAGTTCGATGAAGGTTATTCTATTAACGTTTTTGTAAAATCGTTCTAAATTAGCAACGATAGATCATGTATGTGTCAGCGTTTCATTATGAAGCCTGTTAATACATACATATAACTGTTGGAGTTATTCTAGGAAGACTTCCATGTGTCCGAAGCCTTCTTAAAAAACTTCTGCTATATATATATAATCCCATTCGCTAAAGAAATGTACGTGTGAAAATATTTATAGAGATGATAACGCAATATCGCCTTCAAATAATGTCTGATAGAAAGATTGTATTAATAATTACATACATTAATTTATAGTTTATTGTGCGGTGATCATAGCTGCTTAGAGCCTTCCGCCTTTTTCGTTGTCGGTGGGACACTGGTGCCTAATGGAGGATTGCTCACTGGATTGGAAGAGGAGTTACTCTTAAGTACCGCGGCTTTTTCCCTTCCCTTTTCGGGGGTTCGTGTTCCGTAGTCTTCATCTAGTTCCTCTTTGCCAAAACTTTTTTCAGTTGTTACTGGTGTAGCAGGAACAGGAGATTTTGGTGCAACATACTTTTCTTCGGATGACTGTTCCTTTCCAGCGGACGGGTCCTTCTGCAACGATTTTTGGATCTGTTCTTCCACTTCCAGTATTTCCTCCTTATCAATTAATTCGATCAGTTCGTGTAATTGCTGCTTGCTTAACTTAATGTCCTCTTTTCCAATTAATTCCACCACCTATAAACGAGCAATAAAAATTCGTGTTATACAGAATGAATCAACAGTCGCGAAGAGGTTTGAAGTTTGATTAATTTTGTGAGAAATGTACCTTCAGAACGTCTTCGACCTTTATAGCTCCATCCCTGTCGTCATCCATTTTCGCTAAAATTTCTACTATGCGCTGTAACCGATGCTCGTCAGGTACATTTTGAATTTTCTTAATGGCTGTGATTAGTTCGTCTATCCTGACCAATTCCTCCGCACTCTTGACAGAGGGGGACTCTTCCACGTTCACGGTACCAGCCTCCTGTTTAAGCTTCTTCTCGGATTCAAGCTGCTCCAGAACCTCGTCCATCTTTCGGATCATCTTATTCACTTTGTTAAATAATCGTTTAGCACCCTTGGATTCCTTAATGTTTTCTACGTCCTCTTGACCCTTCGCGGCAGCTTTGATCTCGTGGAGCTCCTTTATGTCTTCCTGGTAGTCAGCCATTTCTTCCTTTAGCTCCTTCAGCTCCTCCTTTTCCACCGACATGGTCTTCTTGTCCTTCGTAAAATTGTTCCTCTATAAGTAACAATCTCACATACTAAACTAATTCACCTAGCTACCATTTATACAAACCTTTCCAATAGTATCTAAAGCCTGCTCTAGTACTTTCACGTCTGTGTTAGTGATCTCGTCAATTTTAGACGGGGACACTGCCGGCTGTGGCTCGACATCTTTCTTCTCTTGCCGCTCTTCCTCGATCTTTTTCTCCTCCATCTTGATGATCTCGATGTTCGTCTTGTGGTCCATTTTGCCCTCCTTCTCTCCGATTGCGCCCTGGGTACGTGCGACAACGGTGTCTGGAAGGGCTGAAATGGTGGCTTTCAACTTGTCCGACATGGGTATCGTCTCCGGGACCATCAACGCTCGCGAGAGAAGTAATAACGACGGCGGGACCTTTTCGTTCAGACTCAGGTCCAACCATTGGGACAGTTGTTCCCTCAATTTGCTCTCTGGCAAACCGTATGCTCTCATTCCTCGTGCTCTGCAGGCTTGCTGCAACTCGCTTCTAGTCAGGGAATCGATACCTTCCTTTTCTATGAGCTAAAAAATGTACGTTAGTTGTAGGCAAGAAAGAACGACTGTATTACAAAATGCGTGAATCAGAGTAGATAAGATAGAACACCTTATCGTCCGCTGAGAGACTTCTGAGTCTCATTCGAAGCAGAAATCTTAAGAAATTTGTTGTTCCCAGAGTCTGCACATCCAATACTCTACACAACGCCACCAATTGTGGTCGGGAAAGAGAGTCTAACGTAATCTCGTCTTCGAAAAGTTTACTAAATTGCATTATCTCTTCGTTCGATGCTGTGGTGCCGGAACTCCGAACTTCATAAAAAAATTCTGCGAATTCTTTGGCCTTCTTCGACTTGTAGTCCGTCGACTGTACTGCCATGTCATCCAAAGTTTTTTGTAAAAATTTCGCCATCTCGATTTTTATCTGAAGTAGAAACATTCAAAGGTAGAGTTCGAATGAAATTGTTACCAGACAGGAAGGACGGATTCAAACCTTTAATGCTTGCTTCAGTTTGTCCTCTTTTTCTGTTGCTGTTTGGAAGGTAGACGGCAGCATGCCAGGGAAAAACTTGATAGCGATTGGTAACAGGAACTCCATGAAAGGCACAATGACGAAAACAGAGAAGGGAATGAGCCTGAACATGTCTCCAGTTGTTTTTATTAGCTGAAAGTAGTTAAAAATTAGAACAGTTCAGCGAATTTAATATTTACATAGTTAACTTACCAATCTGTGCTCCCTTCTACTAAGTTCATTGCCTTTCAAAATTCTCCAAACTAATTTTGCTGAAATTTTCATATCCAGACCCAGCAATCTAAACCCATGATAGTAATGTATAATTTCCCCCTTGACTCTCTGCCATAATGTTTGTTTTTCTACCACTGCTTTCGAACTAGTCTTAGCAACGGTTTTCTCGCTTTTTTGTTTGAGATCCTTTTGCTCCTTGATATTTTTTACTGTGTCCTCCACTTTGGAAGACGATTCTTGCCCATTCCATATTGGTGTTGCATAAAACGTACGAAGTTGTAAATGTGGTGTATTTACAATGTTACAGCTTTCTATTACTTTCGAGTGTATCAATAATCTGTTGTTCCCCAGATTTCTGTTATCGGTGTAAATGAGTGCCAAGCCTCCATTTATTTGATTGGTGTTGTACCACAACTTGAAACAGCCATATTCTGTAAAATATTATATATACTATAAGATTATTAAATAATTATTCTAACAACGTCTGTAATTTTCAACAAAATATCTTCTAGGTTTGAGTAAAAATTTTCCATGATAACACGCCATTGTCAATAAGATCGGCGTTCAATAACATGTAGCATTATATCGCGGATATACGAAACCGCTATTATTAAAACTTATTTCACAACATAACCTACTGCTTAAATAATTATATAAATTGCAAGCCTAGAAAAGTGAAAGCATTCAAACAGAATGGAAAAATTTTGCCGATGTCAAACAGATATTAATAGTTCTACTCATCAATTTGCCTGTTATATAAATATAGCGTGCACGGTATTTAGAATATACTTATTGGAAATTGGTACACCATAATTTTGATTTATTATAGAATAGAATGAATTATACGTACGTCGGATCGTTTTGCCATGGTTAATTATCATTGCTTTCGAATGGATCAAGGTATTCATCGTGTATTAATGTTTTTTTCGTGATTTTTGTAGTTTTTCGAAGCCGTGTTTCTCTGCAAATATGTAGTAAAATACGGCCATCACACATTTTCCGCCTTGAACATAGCGATTAGAGATCAAAGATCAGCTGGTTTCAATATTACTAGCATGACTTTACTTTTGCCTGCCCTTTCACTAAATATAACTAATAAGTCGTATGAGGATTCATCTTTTTAGAACACATCCCGCTGTCAAATCAGAATCACAATTTGATTAGAGGATACACTCTATTTCGTTTGCAACCAGTTTACCAGTGATGTAAGAAAAATGTAAGTTGCGATTCTAATAGGTACCAATATTTTGCAGCATTCGCCCAATAATAGTTCACCTACCTTTTTTTTTTAAACGTTAACAATCGCTTAATGCCTTCAAGTACCACATTACGTGTTTAATTAACGAAATCTTCTTTGGTCTCTTTCTTTCTATACGTTTTACATACGTCGTCACTATGAAATCGTAGGTCATGCAAAAAATACCGTATTGTCAAATGGTATACCTAGATAATAATTACGATGGAAAGATAATGACATACAAAAGTCGATAAGACGAGGTATTATTCAAATTCATTTACTAAGTTTTCATCTACAGTATTGGAATATGTAGAGAAATTTATTTAAATAGACAAATTTATTTATCTAATGCAACAGTTGTTAAAATCTCCTTTATTGTAATGATTTATGGTTGATTCGCATTATTGAATTATAGACTTAAGGTTTGTGTGGACATTATTCTATATTGCAATTTTTTGTCTATGATTTTAAATTGCCGATGCGTCAGAATCGTCATAAACGATGAATAACATAGATGGGACACCGCATACACGATTACGTCCACCGTTGCCTGCCTTATCAGTTCAGAAATTGCTCCGCTCCGATTGGTCCGTGTTTTTCTCGGCAAAATCGCGGGAGAACATTTCCGCAAAGGAAAATTTACTTCAAATGACCTCAGGAATCACTCCTTTCATGGTAATACAACATTTTTTAGATAACCTGCACTCGAAATCAACATGGAAATGGTACACAGTCGGGTCAAGAGAAATGCTTTTAGGAACGCAACTCGAATCTTGTGCAAGAACCGACCAATTGGCATCAGCGAAAGGGGGAGGGGCAGCAAAGCTTCAGTAGCCGCCATGTTTTTCTGTGAGTGGGGTGTGTAGAAGAGGCCGGGGTGAAAATCATCTCTCGAGGCATGCAGGTACGTCAAAATTCGAATAATCTCGTTTATTCACACGACGGACATGATTGTCTTTGTTGTCGCGCGTTGACAGCCCGCGAATCTTGACTTGTCTCTGTTTCGCAATGTCGCGCAGTCGGACGTTCTCGACGGCGAAAGCGTATGACTCAGACGAAACGCATCGCGCAATCGGGCAAGGTTATTTGCATTGCTCGGGAGCGATGCGTCTGCCAACAATCCATATAGATAGACAGCCTTGGTGCAGCGGAACGCGTTCGGAATTGCAGTTTGTTTTCGTGCACCAGCCCGAGAAACATCTAGCCAGCGTACAAAGCTGGCCGATGATTCTCACGAAAAATCCACACGAAAAACCGTGTCCTTCGCGTTTGATCGTTCTCGCAGCCGCGTAATCCGCCGATAAGCGACTTTGACAGCGTTTGATAACGGTGCTCGAACGTTTCACGCCGTTGATCTTGGCCCATGTAATCGAATGCGATGTCCCTAACTCGTCCCCTGAGCCACGACGTGGAATATGTGCTCTTAGATCCACTGTTCGTGCAACGTGACTTAACAGCCTCTAACGTAAACGCACGTTTCCAACTGCGTCTTATATTATGCGCAAAAAGATTCGCGACCGAATCGAGCCGCGACGAACACGCGTTGCCGCACAAAGTTCGCGGACGTTCGAAATTTGCCAGACACACAGGTCGGAATGAATTTTTAGCGCTCTCCAGAGAGCAGAATTTGATTTTGAATTGTTAAATTGATTTTTTGTTTGACGATGATACACCGCTGTCACGAAGCCTTATTTTCAATGACGTTTCGTAACACGACGTTGTCCGATGATTTATGTTAACGTAACGATTAATGGCAGTCTGCGATTAATCGAATTTTTGGCGGTTTCAACGGGCAGAATTTGATTTTGAATTAGAAAATCGATTTTTTTCTATGGTTAGATATCGCTGTCACGAACCCTCATTGTCGATGACGTTTCGTAACGCGATTTGTACGATGTTAGCCTAATGACTAAAGGTAGTCTATGATTATCCCAATGTGTTATCTGAAACTAACATTAGTCATAAGGTGATTATAGTCAGCTGTAATATCTATAACACATTCTGCTTTGAGTTCGCGTGCCACTGTTGTATGCATTTGACAACATTGAATGTTATCACTAGATACTAACCAGCATTTCCTAGTGAACCAATTTGAACTATAGTTTCGCTGTACTATACATTGTATACCATTCTATATTTTGTTTTTGTGTTCTGCTTTCGTTTAGTACAATGTATATATTGTTGTTAATGAATTGGCACTAATGTCTAATTAAAGTTGCATAATGACAGATAAAAGTTTTACACAATCAATTGATCACTGAAGAAACGTAACATTGAAATTATTGATACAAAGTTCAATTATATTTTTCGGATTTTGTAAATAAACGGAAGGGAATGAAATAATATTTATTTACTACGTTTATTATACTAGTTAATAACTGGATGAAATTCTGTAATTTCAGCGTCAAAATGGGAAGGAAACTAAACTTGTTATCCTTCGCTAAGACCTGCCAGCCTCATTACTACAAAACATCCACCACCTGTGCACAAGAACCAAATAATTTCTAATCGACGTAACTAAAATTTCAAGGAATACTACCACCAATTGTGGGCTATGTAATTAAACTGAAGAAATTACAAGTAACTAAGAGAAGAAGAAAACAATCTAACATTTATCAAGCAAACAAACGTCAAGGTGGTGGATTCAGTAAAATTGAAACATTAAAGGACAATAATATAATACAGTAACTCTATTATAAAGGTAAGTCTAGTTCTTGTTTTCCTTCTCCATGATCGGTCATTTTAAATTGCACTTCAACTTACTTGATTATCACTGTTGAGGCTTACAGGTGTGACTACCTTTGTAGGGGGGAACCACAGACACACACCGGTATCAGTGTGTCTTTTGATCCTTGTCAAAGCTAGCCGCAATACTTGCAAAACATTAAGAAATAATTCCAAAAGGGCACGGCTTACGCCAGGAAGCCTGAGCAGCGATAAACTGTATGATGCCAGACCATGAAAATCTTGAATCTCTTCGAGCGGTTTGTCCTTTCTTAGAAGAGAAGATGATCACCCTGGAGGTAGTTGAGTCTGTGAAAGTTTTCGGGTCCAGGAGGAACTTTAATAAGAGGAAATGAGGAACCCGGCACTGCATCTGGTCGGGATAGCGGCGTCCCCTGGAGGAGGTGAAGTGTTCGGCACAAGGGCCGAGGAGGAGTTGCGACAGTGGCTGGAGACGCGCCTGGACGAATTGGGAATCGACCCAATTGCGTACTCGCGGTTTGTGCTCAGCCTGCTGCGCCGCCCCGACTCGGCCCTAAGTCCTCCAGAAGAAGCTGTGGGCACAGGGAGGAACGGAGGACGTCGCATACGTGCCCGACCCAAAGTTAAGCTGCCAACGCAAGGGGACAGGGAACAGAGACGTGCTGTTGTGCAATGTCTAACAAGCGCTGCCGATAATGTGAGGATCAACTAGCTTTATCTATGTTTGCGATACAGCACAGTAGGGGACCCCCTTTATCCGAACTTATCGGGGGACAATGCCGTTCAGATAATCGAGTTCGGATAATTAGGCTCACTACAGAGTTGGGCAAAAGTTATCTCGAATAATAATATTTTGTTCTAAGATGTATCGTAAAATCTGTTTATTTGGTGTCAATTGTAGAAATGTGGAGTAGAAACACTGGTCGATGAGTTATGCATGAAACTACGAGATTTGGAAGGAGGCGGCTCGAGCGAGAAAGAGGACGAATCCAAGAAATCTGATGGCGAAACCAAGACAAGCTTAGAGTCGCTGACACCTCGCGATAGGGCTCTCAGATACTATGCAGCATTCCCTGCTTTGCAATCGACAAGTCTAAAGAAAGTTTCTCAGAGAAAGGAGAGAAGTCTAGGAAACAACAACAACAATAACATCTCGAACAACAACATCAACAACAACAACAATAACAACAACAACAGTAACAATAAAATCAACGGGGTTAGCTATAACAATAACAAGAACAATAATAAAACTCGCAATAAGAAAACTAAAATGTCCATTGTAAGTATTTCGGGATAGAGGCTTTTATAGTAGCGGTAGAGGGTGATGAAAAATTCTAATACATTTAAAACACATTTTTCTTTAGAGTATCGAGCCACGGAGATCAGAGGAAAAAGAAAGCTTTGGATTTGTCAAGTCAATGGAGCGCGAACGTGAAAAGGAACGAGAATTAGAGTTGGACCAGCTGAGGTTGGCGCAGTTGCAAGCGAAGTTCAACGAAAGCTTGGAGGCACTATGGGATTCAGGACCGGGCAATGCACAGGATACGGCTTCTATCTGGGCGGCTCCCACTCTCTCTATTCCTTCAGGACCTCTTTGGCCGACAGACACTACCGAGACAATCTTTACTTTATCCACCTCGGACAATGGTTACGCTACTGACACACCGTACCAGGAATCAATTGTTGACGACTCGCCGCTCATTCCGTGGGACATCGACTTGATCAGCATCGAGGATTACGCGGACGAATGTAGTAACAAGAATAAATCAGGTTAGTACTTTGGAACACAGTCACACTATCTAACGAGTATCACGATATAGTAATATTGACTTAAGTATATATATATCTAACGGATAGGAGAGATCTAACGGAAATGTAAGTAAATGGTATGCGCACTAAGTTTAGACGTAGATCGCTATATCTGTGTCGTGCTACGAATGTGTCTCTTTCATTATCGTTTTCGTTAAATATTATCGTGTGTTCCTAAGTTAGTCGCTGACACTGCACTAAACGTGTTATGAGTAAACATATCTGTGATGTTCTAACATTTCAGAGAGTAACGTAAACTGGTCCGACTCAGCTATGGATGGATCTTGGTGCTGGAAAGGGCTCGGCAGTAATTTGACTGCCTTGGGCCACAGTCCTCAGACAGGTAGCTGCTTCTTTCCAGTCGCACCCCGTAAAACACCCATAGGAACACGAAAAGAATCTCGTTCAAATCTGAAGGTGAACAGCCTGCCAGAACCGGACGAGGATTTGCTTACTTCCGCTCGCACACACTTTCGTCCGATAAAGGATGACGGTCAGTGGGCCGACGGGACTACGTTTCCTGTAAACAATACCTTAGAGCGGGTCGCGTATCGCCGATCCGAGTCGGGGAACTTGTTGTATCTTCCTGGCGGTGAGAGCCCGTACATGGAGTACCGGGAGGGCGACTCACCGATTCCTCCGGTATCGTCGAATCTAACGTTGAAATTCAGGGTGCGTCAGTGTGACAAGTGCGTTCAAACCGAGCCCATTCGATCTCCGGTCAAACGCAGAATTCTCTCCGAACAGGATCATTTCCATTATACTCCGGTCGGAGTAGAAGATACTGTTATTCGCGAAGAGGAGAAAGTCGAGAAAGATTGCTATGCATTGGGTCAACTGGGCTGGGTACGATCTAACGTACCTCTGCACAATGATAGGAAAAGGTAATCAACTATAGAGAACTCACGGTGTTGTTCACGGCTTTTTTTTATTTTTTTTTTTTTTAATTTTGTACACGCTCTGGACCGTTTCTTTCTCGGCTGGGTCTCATAGTTTCTCAATGTGAAGATCTAGAGGCATTACGATTTCAGTTTCTTTTTATTTTGATTTTTTTTAATTTGTTGTCTAACTCTTTTTACGATGAACGACAAAGATCTAACTATTGTAGATCCGCAGAAAATCGTAGTGCAAGGTGTTAACTAACTTTTTAATTGGCTCCCGGTAGGTAAAGCGTTGACGTTCTAAAATTACGCGCGCAGCTCGACTGGGAAATCAGAAAAAAAAAAAAGAAAAATTGAAAACTCAGGGATTGTGCGAGCTAGACACGGTTGGGAAACTATGGACTAGGTTTTTTTTTTATTGTTGAACGTTGTTCCTTCGACGAATTCGAGAAGTAACAACATATTCGTCGCTGGTACGGAGCGTATTACTAGACCAAAGACTGATTGGCTAATTAGTCGAAGCAAAATTTATATTTGTTAATCGTTAAGACGTCGTAGAAATTTCGGAAGTATGCTTCTATTATTATTTTTTTTTTTTTTGTTATGTTTGAGCGTGAATCTCGGCGAGTTTATCGGTTTGCCGGGTAAACAGCGTTTAACCTTTAGGTTCGATTCGCAACGTTAACGAGCGGATACCTTTAGTTTATCAAGGACAAGCACAAATGACATTTCAAGGTCGTTCGCGTCATGTCGTCGAGCAATCGTCGCGCTATCTATAGGTTCTGCCAAGAATTTCAAAGGCGCCGTGCGTTCTGCAGACCAGAGACGAAGTTACGCATGATCTACGACCTTGAACATTAAATTGGCTTTGTCCCGCGTTAGGACAAAAACGAACGATTTAATTTTATTCGGCGTTTAATGACATTACTTCAAACAATCGAGGTGCAAGTCACTTTTCTTTTTACTTTTTTTTACGAAATTCTTCCAATTGGTAGAGCAGGACTCCTTAAGTTCATGTTTCTATTGTAACTTTGAGAAAGTATATACAGTGCGCACAGGGTGTCACGGTGTTTATGGCACGATCAGACAAAGGATGGAGAAGTAAGAGAAATTTATAGAATCAAATTTGTTAACGCGAGACTAAATTCTCTGCGGTTGTGCTTGATTCTTTAAAAAAAAACATTTCATTCTATATTTTTCACTTACTTTTTCACGGAGAACCGTTCCGAATATTGTGACACCTAGTGTACACGTACGTCACATGTATGATGTATGCGTAATCGATAGCGTGGCACGTGGCGGCGACGCGTAGGCGAAATTAAAGTATCATCCCCGAAGATGATTACGCTTGAACTGTGGGAAATTCTACATTGGGTTTGCGATACTGCGGAGAAGTCCAGTTTCCTCGGGATAGCGTGACATAGCGTAGCGTTTGTTGTAGCGTGTACATACGGTCCGAGTACTTAGCCGGGAGCCGTGTTTCCAACGAATCCTTTAACGTGTTTAATGTGTTTTTTTCGGTAGAAGGCACAGTAGCAGCTTCGGATGCCAGCCTCTGACGACTTTGCGTCCGTTGACCTTATGAGCCGGATAGATAACGAGCTGCTTTAATATAAACAACTAAAAATCACACTCACACGAGCTAAAAAGAAACGTAAACAAGTACAGCGAACAAACGAAACTAATAATGAAAAGAACGCTCTGACGACTGGAGATCCGAGGTTTAATAACTATGTACATGTTTTTTTTCCCCGAAAATGGCGAAGAGACACGCAAACCGTTTAGAACGTGAACACGACACAGATGGGGGGGGCCTCTTGGCATGTGGAATTTGTTATGCATGTATCCAAGACGGCGCTATTAATAATAAATAAAATAATAATAATAAATAATAGTAATAATAATAATAAACGACAAAAAAAAATAAATAAAGAAGTATCCCCCGGTTGTCGTCGAACGAAACAAAGCGAGGAAAGAATAAAAAAAAAAAGTGAAAGATAGCGAGACGAGAAAGGGAAATATTAAACGTTCATTTAGATAATTATTATTAACACTTTGACAAGTAAAGGAAAAAAAAAGAAATGGAGCAAAGTATAAAAAAAAAACGTACAGTGTATATGTTACGCCAGTGTTTAAACAAAAAAAAAACCCACGAAGAGACCGAGTGCGTGTGCGCGCGCGTGCTGCACGCCCGCCAGCGAGAAAGAAAATTCAAAACGAAAAAAAAAAAAGAATTGTATCGAGAGAACGTAGTCCATGAGATTTCG
>CM052122.1:1439796-1459744 GCA_028454245.1 Halictus quadricinctus | reverse complement strand
GAGAGAAAGGGAGAGAGAGAAAGAGAGGGAGAGAGTGAGCGTGAGAAAGAGGGAAAGAGATATGAACGTACACGTGAATAAGAGAGAAACAGGATTAAAACGAAAAAAAAAACACATAAATTAAAAGAACCGAAAAGTAAAGATAAATGAGAAGGAGGAAACGAAACGCCCGCGCCTCCGCCGTTCGTATGGAGGCGCGAACGAAGGAACGTTATTAGAGAACGAAAAATGCCTTTCAAACGAAAAAAAAAAGAGTACCAGGATGAATATAGTACGCGAAGGCGTGTGTTTTGCGAGGATGTTGATGTGGAGAGTCACGTTTCAGACGTGTGGGTCGTTCACGAAAACGACGAACGGACCGCGCCAGCCAAGCGACGGAATGAAAGCCAGAGGATAGAAAGAACAAATCGGAGAGTATGTGTTCTCTGCGCGAAATCATGTACGCGAAGGGAGTAACCAAATAAAGGCATTGCAAACGCTGACAACGTTTATTATTTGCCGTACCCGATTAACGCCTCTTCTGTCTTATTCTCACCCTCCAGAATCCATGACAATCCGTCCAGAGCCGATCCAAATCTGGTCCAATAAACCTTGGAAATAACATTTTGGATAGAACAATGTCTGGTAAGAACAGCCAGAGTGTCATGTTGGCGCTAGATAGAATATAGATCTGTTATTCTGTCTGCCATTCTATCCTAGATCTGCTAAAATCCAAAATTGTTCCGAGGCTATAAAGCCCAACGAATTCAAGAAAAGCTTTCGAGACGCAACAATTTGTCTTCACCCCCGGAAGTACCTTTTTGGATAGAACAATGTCTGGTAAGAACAGCCAGAGTGTCATGTTGGCGCTAGATGGAATATAGATCTGTTATTCTGTCTGCCATTCTATCCTAGATCTGCTAAAATCCAAAATTGTTCCGAGGATATAAAGCCCAATGAATTCAAGAAAAGCTTTCGAGACGCAACAATTTGTCTTCACCCCCGGAAGTACCATTTTGGACTGTTCTACCATTAGAAACAAGTACACAGTCGTTTGGTCCCAGAGTGTTTCTCATTTTTGTATGTTGACAATTGCTCAGAGCTTTGTTCGAACAGTGACGTCGTTTAGTATGTACATTGTTTTGCGACATGGTCGGCGAAGATCTCAGAATCTCGATCTGAACTGCGCGGCCTGAAAGCTGTGAGCCGGCGGAGGTTGCAGGTGGAACCTGAGCGGCTTCACCTTGGTGACTTTGCCCTTGTGCGGGCTGCTCCGGTTGATCTTGGTGATGTTCGCGCGGTGTCGATAGTACCAGTACTCGATGACCAGCGTCAGACAAGCGAAGGTGATCCCGAGGAATATCACGACGAACACGCCTCCGATATTGTGGATGCTGATCCCGTCGCTCTGGCTGTTCTCCGCGTCGCAGTCCTTCTTCTCCGGGTTCCTCTTCCACCATTTGTCCTTCAGCTTCTCCAGCTTCCTCTTGTTCAGCAGTATCAGAATCCTGACGAAAAAGAGAGAAACTTCATACAATTTCCGATCAGTGGCAATTAACGGATAGCCAAGCGAACGCGTTAATACTAGAAAAGTATAGTTGGAAAGCGAGTGTAGAGGCAGCCTTACGAAAGTAAAATGGCGAATCCTCGAAGGCCTCGAGGAGAAATAAATCCCCGAGGCGCATTGTGCATCGACGGAGGACTGTTTACGTACGCGTTGTTGAACTGGTCCTTCAACGGGGATCCCTGCTGCACCGCGATCGCGTACGGTTTCCTCGAGAAATCCTCGCCCACTTGGATCAGATCGCAGTTCGTCATGGTGAGGTACTTGATGGTGGTCGAGTCTTCTATGTAGGCGAACTCGTTGTTCGAATTCAGACGTCGAACGCGCTGCAAAGCCTCCTCGGTGGAGGCTGGGAACCCGGCTTCCTCCATCGCTTGCAACATCTTCGTGTACTTGTCGCTCACTGGGTAGTCCCAAACCGCCAGATCCGCTCTCTCCACGTCCGACAGGCTGTCGTTCAGGCTCATCTCCCTCCAGATTCTACGAGCGCACACAATCTCAGCGTTCGATCACAACTTACAGTCCCAAGCCAGAACTACAACTGGACGAGGCAAGCGTTTGAAAAGTTTCTGGGCTGACCGAAATAAAACCTACTCTCCTATTTTTATGAAACTTCTAACCGTCGCAGGGCAAACGTATTACTTTTTCTTAGTAATTTAATTATTTCTTTTCTTAGTAATTAAATGGAGACTCACTCGTAAAACTTCCACTCGATGGCGGCCATCCTCTTGAAGTACGTGTACGCCGAGGAGTTGATGATCGGCGCGTACTGTATCTTGTACTGTTTGCTGAGGTCCTCGAGGGTCTCGATGGGAATCTCGAGCCTGGAGACGGTGAGGAACGCAGCCAGGTTCGCGGTGTAAGAGGCGATGATGATGAACCCGAAGAGCCACCATGTCGCGGCCACCAGTCTGCCGGACAGGTTCTTCGGCGCTTCTCCGCCCCCCTGAGGCGTCAACGAGGTCATGCAGAACCAGAAGCACTCTCTCAGATTAAATTCCCTCTTCTCCTCGTCCTCCTTGTATTTCTCCCGGTTGTTCTGGTAGCTGTACGGCGACCACCTGTCGAACATCCAGAGGAGGACGCTGGTGAACAGGTAGGCGGCCAATATGCAGAACCAGACCTCGTTCTCGAGCACCGTCAGGAACTTGAAGAGGGAGGTGGAGGTCTTCGTCTTCAGCATCATGATCGACAGACCGACCAGATCGTAAAACGGCACCGTGAAGTCCACCACTCTTTCGCGCTCCGCGGTCACCCACAGCGAGCCTAACGCGATGTCCGCTCGCTTCGTGATCAGCTCCTTCATCATACCTGTCGACGAACGTTGGGAGTTGGCGTAGGTTCTAATTGGTCTTGAGTATTAATTTTAATTGAATGGAAAATCACGACGTACCGTTCCAGCTGCCGTTCGGGCTCAGGTTCCCGTACAGCCCGTCCTCCGTTTCGCGGATCTCGTACTGGAATCTGACCGTCTCCTTGATCTCGTTCAGCAGATCGATACAGAACCCGTAGTACTCCTTCTTCTTCTCGTCGAACATGACGAAAGGAGGGTGGATCACCGTGACCACCCGGTAGCTCTTCACCGCTGTCGCGTTCATCACCCCGTTGTTCGTCACCTTCGCAGAATCGGAGATTATTTTTCGACTTCTCGGTCTTTGGATCGAGATCAATAATGAGAATCGATGAAAATTGGACGATTAGCTCCGTTTCATATTTTTGCAGAATAAAGCGGACAGAAAGAAAAGAATCGAAACGTTTGCGATTATATTTCCGTGTCTCGTCTCTCCGAAATATGAAAGGGATGTCGTTAATTAAACAGCTAAATTTCAACATCTAGTTCGCAAGTTCTAGTTTACAAGAGTTGACAGAAGTCCTCGCCCCGAATTCCGCGTGTCGGATTTGCGCGAAACAAACGCCGCGAATGCCGGAGCACGTTTACGTGGCCGAAGGGTTTTCGCTGGCGTGTATTCGATAAACAAACGAAGTTGCATGTGCTATCTTCATCAGAGCGCGCTTCGTTATCGTTATCGGTACCGGTAACAGGAGTAAATAAATGCGGTGGTCGTGTGTCAAGGACGCGGCCAGCGTGCCCGGTCAAGGGTCACGGCCAAGAAATTGTTTTAGCTGTAATTTCCTCGATTATTCCCAGCAACGAGAATCGTTTCTCTTAAATAACAACGTGTTGAAAACGATAGCATCGCCGCGGGACGATTACACGCGAAAAATTCGAGAATATTCGGGCTGGCCTCCGTGCCACTGATCAGGATAATAGTAAAAATATTTAAATTGCCACTAGTCTAGAAAATGATCGAACGTTTCGCGCCATTGATAATAAATTTTGCGGGGGGGGGGGGACGTTCATTTGAAAATATTCAACTCTTGTCAGCGAACATCAGAGAAAATGATCGAACGTTTTGTGTTACAGTTTTTGTGCTGTCGATCGCAGACTGTGCTACGGAAAAATGGCGGCCGCTTTCCAGTTTTTGTTTTCAGCCGTGACATTCGATTATCGCGGCCTCTCGTTTCTCGCGTGACTCAAAACCACCATTTTTTCGTAGATCAATAGACCGACCCAATTTCCCGTTGCGATAATGTCACCCACAGACCTCCATCGGTCGTCTTCGTGCGCAATAAATACTAAAGTACCCTTCCCGGAGAATTAAACGAATCGCGGTGCCGGTCGTCGATACTGCCATTTTACAATCGCCGACTTGCGCACGTACGAACGGCAACAACTTCGTTCCTGGAATGCACCTGCGACATTCTCCGAACTGCAAAATCACCGTACTAAAAATACTAGCCTGCCGAGGACGAATATCATTGGCTCACATCTACACTCTCCACAAACAATTCAGCTGTTCAAATGACAAAAGATGGGTGCAGATATATTTTCTCCCACGATTTTTCATATCCAAGCATCTCGCTGAATAAAATATTTATTTTGTTGTTCCAGCAGCGAAGCGTCCGTAGAAGTTACTCTGAAGAGCGGAAGGAATCCGCTAGCAATGGGGGCAAGTGTGTTAAAAAGGCAAAAAGGGATTGTAAGCCTAACTTGCCTGCAAGGGCGAGGAGATGCTGGCGTTCCATGCTCCGCTGTCGACCGCCGAAGACATAGCTCCATTCTCGATGGTGACCAGGTGAATGGACATCTGGAACTTGGCCCTGTGCTCTCCGTTCTTCGTCCCCCAACGAATCCCGGCGTAAGTCGGCGTCATGGCGGCGTAGGCCGCCTTTAGCTTCGCCAGGAAGTCTAGCCTCCTCTCGGGCGTGTTGGTGTTGTTGTACTGATCGCAGGTGATGTGTTTAGGCACCTTGGGCCAGCTCTCGTCCTCTATCGCCACCCTCATCGCCCTGACCGCCAGCTGAACCAGATCGTAATAGAAAGCGGACGAGAGTATCGGCTTCGGGAGATCAGCACCGACAGCTTGATTGCTGTGATTGCCGAGATCGGGACGCATGAAGAGGCCGCTGATGTTCCTGCAGCTGCATTTTGGCCACGCGTCGTTGTCCGGAGTCAGCAGGAACCAGCCGTACTTCCTGCCGGTGAAGTTCAAGGACTCGGCCGCCTCCAGGACCATGCTCATGGTGTCCGTGTCCCCTAGGACGAAGTAGTTGACGATGTCCAGGTCCCTCAGTCTCGGTAGGTACTTCCTCATCTCCGACGCCTTCTGGGGGGCTTCGTTGATCACATGCCTCGTCGGCACGTTCAGCAACAGGCTCTTGTACTTGTGGTCCATGACGAAGTTGTGGTCGTACAGGATCGCCGCGTTCGTTATGTTGAGCTGTACGGCCAGCTGCTTGACTGCCTCCGGGATCAGATCCGTGGGAGGCATCACCTGCACCAGGTAACCCGTTTGATCCTCGTTCAAGTTCCTCCAGTAGATCAAGTCTCCCTCCTGGCCGTGCTGGGCGGACAGAGTGGGAATCCCCAGCGCTGCTGTGAACGAGCCAGTTATCTTCGACAACAGACCAGCCGTAGTCGTATCGAGGACCACGTCCGGGAGTCTGAGGTCGTCCCCGTCCACCGCGGAGTCCCAGAGATCGCAGATCATGTCCAGAGTGGCGTTCACCGTCGTCTTGTTCATCTGAATCATCCAGACTTTGCCCAGGTACGTCGGGTACTTTTCTTTCAGCGTTTTTAGACCGGCCAGGATGCTCTTGTTGGCGATCTCGTTGTCCTCGTCGTTGATGATGACTGGGTGAAAAGGAGGGCGTTAGAGGACACTCTTCACAAAGATACACAACTCGGTACGAGCAAAATTAGAGGTGCTGGTACGGCGTTGAAAAGCCAATCTCGAAGGTAACGTGGAAAATTAGGTTTAAACACTTACAGATGTTGACGGGCCTCGTTTTAGCGGTGGATTCCTTATCACTCGTATCTCTGGCATCTTCCCCATGAACCGGAGACTGGCCGCAGAGTCCGAGGAAGCCGCAGAGAGCGGCCAGAACGAACAGTTTCATGTCCGAAGCACCACCAGCTCGCAAAAATCACATCCGGCTTCGAGCACTCGTTGTAGGAAAGCGATTGACGTGGACGAGGCGGAACACGCGGAAATCGGTCAAGCAACTGAGTCCCTCGAAACGCAACGACAACAGGGGTGGCTCGCTCTATTTCATTCGTGTTTGCCCACCGGTTGCCGCGGCGATGACCTAATCAATTTCCCGCGACTACGCGACTGTCCTCCTCTCATTTTTTTTTCGTCCGACCAGGCTCCCGTTACTCGAAAATTCCTCGTAAATCGCTCTCGTTAGGACCTCGAAGACTCTGAGACCCGCGGAGACCGCGAAGACCGCGACGCGACGCGACGCGACGGTCCGCCGTGAATTTGCATGACGGTCGTCGCGTGCCCGCTGATCTCGTTATCTTGTAATTGACCGCTGATCGATCGTCGTTTTTTCCGTGGCACAACGCTTGAAACTTTCATTTCGATGGCCCCGTAACGTGACGTGACGTGACGTGACGTGACGTGACGTGACTCGGCGTTGTGTAAAGTTCGCAAACGAAATCGTCATCATCGCGGTAACAAATCGCTCGGCTCATGTTTATTTCCGTAGCTGTTACCTACTGTATTTCATTTGTGTGTTGGCCGAACGAAAGGTACGATTTATCGCTGACCTTTCGAAGAATTTTTATTAACGCCGGTAGCGGAGGGAAGATATCGAATCGATTCGGGATGAAATATTTTAGCAGTCGGCTGGTTAGAAATGGGAATATTAGTCCAGAAAAATCGTTGTACATCCTCAGGGCTATTGTGGTCTGTTTATTAAAAGAAAAAGCTTGAAACAGTCTTGTGCAATCAGAAAATATTGGGTCAGTGACCTCTGTGATCGTTCCTACGTATATGAACACAAGAAAAAATTTGGTCAGTGGCCTCTGTGATCGTTCCTACGTATATGAACACAAGAAAAAATTGGGTCAGTGACCACTGTGATCGTTTAGAGGGTCGGTCATGGAGATGACTGATCTTCGTGACCGTTCGGATCGATGCTTTTGTCTTCGCTGCAACAACAAATCGCTCGGTGCATATTCGTATCGGGAATTAACACTTCAAAGCGAACGAATGTACGTTAACAGCGGATCGAACGTTTCCTCGATTGCGAATCCGAGTATCTGGCCACGATCAATTAGCTCTGTGACACCTCTTTTGTGGGGTTCGGTGTAGTCGGTGTCCCATTCTTAATGAAGTCGAACTCGAGTGGGATAGGTCGCGGGATTTCAGTGGATTCCGTCGCGATAAAGGTCCTGGAAGGGTGAAGGTGAACGGAGAAGGATTACAGATCCCGGTTTTGTTACCGGGAAAGAGAATTCTAATTGGCGAACGCTGGTTATTTTTTCGTATTCTGGATTTAATTGCCATCAATCTTACAAACAGCTCATGAATACAACGATACCTGTTGCAGTATTTCACTGGAAAATTGTGGTTGCATTTATTACTGTTTTATTGCTTTACAAGTATTCAGCTAATTAAAGCGTTCTAGTTGAAAGCGATTAACTTCTGTATTCGAGCACGCGTTCCGATAAAAATTACGCTGAATCTAAACGAGCTCGCGTTTATCGTTCCCGCGAGCCAACGCACGCCAGTCACTTGAAACGCCCGTTTAAACAATTCAACGAGCAAGCAACGTTTAAAGCCCGCGCGGTGTAGAATTTTTGATTTTCGCATCGAACCGAAAAAAGCATGAGGGCCGAGAAAACAAATTTAGCTAATTGCCGCGACAAACGCGTTTTCTGGGGCGGGGACAGTGTTTGGTCGGTTTGTCAGCCGGTGACAAGTTAATCCGACGAACGAACGGGTAATCTGCTCCCTGGGAAACAACGGTTTTTTCCTAGCGTCCATGCTCTCCCGATCCTTCCATTTCCCTCGGTTATTTCCCGTGGCTGGTGACGTCTCGCAGCGAGTTTCCGGCCTGCTCGCGAAATAACGCAAACCGAGCCGAACGGAAATCATTCGAGACGGGGCGGAGGTTACCGTTTCCGTGTTCTTTGATTTCGGACGTTTCATCGGCTGCCGGGGCAGGTTCGGCTCTCACAAAGACTAGCGTCTTCTTTCTCTTCGGCACGTCGGGCGGACAGGACCTCCGGAAATACTCCGAGCATAATATTAAAATGGCGAGGAATACCCCGACCGGGATCAGCGAGAACACCGCGGCCAAATTGTCCTGGCCGAAGCCGGCGTTCGTGTCCGCCTCCGACGGGCAATTCGCCCTCGAAGGGTTCTCGTCCCACCATTTTCTCTCCAGCTCCTTCAATCTCCCGAGAATCGCCAGGCGCGTGATCCTGCAATCAAATGTTCACAATTATCCCGAAATCGTGTGCTAATTGCGAACGATACGATTAAATGTACAATCACTGACTGGGCCGAGTTACAACTCGGAAGAGGGCAGTAATCGGTAAATATTGATTAGAGAAAATTGATTTTTCAGTGGACGAGCAGCTAGATTTTCGACTCGGATCCGCGACGGGAAAACTGGAGCACGGGGAAAAGTCTCTGCGCCGCACGACCAACGCAACAACAATGGCTCCTACAGTTTTCCAATCCCTCAAACTTTCATATCGGGGCGAATGAAAAGTTTGCACTGTTTCGCGATCAAGTTGGAAGCTAAGGGAAACCAGAAGGATCATCTTTACAACATTTTTTTTATGTTAGACGGCGCGGTGTAAGTTACCCGACGAGGCACTTCTCGAAGTTGAATCAAAGCGAGCGATTGCATGAAGTAATCCGGAGAGTAATGGCTTAGTTTTATTCGAAGTTCACGATAAAAGATATACGAAATAAAGTAATAAAGATAATCGCAGATTTTCTCACAGGAAAAAGAAATATGATCTATAGTTTCTGACAATCGTTGCGCAGATTTTATTCAGCACCGAACAAAAGGACTACATAAATAAATCTAGATCGGACGATAATAGAACGTTATCGAATGAAACGGGCGGTGCTTGAATCGCAGAGAAGTTCATTCAATGAAGAGTGAAACGTCGATCCAATAGAAGCGAGTTTGAAAAAGCTCGAAAGATTTCGATCATTATCAAGATGAATAAAAATTGCGAGAAATATGAGCGGCCGGTATAATTACACGGATCGATCGGACGACGGTGGAACGTTATCGAATGAAACCGGCAATGCTCCTATGGAAGCTTGAAAAATTGCAACCATTACTAAGAAACGTTCAGAACTACCGGACCAGACTTTTACAATTACTGAAATTGTAAAAATGTTTTCATCGGACATTTTTTAACGAACCTCTTGATTGAAGCACACATTACAATAAAAGTTGTATGAAGTCTGAAGTTACAAAGCAATACGCGTCAGTCGCATTTATTGCACGGTAGTTCTAGTGTTGAATAAACGAATCGAACGGTGATGGAACTTTATCGAAATAAAAAGAGCAGGAAAAAAGTCAAAACACCCGGAATATTCTAAACGTCCTGCGAAACAGGAACGGAACGATCGGAACGGTTTAAAAGGCGGCGAGAATCGGTAGGAAAAGTGGTTGAAAGGGGGATAGAAGAGAGCAGTAAAGTTGAGGACTCACGCGTCGTCAATTCTCCGCTTGAACGGCGAATCCTTTTGCACGGCGAACGCGAACGGTTTCCTACTGAATTGCTGTCCGACCTGTCTGAAGTCACAGTTCGTCAGGATCAGGTAGTTTATGGTCATAGCGTCCGCTATAAAAGCGAACTCGAAAGTGCGGTTTACTTTCCGAACCGTCTTCACCGCTTCCTCGACGCTCCGAACAAATCCCGCTTGCTCCATCGCGTAATACATCTTCGTGAACTTGTCTTCCAGGGGATAATCCCAGACGGCGTACTTGGATCTGTTCCACTCCTCCGTATTCTCGTCCTGCGTTATTCGTCGCCAAACGCTTCGAACAAATTTCACACGATTTTCAATCTTACGCGATAAAAATCGCGTGAAACAGTAGACAAATTAAAACGATTCAAGACACCAATTTTTGCCCCGACGTGTTCGAAAATATTTCGGAATGTTCTGAAAGTTTTGTGCTCCACCAACTCGATCTCCTTATGATCGCGTAAAGTTCGCAGATGTGTCGCGCGACTTTCGAGGAGCGAAGCGCACGCACTGTAACTTGAACAGTGTAACGACGTTATTCGATCGTTCCGACGTGCCTGCCGGGAAACGCATGCAGTATAGCCGTAGCTTTACACGAGGATCTTTTTAATAATGTATCGCCGCGAGAGCGTCGCTTTGATATCGAGTCGAGCACGGATCCCGAAGTTTAGGTGACGTACGAGAGGTTATCCCGAAGCCACCAGGGAAGTAATTTCCTGCTAGAAATCACTGCGAGATGTTATCCTCGCCGCAGATTCCCGCCGTGCCATCCTATTTCTCAACCCGAGCACCGCGCGGCTCTGTATTTCGGACTGTCGAAGCCTGGCATTGTTCGACCACCATTCTTCGGTTTTTCATTCGATCTTAAAAATTATAAACCTCATTAGACCGAGGACATTTTCTGAAGCGATTCTAGGAACAGCAGTTATCGGTATTTCTTCGAAAATAATGACCTTCCGTCGTTTTATATTTCATGAGTTCGCAAACCTCCGGTGGTATTTATTTTTAAATAGTAACACTATGCGTTCTACGAAGCGTGCGATTCGAGGATGTGATATTTGGTTTTGAAAGCTTAAACCATGCGCGATAAGACCTTGCCAGGTGACTCGAAACCGGAGGCCTTATAAAAATGTACACGTGTAAGACAATATCGTTTCCGGTCCGCGCACAATTCTCCGTTCCCACGTTATATTTTTCTCCGCGTTCTCCCGACGTACCTCTGGCAACGTTTACTGTTTACGTTGGCTTCTCATATACAAGGATTTTCATAGGTTCTTTTGCCAAGAAGGGAGAAACGCGTCCGCAGTAAGTAATATTTCCAACGAGGGAAGTAGAGCGGAAATGTCATTAACAAATTGCGAATCATTGTGCATTCGCGATGTCGGTGAATTAGCAAGAGTTAAATAAACGTCCGGATTAAGAGAGATTAATACGTTTCATCTCGGTCAGAATTTTTGCAGGAGGGAATTGTTTGCTTTACTACAACTTTCGTGAAATCATTTCTGAAAAGAGGAATTTTCGTGAAGATCCCCTCGGTGTCCGGCTATTAATATTTGCTAACCGGTTACTCTGTAATTTCATCTTCTGCTGAGAGAAGCTCAGCTGCAGAGAATCTGATCGTTAGCTACCTATTACGAGCTGCTTAACTATTGACAAGCTTCGGAAGCAGTATTCCGAGACACTGTTCGAACACGCGAATTTCCTATTTAACGTCGGAAGCATCGACGGTCAAAGTGATTCGATCCTAATTCCTTATAAACATTACGGGAGAAAATATTAATATACGATTCAATCATCCTACTCGACAGGTCCGAATTAAATTCGACGCAAGCAGACAATGAAACAAGAATGATTAAAGATGGACGGAAGATTGTGTCACTCAGGCGTGATTGATGTGTTAATGCGTCGCCGAATGATGTTTCATCGGTTGTGCGCGATATTTTAACCGAGTATTTTCTATCAGAGAGGTAAATTGGACACGTGCGCGGTTTCAGGAGGAACAAGAGTAGTTGGATCGATCGACTCGAATCGAAAGGGTGTTTAGGAGGGAGCTGGCTCACCCGTAAAGAGTCTCTTCGGTCTTCTTCATCGCCCGGAAGTATCTGTGCGCGGTGGAGTCGGCCACGGTGGAATAGGAGACCTGATACTGTTTCGCGAGGTCCTCCAGAGAGCCGATATCCTTCTCGAGCCTCCCGAGGGTCTCGTAAGCCGCGAGATTGGCCGCGTACGCCGAGGCGATCACGAACCCGAACAGCCACCAGCTGGTTGCCGCCATTTTCCCGGAGAGATTCTTCGGAATATCGCCGCCGCCGTGAGGTGTCAGCGACGTGAACACGAACCAGAAACAGCCCTTCGCCGTGCAGAATCGATCGTCCGGCTGGTCCCGATATCTCGCGCGATTGTTCCGATAGCTGAACGGTGAATACCTTTCCAGTATAAACAGCAGTAGTATCGTCGAGAGGAAAGCTAGCGCCAGACACAGCCAGATCTCGAGCTCCAGGATCGTCAAGAACCGGAGGAACGGCACTTGCTTCCTCTTCTTCAACATCATTATCGTGAAACCGCTCGTTCCCTGATACGGGACCGTGAAGTCTACCACCTAGACAAACAGGGTAGTCACTGACCATTCTTATGGCTGATCACGCGGTCAGTGATCTGTATGATCGCTTGGAGCTATGGTGAGGAGGGTCACTGACCTGTGTAATCGTTTAGAGGGGTCACTGATATTCATGACCATTCTAAGCGACGGTCACAGATAGTTCTGACTATTAAGGTCATTCAAAAGCAATTGAATCAGTTAGAGCCGTATTAGCGGGGTCACTAGAGAATCTCGACGGATATCGATCCGACGGTCAGCCTAGAGGAAGTTTTATCGCTCCCGGCGTCTTCATGATCCAATATTTTTACCTTGGATCTGTCGGATGTGATCCATATCGGGCCGACGGCGATGTCCGACGTGTTCTTGATTAATTCGGCGATCATACCGTTCCAGCTGCCGTTTCCCGGGTCCTTGAACCCATACTGGTCGTCGAGCGATTTCCTGATGGTGTAATCGAACCCCGCAAGGGATCCAATATCGTTCAGCAGATCGATGCAATATCCGTAAAAACTGCCAGTGCTGGTATTGTACATGACGTACGGCGGACTGATTCCGGTAACCGCTCGATATACCGGCCTCGCGGCGTTGCTCATTTCTTACATTTATCCGGGCTACCCCTCCGGCGACGGGCTTTATGGTCGCCGGACCCCCGCGGAGCTACATAATTCAGAAAACATAGCTACTATGAGAACGCGGTCGTAGATCGCGGCTAAGTCCGGATTATCGTGTACCGAAGGCTATCGAGCCCTTTTTCTCGCTAATGGTCACGATCTATCGCTTAATTACCGGTGCAATTACAGGAGAGGGCTTTCGAAACAATGGGTTTCTCTATCCCGAAGACGCCTCGGCCACCTAAGTCGAGCGGAAGCCGGCTACAGAGCGAAATTCCTCAATGTCTGACCCGGCGTCGACTTATTTCACTTGCGCCTGAAGAGTCGGAACTTTTAATCCGACTCGCTCGCTCTGATAAAATTAGGCGGATTCGTCTGTAACAAGGAATTGCGGAGTCATAGCGAATTTTTTACATAGTTTTCATGGAAAACAATTTGTTTATTCCGAAGAAAGTCAAAGTTGTTGCGAATCGATTGAACTTTGTGCTACAGGTTGTAATTCCGTTGAATCCGAGGACGATGCTGCTTCGTCTTACTGTCAATTAAACGTGTCCCAACGTCTGTGGTCCCCTTTGGCGCTAATGGTCACGATCTAACGTTTAAGTACCGATACAATTACCGCGAGGGCTTTGGAAACACTGGCCGACCCAGCGCCGATCTATTCCACTCGCACCAGAGGAGTCGGAACTTTTCGCCTAACTCGTTTACCGTGATCTAATTGTTCTCATTTTCATCCGGAGGAAATTTACACCGGGAATTCGATGCGAATCGACACGATAGCGTCAAACTTTGTGCTTCGAACATAGTGGTAACAGATTCTGTTGAATCAAGGGATGCTCCTTCATTTTGCTATCGGTTGATCGTGTCTGAAACCCCTTATTCTCGCTAATGGTCACGATCTTATCGCTTGATCACCGATAGAATTACCGCGAGTGCTTTCGGCACGCTGTCTGATCGAACGTCGATCTGTTCCACTTGCACCCGGGGAGTCGGGACTTTCAAATTATGATGAAATTATGCTTGTCTATATTTAACAATTTGCCTTCGAAAAATTCGTTCGCAGTTCGTTTGTTTAAAGACGGGTAACTCGGAGGAATTGAGAATCGATTGCTTAGCCGATCAAACCTTGCTAATTTAGGGATGGTAATTCTGTGGAATGAAGGGATGGGGCGCTGCTTCGTCTTATCTGCTATTAATTGATCCGATAGGGGAACACTGATGATCCCGTCGCGGAGAATCGACTTGTTACATTCAATTTACAAAGCACGTCGATGCATTTACCGCGTTCAGCGACAGCCCGAAGTGCTTGCTGGGATCCTCGGTGGGAATCGCGCGAACTTCTCCCCTTGCTCGCGCCGTCAACTTTGAACGACAAATCCCGTGGTTAAGGTATTATTAATCTTCGGAACTGCGGCCGTGCATTATACGGAACTCTGATCGCTATCGCTGGCAGCGCTGCGATCCCATAAATTTCGCGGCTAAACCTGGTTTGCCGCGGGTTTTCGGTAATTAATGCGACGAGGAACGGACGGGGCCAGATAACGGGAACACAGAAACGCCTGCCCAAGAAACCCTGACGTACAAGTGTCCCTTTCACGTCTGTCTAACGAAAAACTACTGTCCGCACCACGTCGACAGGGCCTAGAGCTTGTAGTTCTCTTCAGCATTCCCCTGGCAAACGCCTGAGATTCTGTATTAATCTTAATTAAAATAAAAATTAAATAGAGAAACAGCGAGAAAGTATCCAGGGGGTGTAGAAGTTGGGATTATTGCGACCCTCCGTAATTGGTCAATCAGTATCGGTGAATTTTTAACGACTTGGGGGGTGGAATTATATAAGACCTATAAGCTTCCGACCTATCTATAGGACACGATCAGTTATTAATTCGTCGGGTAACCTTTTAGCGGGACCGATATCGGAATCGTAGATTTATCGCCGTTGGCAGCCGGGCGCGCAACAAAGGCAGAGCAATTCGGCTTTGCCGGAGAATTAACGACGTAAATTTATCGTTCGGTACTGGCGACCGGACTCACCCCGAACCGCCTGTTGTTTTTTCCAGCTCGAAATATCGGCGTTACGCGCGCGGGATCCCTGTCCGCGATTAATAACCCGAAAAACTATTGTGACCCCTACCACGCCACCTGGAAATTGGATTATAGGTTTTAGCGCGGAAGAAACGGCCAAACGGATCGCGGAATAATCCGAAAAACGCGTCGCTGTCTCGCAGCCGAAGAAATTGCTTTAACTGTCACGTTTTACGTTCTAAATTCCGAAGCAACATCGAGCAATTTTTTATCGAGCAATTTGGAGGCAAGCGTGATAAGGCGACGCGACTTATGGGAGCGAGCAAACACGTTTGCACCGTGGAAAGCGTGAAACTTCGTCGAGCGAGCAACGATTGAACGTTTTCAGTGGAAAATCCTGTTGATCTCTGAAAGCCCGTAAAATCTTAGCGAGTATGCTCGGTGTTCCCCCCGACAAGCTGTATTGTAACAAACCTAATTTCCGGAAGCTCTCGTCGAGCGGATGGCGGCAGCGAATTTTGTGTCCTCGGTGGTTGAAAATCGCATGGTTGGCGTGAAAGTTTCGATGAGTGGAAGGAAGGACCGTTCGTGGCGTGCGTCGAGGTGATAGTAAATCTTCGAGAGGGAGAGAGGCTCGGTCCTCGTGTTCGTTTGTGTTTCCACACTGGTTGCCGCGGGGATGACACGGTCAAAGCTTGCCTACCCTTCTCTCTTTCTCTCTGTTTCGCTCAAACCAGGTACTGTCACTCTCTCTCTCGTCCATTTTAGTTTTCCTTCATTCTCCTCCCCCATTTTTGCGCGCACAAAGTATTTCCCTTCCCGGCAATGCCGGACACTATAGTTGGCCGGTGTATTGTAAATCACCGGGCGAGCTTTTACCGCGTATTCGCACGCAAATTGGGGCGCCTTGACGTACACATGTATAGAGATACGTTTGTCGGGGCGGGCCGCGCACACTTCGATTTCCACCGAGCTGTGCCGACATTGTCTACGGTCGGCGGTCGCGCGTCTATTCGAGCCTCGGTGGACCAGGGACACCGAAATCAAGGCCTCGGGGAACGCTCTCGACCCTTTCAGGATAGTTCTTAATTGTGGAATGATATTGCACTCGCCGGGGACAATGCGATTTTGGTTTCAGTCGCGTTAATGCACCGCAATTTCGCGGTGCTCGCGTACTCTCTCCATTGAATTCAGCACCGAGATCGAATGCTCCGCCGCCGTAAAAGGTCCGCTAGAACCATTAGCAATCGAAGAATCGGGATTTGTTTCCCCTTTTTCAACACCGCTACCGCGTTATTTCGAATAGAATACCGTTTCCACTGAGAAAACGAAGGGTCAGTGACCTCTGTGACCATCGAGACGATAGTCACCGTGGTCACTGATCTCTGTGATTATTCGAACCAATGATCATGATGCCGATCACTGACCTCTGAGATAGATGGAACAGTAGGTCACTGACCTAAATGATCATTGGGGTTAGCGATCACGGGGGTCACTGCCAGTTGATCAACCAATTCGGTTCACAATTCCGAAACGATATTAATCGAGGAAAAGCGACTCCGAACAATGTAATTTAGGTTTCAGCGAAGTTAAGCGAGAATTTCGCAGCGCCGCGTGTTCTTTATCGAGTTCTCGTCGACCGAGTGTTTTGATCTTGAACTTCGTCGTGTGACGTTGCGGTTGAATGGCATTCGCGGTTCTACGATTCGATTTGCGAAGTTGGATTCTAGTTTTCCCTGGCTTTAATTGATCGACAATGCTCGGTCGTTGTGTTCGTACGAGAGCTCTCGTAGCCTGGTAAGTCTACCTAAGATCGAGAAAATCATTGGTGACTTACTCCCGATTAGTTGCAAATTTTATTCGCATAGTTAATACGGGGGTGTTAAAAAACGTTAGCGAAAAAAACAAAATGGCTGTTCGCGGACTGCTCGTCAATGCGATCGAATGTAGGCCAGCGGGTGGGAATGTAGATCGCGGGAGGTCCGTTTCGAATTTCCCAGGGTCGCGATACAATCTACCGCGCGAAATTCCGAACGCGCATTATACCCGCGACGAAAGTTATGAATTTTTTAAGTGGCCAACCAGCAGAGCGTGGTTGTCGACGTGGCTCGGCACGTTTTCCTGGTAACGCATAATATTCCAATTGTCGGCACTTTGTTCCCGCGCGCCGATCGAAACCAATTAATTGGACTCGCCTTGAATTTCAATTCGCCGAAAGGACCCCGAGGCTCCTCCCCTCGTTATCCGCGACTTCAGTGAAGAGACGCGTAATTCGTTTAACTGTCGGTTAGCCGAATTCGAGTACTTACTGGTCGCGAGACGAAGTAATTGTGGGAATGCTGTGGTTGTTCGACAGAATTATATGCAATTTATTTGCATATAATCGAAACACCGGTGTTTCAATGATCTAACGCTGTTAAACAGTTCTACGAAACATACAATTGTATCGTTTAATTCTCTGCAGAATTTAAACGACTATGTGGGCGTGGCTCTTGTAAAATTTCAATATAATTCGACCCGTTGTGCGGTTAAAATTTCAACCGGCAGATTTAGCGTACGCGTTGCACGTGTTGCACGACGAACAAAGGCTCCGGACTAATCAAATGCACGCGTCGTAACAAATTGAAGGGCGCCCGTGAATATTCTCGAATTAAGCCCCCGAGGCGAACGCTCGTAACTTTTTCCGCGGCTCTTAATAAAACATTTTTTCCTCCCATATGCTGCACAGAGTTTTAAAAATGTTTTCTCGCGCAGACCAGCTTTTTTCAGATTCAAGCAACCTCGGACATTCCACGAAAACGGTTCCGAGTACAAAGCGATACGAAAATAAAACACTTGAAGGAGCCCTGAATACCGCGCGAGGAGGTTAAAGGGCACGGTGCGGTTAGGCGACTGGCAGTAGTGCGTTTTTTCTCGCTCTCTGTGCGCTTGTTAGTTTAAACGCTAGGAGGAATCATGCTGATCTTGTGTTGCTATTCGCTCGCTTAATTTTTACATACCCTCCTGGGCGACACGAAGGGCCGACAGAAAGTTCCGTCGCGGGGTCGGCCCTTATCAACGATTCACGAAAATTACGTAATTTCCACGGGGAACTGCGGCGGCGAACGCGGGAATCTGATATCTGGCGATCGCGCGACCGTGGCATGCTTATTCCCAGTAACAATTATGGAAATAAAGACCATTATTATCGTCGATTTATACTCGGCCGTTTGCATATCCCGCTTCTTTGTCGGCCGCGCGTTATCGAAACCCCGACGCAGAAAAAGGGCGGCCCAGATCCTACGAATAACTAACACTTGTCGGCAAAATTAAAATTTTTCTATTCTCGTGCACCCACGCTGCAGGAATCTGATAAAAAACCGTTTTTCTCCGTCACGCACGCTCTTTGGGAAATCCAATTTTGAGGGAAGAGACGAATACGGACGAATACTCTGGGAACTTCTGCTTCAACTGTGAAGGTTATGCGAATAATTCTGGATCAAACAGTGTATTCTTTTTTCAGCCGAGAATTTCCTCGGACATTTTTCAATTGATGTTGAACAGCAAAATCTTTTTTCGGAGGCCGTAAAAATAGATTGGAACGCAGACTTAATATTCGATTGATAAATTCGAATGTCAGTGAATCTACTTGCAGAAAAAGTTGACGTTCGTTCTTCAAAGGGCGCGAGCAAGTTCGCGATCGAATCGCCCGGAAGGAATTACTCCGGCCGCCGGAAATTAAATCTTCCGTTTTGACGCAGCGCAAAAATGAAATTTCTCCGATAGTTCCCGATAGCACTCCTAATCAGTAATAGGCCAAACGTGGCGGCTGAAACTTCCCGACATGCTGAGAGGATTGGCGTGTTCACCAAAACGATTTTAAACGAAGTAAAATAATCGAGAAATTAAATCGAACAATTCCAAGGGAAACAGTTCGAGATTTCCTCTAACAGACGTGTGTAGAAGAAGATTCTTGTTCGTTCCGTGGATCGAGAAAATGTCCCGAGGCGAAACGATCCCGTAGCAATCCGTAGAATTCTCACGCTCGATCCGTTGCAGATGGTGCAGAAAATCTTGCGCGATCGAAGCGCGGCAGCATAATTTTCGAGCGAACATTCTTGGAACCCGTCCACCGGGCCGCGCGCGTGAATCCTAAGTATTTAATAATACTCGCTTCTGATAAACCGACCGCCGAGTTTCTACGTGAACCGCAACAATGGGACCGGTGTTGCCAATTGCGAAATTCGCGGCAACCACTGTCATTGTTGCCCGGCGGTTCTTGTTCCAACGTGCGGGGGGAATTACTTTGACAAAGGATGCCTGGCATTTGAACACGGCGGCCCCTTGTCATCGCTGAAATTAAACAGTCCGTGGTAGATTTCAGGGATTCGGCTTCGGTTCATTTGTTACTTAAGCCTCGCTGGAAACGTATTATTCACGTCAGTCTTTACCCATGCCCTCTTCTCAATGCGACGCTCCTGCCGGAAAGCCTACATTATCACGCTTATCGCTAATTGGTCAGAATTATTTGTTTCTGAACTCTCCACAAATATTATAATTAGAGAAACCTTCTCACGAGAAATGTCTGGGCATATTAATGAAATTAATCTTAAAAGTGTTCCACAAGATCAAAAGAATGTTCGCGAAGAAATGTTCAAGTGGATGGATAGGTGTAAATTATTAATTATTCGATCTGGGTCTGGCATCGAGTGCAATTTTCATTCAACTGGCGGTAGATCGCGGCCGGACACGGTTTCGCGTGAATTTTCCATGGTTCTGCCTTCCGGTATTTTTCCCGGCGTGGTTCGATTCCGCGGGAACGATAGGGGCGTGTGAAAAAACGCGGCTGGCAGCAACAACGAGCTCGAACGAGCCGCCGCGACACAGCAATAAATTGCTGATATAATGTTGAATTACTGCGCGAAGCCAACGATAACCCAGGCGAGAGAGCCGTTTTATCTGGATGCCGCGTGGCCAGGCCCGTAACGTTAAGTGTGGAAAAATTGATCGCCGGCGACACGACGCGCGACGGTTTATTAAATTCGCCGATGTACGCGTGTACACTGCTCGACAAAACTCGAAGACGCGGCGAAAATTACCGGGACCTGTCCAATTCGCG
>CM052122.1:1396811-1439696 GCA_028454245.1 Halictus quadricinctus | reverse complement strand
ATGAATGTCGGCCATTAGGCAACTCGAGTGGCACGCGAGCAAGGACGAACGTGCAAATCGCGATAGTAACTGGGAACTGTGAACGAGGAACAGGAACAGGAACAGTAACGGCAACCACGTGTGCTCTGGGCCGTGCACTTTTCTGTTGGCGCGATGCAGTTCCCCTAATGAAACTTTCCCCGGAGATCTAGATAGGTGCGTGGCAGCGGTTGCTCTTTCATTTTCGTTCCGCGGACCCTTTAATGCCCATTCACCGTGCACACGGTGCACCGGGTTAATGCGAATTCGTTTGCCGGGCTGCCACGCGGCGCCCGAGACCCGTCCCCGCTTCTTTTACAAGCGAGAGCGAGCGCGAAACGCTTCAAACGCCATGTGCCCACCGCCGCCCGGCTTCAAACAGCTCGAAAAGTCCTGAAGAAGCTGAAGAAGACCTGAAGAACCCGACGATTTTTTCACCGCGAATGTGTGTCACAGTCGTTGCCCCAGGTTTCGAAATAAAAATGTCGAGGTATTTTGTATCTCGGACAAAATTACAAATTCGGTTGCTGGGCGACAGAAGTGAACGGGCCGGTGAACGATTTTGAATAGCCGAATAAGTTCGCAAGCCCTTTCCCTTTCTAGGGGCTCGGGTTCCACGGGCATGAGCAGCTTTTATCAACACTAGAACTACCGAACCAGTCAGAATGACTGGTGGATGATTTCCTCTTTCACGATTACTGAAACTATGAAAACGTTTTCACGAGAAATCCGAGGAAATTCAGTGTTGCTGTTATTATAAAGGGATAAAAGTCTAAGTCGCGTTTAGGGTAGTTCCAGTGTTAAATCTGCGGTGTAGCAGTAATAACGCTGAAGCACGTGAAGTGTCTCAAGTTGTTTCGGCGAGAGCTATTAACCTAACGCTGATGGCCTCTCCGCGCGACATACTCCCGGACCTAACTGGCTTGTTTGTTCCCTCGGTCGCGTCAAAGCCGGGCGTTGGCTCTCTCGCGTATTCCTCTTTTTCTCTCCTCTCCTCTCCTTGGCCTCCTGGTTTTGGATTTTAGGGTTCGCGAGAGCTTCCGTCGGGATAAATGGGGTATCGGTGTGCTCCGGCTCTTCAGGGCCTAGAGTTCCCCATTCAATTCCTGGAATGAGATGCCGGGTAAATTCATACCCGCTCCTCGGAAAACTGCATACTCGGCGCGCGCGCTGCATATGCACCGGCCGCGGAACCGACGAAGATAAAACGCGGCCAGAAGAGGCGGCCCCCGTGTGTGTTATGCTAATTCGCCCCGAGAGCCGATGCGATAGCACACCGAATATTAAAAACCGCCTGCCACGACACACTCGTTAACACCTTCACGCCCTATCAGACCCGTTTGCATACAATTTGCGATCACTCGACCGTCGACCAGGCGATTGTTCACGGAAAATTGACGGTATCCGATTTTCCGCGTGAACATTTTTCGCGCTGCACGTTTTCCTTCAATTTTGCGGTCAACGGCGCCCTATCGCGTTCAGCGTTTTATTTAAAATTTGCGTGAAATGATCTTCGATCGGTGCTCGTATTTTACGGACGCATATAAGACATGTAATACATATTCAAATCGACAATTCAAGAATATCACACTCGACATAGGAGCGCAAAGAACAGTGTCATGTACACTCGTCGCTAAACAATAATTTCACGGGTACTAAAATCAGTGGCAGCGTCGGCCATTAATACGGGCGACAGTAGAGGCTATGGGACCGCTATGGGGTTTCACAACTTACCTCGACGACGAAGTTCCCGTGGCGTTATGCATTTTTCGTCGGGACTCCTCGGGACTGGGCCACGCGTATTTTCGTACTTCCGGTTAAAAATGAACTCTGAACGATCCCGGGAAAATGGACGCGACGTTTCAAGGGGATAGCGAGGGAAGGGGATTGAGAATTTCGAGCGTTGAAAACCCGTCGGGACGGTGAATAAACAGAGAGAAGACGAGAGAAATAGAAAGGTAGAGGGGGATGTGGAACGAACTGCGCCGCGGACTTATTTAAACATTACAAATATTGTCGCTCGTGATAAAATCTTCCCTGGCAGCGTGCACCCCCCGCGCGCAACCCCTGGCCAGCAGGCTGGCTCGCGTTAATGGCGTAACTTCGTTAAGGGTAGCCGGTCCGTTCGCACACGAAAGGAAAAATTTCGCGAGATGAAATTTTATGCAATGCCCGCTCGCGCGCGCGCGATGCACTCGCAGTCCCGTTGATTACGCGGAAATCCTTTGACGGTGCGCGTACGCTTTGAATTTTTTAATGCGCCCGAGAGCGAGCTCTCTGTTTCGCGGCTAAATGACGCGGGATATAAATAAATGGGATTATAATATTGCGAGAGAGCGCAGCCACGAGAATTTCGGTCGTTACGCTGGTAATTAATTGCCTCGGTTCGATTTACTGCCGATGCAGCGACGCGCATTCGCGATTACGCGACTTTGAAAATGATGCTGTGATGGGTCCCGTTCGGTTCGTGATGCTCATTTTTATATCTTCCGGATTTAATTGTTAATTGATCGGGGTCCCGTTCGGAATTTTATAGCGAGTCTCCCCGGACGATTTTTCAATTTCTGGAGCAATTATTCTCTTTCTAATTTCTCCTCCGTCTTTGATTGATCGTTTTTCTGCGATTGCAAGGAAGAAGAGGCGGTTTTTAACCGAACCCTTGTAATTTGGCGGTGTTTAGGATCATCCATTGCACCGCGGCCATACCGAATTATATAATCGTGTTTAGTTCTCGTGTATCGACGGACCATTTATTATCGCGTCTATCTGCGGGGAGCATCGATACCGCCACCGATACCCTCGCTTTTGTTTCGCCGGCCGAATGGATTTAATTGTGGCCGTTTCAAGATTCCCGATTCCCGGCCCCCGAACAATACCAATCCGGTGTATTGTCGGTCGCCGGCACCATTTGCGCATAAATAATCAACCGATCCGGGTAATTCATATTTTTCAAAACGAAAGCGCTGGCGTTCGACTATTCTCCTTAGGGTCTGCTCGTGAAACTCGACTAGATACTAGCCTAAATAGTTAAACAATTGGCTCAGGATTTCTTCTTCCACAATTATTGGAGCTGTAAAGTTGCTCAAGTTGAAAACTTTCTGCTTCAGCCGGCGAGAAATAGAAAGAGAGAGTTCTTTCTTTAACAATTTTAACCTGTTGAAAGTAATATATAATACGAAGAGTAAGAGCATAATTCTCAAGATTTTCGAGATTCCGCTGAGCGTGGCACGTTCGAGAGCCAATGAACATGCGAGGCCGAGCTTTCGGCAATCTTTCCACGTTGCCACAATGAAAAAAAAAAAGAAAAGAAAGAAGAAAAAAGAAATTCGTGCAGCCGCGTGATTTAAAAACTAATTTCTCCCGACTGTGTCTGACAGGCTGAACCAGCGAGTACAACAACGGCGAAACACGCGTTTACTTATGGTGCTCGTTCTGGCGGCTGCATTATTATCTCGCTATTACGTTCCCGCTTCATCTACGTTCTATTTATATTTCATTATTACGACACCAATAAAAATTTCGCTTTCATATTTATTCATTAGATCTTAATGAAAAGTTACTCGGCCGGCCGAGATCCTGATAAAAGTGAGTTACAAGCGACCTCGTTTGCTATAGACCAACATTGTTGCGCGGCGAACGTTCTTCCGACGGAGACGAATTACCAATTTATGCGTTCCCCATAAGGATTAGGCGCTTTCCGTACAAAGCAATCCAACGGTACCTACCCCGTTCATGCGAACGTATAATTATTTCAATCTCGGACGGCGGACCGTTCTAGCCCACGATTTTCACAACTATATTATGTATTAATTTTTTGAAATATTAGGTCGCCCCATAAGTTCCCATTTAAATTCTAAAAATAAAATATGTAATCACCCTCTCGTTCCACAACCTTTTCTGACCTCGGCAAAGACATCATACCGTCACTATAAAATTTCTGCGGTTTCTCATTAAAATACTTTTCAATGATGAATAATAATATAATATGTTCTGTTGGTGCTCGACTTAATGTGTCGGTAAGTGAATAATTAAATGACGAATTTCATAAGTTTTGCAATCGTCGGAATATCAAAACGCCCCACAACTTTTCCGGTCCCCGTTTAACACTAGATGCATCAAATTGACCCGTCAAAATGGCGGGTTCTGAAGATTCTGAAGATCCATCTACGTGGAATTACTCAACAAACTTATTTCCTTAGATATATGGCTGAAAACTTGGATAGACACATTCCTGTTATTTTTATAAAGCGATGTAAAGTACTCACTTTCAATGCTCCGTAAACCTAGTGTTAAAATCGCGGCATAATCGCAGGGGGGGAGGGCACGATCGATAGGTTCGCAGTTCCGTTGGCGAAAATTCGAATTCCGATTGAACGATCCAATTCTCATCGAAGCGATCTCGGGCCACGCGACCGCAATTTTTGCTCGCCGAGTGCGCGCGGTCGTTTTTCAAGTTCTCGTGCGAATCGAGCAGGAAGCTGAATCGCTGACAAATCGGCCCCGTCGGGATTACCGGAAGTCCCGGGCATTTTCCCGGTGACTCGGCCCGGCCGGTTCTCTTCCTCCCCCCTTTGAAACCGGATGTAAACGGAGTTGAAACGCGGCAGCCATGGAATTCGTCGTCGACGCCGCAGGTCCCTCGTGAACAGACAGATAATCACCCTATACAGAAACCCTTGTGTTTGGACAGGCTTCCGGTTGCAACTTGGTCGGAATTGTATCAATTTCATCCCTCTGTCGCGCCTTTTCTTTTGTCGCTTGATTGCGGAGCTTTGCGCATCTCTGCCGGGAACGCGGAACACCATTTTCAAATGGATTAGAACAAATCTGAGCCACTGTAAGATGTTTTAAAAATTGAACCCCTAAGTTCAGGGGCTGTGCTCCTCTCTTCTTCCCCGTATCCCGTGGTTTTGAAGATATTTTCAGAATTGCAGTTTCAACCCCTGAGCTCTCGGGCTGTGTTTTATCTCTTTTCCTCGGGTTTTAGGAAAACCTGCGCGTACACGGAGAACGATCGAAAAATAAAATTTGATCTCCGCGTACTCCAGTTTCCAATATTTTCGAATATTGTCAATTCCGAATTTTCCAGACTTGATCCTCTCTCCTTGATTTAAAATCCATCCGGCAAATTTCACGAAAACTGGCGTATGTGGGTTACATACGTTCCCCTTTCAGGAATGATAGTTCAATTTTGCAGGCTGGTGTCGTCCCTTAACTCATGCTCGTACAAGCCGAATGAAAATGAAAATATGCGAAGCACATTTCTGTAGAAACGAGACCCGCTGATATTGAAATCGAGTTTAGACGGCGAAAATACGCTTTTCCATTATTTTCGGCTCCGGGAGATTCTATTTAAATCGAAGCCGTAAGATTCGACGGCTTTTCTAAATATTTCCCGTTTGAAGAAGCTCTCCGAATATTAGTTTAGCATGCAGCCAGCTGCATCGTGGCTCGAGCCCCCGTAAATTCAAGGTTCTATCGTTCGAATAAATTTTCTTGAAGCTCTCCGCTCCGTCCTACATTTTAAAAGATATCTCAAACATTCACTACGGAAACTTCCTCCGCGGCTCCGGCAATTAGAATCTCTTTCATAATTTTCGAAGGACAATTAAATTCAGTGTATCCCCGCACATTTTAGTGTGTTCAGATTTTAGGGATAGAAATTTCCTTCGATCAATACAAGTAAGTTTCGCGTGAGAGTATGCGAATTTCTCTACAGTATCATTAATTAAAAGGAACGGAAAAAATTTGAGTAATGTGACAGAAGTGGAATAAAAACGTATACAAATTTTCCGAATAATTAATGTAAAGGAAAATTAGATCCAGAACCGAGATGGTTCATTCCCCAGGGGCACTTCTTCGAACTTTTCGAAAAATTACCTGATTCCGAGCCACGAGAGCAAATTCGAATTGCCAAATTTTTGGGAGAATAAATGAGTGATAGGTGCTTATCAGGAGATTAATCACGCCCCGAGAAAGGGTTTGCACACTTTACTGGTACCACACGTGCGTATATATATATATATGCATAGATATAGATATAGATCGGTATATTTGTTGTTGTTGTCGATTTGTTTGTTTTATTTCTTTCTGACATATCATTCGCAGCAGCAGCTTTGTGTCGCACGAAACTCGGAACGGGGGGCTCGCTCGGACACCGGATGTACAGATTGATCTCTCGCTGGCGCGGATCGATCACTCTCGATCTCTCTCCCGCTTGTTACAATTTTCATGTGTCCCGGCGTCTTCTCGATCGACGTACCTGTCTGTGTTGGTTAGATTAGCGTTCCGCGGGATTCTCACACTGCCACGCGAAACTGTCGAGAATGTTCGTCGCGTGGACTTTTACATATTCGGAGAGACACTGTGAACGGTTCCGCTCCTGATCAGGATCTCCACGCCGGAAATCGGAGCTACGCGAACGATTTAGAAATCTCTTGACCGAGGAGGGCCGACACACCATCCTCGTAACACTATTATAGTCTCTGGTATCGGTTAAACTAAACGCGCAAGTCTTATTTAATCTGAAGACACTCTCACACGATCTCACGTTCGCACACTCTCACTCCGCTCACGATCGCTGGAAATCTCTAAGGATCTAACCCTCCATCCTCGTCCTTCAACCCTCTCGCGCCCTGTCGGTTGCACTCGCCGATCCTCATGCGAAATAAATATCTTTGCGAGAAAACGACAATTTGTCTCCTCCGATTTTTCGAGGGTGTACGCTAACTCGTGTGGAATTGTTTCGCTTAACAGCTTTGTAACTTAAGAGTCAGTAGACATACGTGTCGGATAAGAGTCTGCGTTAACCCTGAGCTGCTGAGGTAGATCCCGAAAATAATTAAATTATCGTTGTCAGGCGGCGGATCTTTGTGGAATCAATTTTCCACCGGAACGTATTATCAAACAGAGATGATTTCGAGAGATGAAAATATCGTTCATTTTCGTTTATTAACCGCCACGAGACCTCGCCAGTCGAGGATAAAACAAACGGGGTTGCGTTTCTAAGGTCGCGAACAGTGCGACAACGGTCCAGGATAGAGAAGCAATTAAACAGAATTTACTCGATCGCGATACCGGCCGTATGAAAGCGCATCCGCGCAATCTGCATCGTTGAAAAGGCAAAAATAATTAGATCCGCCCGCGGAGAGTGGCCCACTCGAGGGTTGAACAGGTTTCGCGGAAAGCGCGGGAAGTTCGAAACCGGTGAAACCTGTGCTCTCTCTCTCTCTCTCTCTCTTTTGCCGATGTAAAAATCGTTGGAGCGGCCAGGAAACCGGGCTGTTGATTGCTCGAGTGTGTTCCGAGCGACGGCTGATTGATTTCCATAATTGGAATGCGGTTGCAGCCGATGGAAATTTCTTTGTGTCCCTGTATTAATGAATGGCGTTCGACGTGTCCGAACGAACGCGGGGAATTTATTAACGGTTGGACGATTAATCGAGTTTCCAAAATTCGGATCGACGGCCACGCGCCGCGACACCGACAATCATAAAAGTTTCATTAAACCGAGCTTTCTCAGAAACAATTTTCAGGAATTCTTTCTTCCAGAAATTCCATGTAAAGCGAAACGTGTCGTAAATCGTTTTGAAAAAGATCAGACAAAAATCCGCAGTCTAACGATAAAATCATCATTGGTAAACAGGCTCAGTCTACCAGAGCAGCAGAGGGCGAACAGCGCGCTTAAAAATTAGTTAACAGAGTTAAAACATTATTTCTAGCACAGACTGGATCTTCGTGTAAATTCCCGTTTTCGCCATAGTTTTACAGGTCCTGAAATGCCACGGACCTTCTGCGGTTTTACTAGTTCAAACACGTCGGATCTACACAAAAATCCGCACACTCTGGTAACAAACCTAACGAAATTATCGCCGACGAAAAACGCGCCAAACCAATCAACAGAAACAGAGAGCTACACTTTACCGAAATTGTTAAAAATCCCGGCAGCCTCCGCACGGATTCCCGTTTCCATGGAGAGTTGATGGCGTTAGGAGAACCGGGAAATGTTACGCGTTGAAAGACCTGTGTCTTTTCACTGAAACGATCTCTCTCTCTCTCTCTCTCTCTCTCCGGTGTTTCACAAGTTTACACGGGTCGCAACTGCACAAAAATCCGCAGTAACATAGTAATAAACGCAACGAAATTATCACCGGCGACGGCGTGTCACACACTCGGCAATTAACAAAACAGAGTCGCATTTGCCGAAAAAAGCAAGTGTCGCGCGACGCTCGTTACAATCGCTGAATGCAGCATGCACACAGGTGCATTCATGCTTGACAGGCGAAAAGAAACACTCTCTCCCACTCTCTCAAAGGTTTTCAAAATTGAGAAACCGGGGTCGTTCCCCGGAAAATTCATGCAGCTGGATGTGTGTCCATGTACGCGTGTGTATGTGTGTGTTTGTTTGTTTGTTTGTTTGTGTTAACGTAATAAATTCATTGGAGGGGGTTTGCTCTGTGCGCGACACAGGTCGCGAGATTCGAGCCCCTGTATTGCTATACTTGTAAATCACAACCATCGGAGTATTTAATTTAATAGCTAGACGTGTGTATATATATATATATTTATATAATATATTTTTCAATACATACGTTACGTGTGTACTTCTAGCGTAGTGTTTCTCTGGATCGGGCGACCAGGCCCAATGTACACAGTGTTCTCTGAATTTTTACACGTGGATCCTCGGGTGATCCCGCGGACCTAGATCGCGCGTCAACGTACAAAAACGCGAGAAAATCCGCGGCTTGGAGTTTGGGGGATTTTCCAAAAATATTTTCTCCGTCAACCCTCCGCAGTGCTCCGGGGTGATACGGCTCGGCCGGAGAAAATCCCTTTTCCACTGGAAATTGATTCCGAAAAAATTGATATGGCTCCTCTTCATCGTTGTCCGCGTTCGTTAGTAGCAACATTGCAATTTCCGACTTAATAATGTTACGACGCGATCGATATGTAACGAGACGCTTTTTGTCCTCGTTTATTGTGTCGTAAAAAAAACTCTCTATTGCAATCTACGTAAAAATATTAGGTGAAGGTATATTTAATATCCCTCGGCGAAGCATACCTTGTGGAATTTAAGTCGAGGGTGGTTTTATCGTGTGGTTATTCAAAGCGGCATTGTCATTTTTCATATTTTACCTTGGAATAAATACTGGCAGCGTTAAAATTAGTAATTTGTTAGTCGTTGGGTTTAGTCCAGCGAGCGCCGTTTGGAGCACTATGAAAGGTTGAGGGACGACGGTGAGGATGATCGCAGATAGAAAAGATACGGGGGGATGAATGGCCGCGCGCGTAAAAAAGATCCGCGGGTATCCTCCTCGCGGAAAATCAACTCCTGCCGATACGGATGTAGTTAGTGTAGTGTATAATGTATCATATCATGTAGTACAATAATATATCTACGCACTCCCGAGCCTCCTGTCCAAGAAGGCCCGTGAAGGTCGCGTGTTGCGGCGGTTCAAGCGCGACCTCCTCCACCCTTCAGGGGTTCGACACAACATGTTCTTCCGACCAATTTCGCTGGAATAGGTTCAGGGGTTGGCGGGGGTTGGAGAGCTTTCGGTGGCACCGCAAACATAGGGGGTTGGTTCTGCGTCACCTGGATCTCTGCTCCCTTAACACCTGAGCTGTACGCTCGGTTCGAATCCTTCGCTTCGAAACCGGAAATATGGTATGATTATCGATTCAATTTTCCTAAGATCCGATTAACCGCACTGTTAGGTCCTAGACTGCGAAATTAAATAATTTATTATACAGAAGAAAACAGTAATCCAACTCTCGACGATCTCAATAATCGTAAAAGGAACAATCTCCATTGTAATCTGTGGAATCTCATTGTGTGCTTGTTCGTACGGAGTCGGATACAAACGATTCGAAACCCAATGATCTTCTCCATTGTCCGCATTGTTGAACGTTTATTAGGGAAACGTACGGTCGGATCGTTGAGGACATTACGGTTCCGTAGTTCCGTGGGCGTTCCGCGAACTTGAATTTCCCAGGATTGCGTTGGTGCAGTAAAAATAACAGTAACGATTCAATTAATGAAGTTTCCGCGGGTATGCTCGACACTCTCGGAGCGTTCCGCAAACCGTGGAGAACTTTCGCGGATGGTGCCCACCGGGTAGCAACAAATACCGCATGCATAATTAACCGGGAGGTTTCATTTTCCAGCGGGCGGAGAAAACGACATTGTACGGTCTTTCGTGCGAGACGTTTATGTCGCTCATTGTTCCCGGCAATATTATAATGAGCTGGTCGGGCAGAACGCGAGGACGAAAGATCGGCAAAAACTTTAAGGATCATGCGAGATACATGGGTCGAATAATTACGGGAAGTGGCCGCGCAGCTCACGCTAAATACTTTGATATAAATACTTTATAGCTTTACTATAAATGCTCTACTAAATATATTCATTGAATTAGTTCCACGAGATCATCTTTGTAATTTCAGTGATTGTGAAATGAAAAATCTGGAATCGGTGGTAGGTTTAGTGTTAATTGGATTGGGGAGGGGAGATCTCGATCAAAACGCATCGATTCGGGGAAAAACAGGCCCGTTGCGAAAATGACCGGCGAAATGGGAAACGACTCCGGAAAACTGCGGGAAAAACTGGGCCACGAGCAGCAGTCACGTGCTCCGGCGAATCGAAGAATCTACAGGCGGTCGTCGGTTCGATTTCCGGGTCATGGCGTGATAGGGTGGGTTTAACCGTTCGAGTGGCCATCCCGGGTCATCCCGGAAACCCGGTCGCAGAGTCCCGAGCCCCGTTTCCCTCAACTCGGGAAACGGGCGGAGTTGTTGGTCGATTTTACCGTGACGCCGTTCTATAGGGTTCCTTTCACGACATCGAATTCTTCCTAAGGGTCACCATGAGCTCGTTCGATCCCGGGAAACATTCTTTCTGAAAATGATCGCGCAAGATATGCGGCTTTATCGCGAGGACATTGCATAGGCGATAACCGTCGTTCTGTCACCCTTAACCCTCAATTTCAGGCCCTGAAATTGAGGGTTAAGGGTGACAGAACGACGGTTCATGAAAGATTCAATTATTCCTTTCCTTCATTGTGTTCAAACTTACGGTCAGATTATACTAGGCAGACGCTGAGGGTGTACAAATCCTGGATTCCAAAACGGGATAATCAAATTCTGTCAATAGAATTTCTTTACCCCGTTTTTGTGTAGACCCTGGTTTATAGAACCACAGCGTTTACCTGCTTAGTATAATCTGACCCTTAATCGCGCCCCTCCCACGGTATCATGCGACGCCGATACTGTTTGCATAACAATGCCGGGATGCCACGGGCGAGTAAACACGTGGCTTTTGTGTTTTCTCCGTCTGGGGTCACTGAATTTGTTACTACGTTGCGTCAGTCAGTGTCCATTTAGCTGTTCGCGGGAGTAGATCACGGTGAAACGATCAAGAAATCGTGTTAAAAGTGATAGTGGTAGTGATTTCTCTATATGTGTCGCCAAGACCTGGGAGATAAACGTCGCGGAGTATCCGCACTACCGCGGGGTATACCCTGTGAGGGGCCGCGGGGAGGCCTTGGACGCCGAGGGTGTCTCCTGCACGATAAACGACGCTGGTAAGACATATTGTCGACATATATCGAGAATTCGCTATATTCCCACTGTATTTCGCGTAGAATCTATCAAGTAACTTCAGATATTCAAAAATTATAAATAGTAATTCTCCATATAATTCTCCAATAATTCTCCATAAAGTTTCGTTTTTCTTTTAAAAATATCGAAAGTTTAATTGTTGTTCGTATATAAGGTATGAATGTGTTAAATTTTCATGTTCGTTTAGACGTGTGGTCGCGAAAATAATTTGAGTGATAACAGTCAATGGAGAATGTTCGGTTCTAAAGTTAGTTGGATTGCGTGTGTGGGTGGTGTCCGTGTGCTGGTGGGCCGGAAGTCGTCGCGTTAACGGGAGGAAACGCGTGTCGGATGACGGCCGGAAGTAATCGGGCGGAAGCGTGGCGGCTAGTGTCTTTGGAGGAACACCTTAATTGCTTAGCCCACGTAACCGGTGTAACGTCGTGGGGGTGTGGTTGGTTGGTTGCTGGTTGGCCGGCTGCCAGCTTGTTCTCGTCGATGGAAACTTCGTTCCGGGCGAAACAGCCGTGAAACGCGGCCTACCGTGAAAATAAAAATCGTGTTTCGGGCTGATCCGCGTTCCCGTTCGCTGATCGTTCTCCGGGACGCGGGACACGCGGTTCGATGCGACGGTGCACTGTCCTGGAATTCGCGAACCCCCTCGTTTTCGCACATTACCCGATGAAAAACGAGGCGTTTCGGACGTCGCGGTCAACTGCCCTTAACCCTTTGCAATATTGTCCTCTTTTTTATTCTCTCCTTTCGTGCGGAGGCCAACCTGAGTAACAATCGTCCATCGAAACGCCAATTGTTGAGGTGGCCGGCAGGCATTTGGCCTTGACTGTCACGCTATGTTAAGCTGTGCCCTTTTTTCTAGACATTTTATCTATTAAATAAAAATGCATACCACCGTGTTTGCACGTGTCTTTGTTACGTCTGTACAGAGCCTTTTTTGTCGATACGAACACTAAATCTCTCGGAATTAAGAGTAGCAGGCAGCCATCTTGTGACGTCATACTTGCCTGAGAAAGCGTTTTCTGCCGAATATTACAAATTACTCCACGATGAGGTAGAAATTCGCAATTTGGGCTCTGGACGTTCCGATATCCGATGGCAACCGTCATTCGACGCAGATCAGGAAAGTACGTTTTTAATTAGTATAGGGGGAGAACGAACATTTAACGTACTTTCAGTCGCGACGCCAACGTTCCCTGCGAATGCATCAATTTGCAATTAGATTTGTTTGTTTTAATATTTCATCGTTTCCGTTTCGGTTTCTTGAAAATTGTCCAACTTGGCTTGTCTGACCATTCCCGGCGTAATCTACTTATGCCCGAAGGACTTATAATCGTTCGAGGTACCGTAGCTTCTGCGTAAGAACTATTTGAAGACTGTGTTGTATTATTAGTGGACTGCGGGTCTTTATGCATTTATGGCTCACGGAAATTGTCAGGAAATGCTATAATATAAAATTCGATTTTTACTTGATTTGGATCTCTAGTGGCTGTTCCCATTAAAAATAGGATTTTATTTCATTCTACTTTCTAGAGATAGAAAATATATCCAAGATTTTGACCCTTGCCAAGGTCATATACGTATATTGCAGAGAGATTCTCTTAATTTCGAGAGATTTAACATTTTTAATTGATCACTTATTTAAGAGGTAAAATGTCTAGAAAAGAAGGCACAGCGTAACATAGACAGTCAAGGTTAAATGCCTGCAGGCCCCCTTAACCCTTTGCAATATTGTCCTCTTCTTCTTCTTTATTCTTTTCTTTCAACGTGCGGAGGCCAACCAGAGTAACAATCGTCCATCGAAACGCCACCGCAATTGTTAATATCGCGCCTCCGACAGGTCGCCAACTATTTCCCAGGGTTCTGCGGGTCTCGGTTCCCCGTGGGAGCAAGCCTAAGTGCCCCGTACAGCTCTAATGACAGCTAAACGCCGACGCTCGAGAGAGCGGCGACTAATTGGCCCGTCCTTAATCGGTGATCATTAACTCGGGCTCCGTCGGCTCCGTTGCCTCGGGCCTATAAAAATGAACGAACTCTAGAACCCCTTGGATGAAAGGGGTGGGGGTGGGGGTGGGTTCTGACGAACCAGGTGCGCGGGAGAAAGTTTACGATCGTTCCGGAGGAACCGTAAAGCTCGAATTTCGAGTCGGCGCGGCGTCGAGCGTAAATATTCACAGCCGTGTTAACAGAGACTTTTGCCGCTCGTAAAAGAAACGGCTCGTGGCTGGGAATGGTACCCTTTCCGACGGTGCCGGTCATTATGCGAATAACACTTCATTCGAATGAATAATTGATGCGCTTATTTATCGGGCTGGCCAAGGAGCTCGCTCCGGTTTCTACCTGGTAAGCTCCAGGAAAAAAGCGAACGAGCTTCTCGCAACAGGGACGTTTATCGTCCCTGTCTTGGCGACATATATGGGGAAATCACTGTAGTAATTTTTCCTGATGGAGAGGACGACGTATGCGATTGATCGCGTTGTACGATGGTGAACCATATTTCTATATTGTGAGAATTGTGGACTACTTGGATCTGTTTGTCGTTCGTGAAGTATGGTTGCTCGCAAAACTGAATTTGTTCGATCAGCTGTCAATTGAAACTGTCGTTGGCAGAACCGACACCGGTTTGCCAGGGAAATCGATATCTAATAGGTTCGAGGCTCTGCGAATAACTAATTCCCACCGTTGCTCTCTCCGGGAGGAAGGGCAAGGAGTAAAGGGTTACGATTGGGAAGGGACGAAGGGATACCGTTTGGATAGGCGAGGTCGGCTTTCACGTTCGCCTAAAACTATTGAAGCGTCGCGCGCGTGGTCCCCTTCTTGGACGGGAGCTCGCGTCGGGTTTTGGACAGTGCCACGAATAAAGTAACGTTCTCATTTGTCTATCCTAATAATTAAAAATCTTGTGTTTTGCCCGTAGCACGGCTACGAACGTGTTCTCACAACCTTATCACAACCTTATTTATAGAGTGCCCTGCTGGCGAGCTCGAGTTATTTTTTATCTTTTTCCTGTTTATCTCTTGCGAATACCTAGCGCTTCTTCTTTTTCTTCGCACCCACACGCTCACACACACACAAATTCTCTCTCTCTCTCTCTCATTCTCTCTGGCACTTTCTCGCGGTAGCTCGACGGTATCCACGTGTCGCCACGCGATACGATATCTGATGTCGCGTCGATTCTCTCGTCTCGCTTCTTCCCTCTCGTTGCGCTTTTTTGTATCCGCCTGTCTTCTAGCCGCGTCCTCTTTCCTCGCGCGTATCGTTTACAGGCGAGAAACCGATGATCGCCTCGTAAATCGGTAACGAGTCGCGTCGATCGTCGGGCAGAAAAATCTGTCTCGTTTCCGGATATCCGAGAACGACTCGCAACGATTGGTCGACCGACTTCCGGCGAAACGTTTCGTCGCGCTCGCTTCCGGTCGGCCGCTGCAGCCTGGCCAAAATTCTCGCAATTTATTTCCGAAGAATCTGCGAATAATTCCGCGGGAAAATTATGCAGCCAAAGGGTTCCAGTCTTGTTCAGATTTTCTGTATCGCTTTACCCCTGCTTCGTTCAGAAAAATATTGACGGTGTCCCTTTTTTATATATTGAATGATATATCTTATATATCCGAACTTTTCAATTTTTATCTCGGTCAATAAATTACTTTGATTTCAAGGAATTTTTGAAGTTGCCGACTGAGCACGAGTGTTGAAGTGGGGAAAGAGTATAACAGAAAGCGAGTATATTAACACTAGGTTCACGGAGCACTAGAAGCGAGTATTTTACATTACTTTATACAATTAAGAAGAATGCTTCTATTCAAGATTTTAGCCAGTTTTTAAATAGTATGTACCTAAAGGAATGAACGTGTTGAATAATTCCACGTAGATGGATCTTCACGATCTCAATGATCGTAAATTCAAAATATTAGAACCCGAAAACCTAGTGTTAGATACAGGACTGCTCTGATATACAATTTCAAAGAGACCCTGCACCCTTTTCTGTTTCGCTGCGATTTCCCGAGAATCTTTCGCAATCCTGCAACACCTCGAGCCGTCCCGAGGCCGTGTTGCGCATTAACGAAAGCATCGGTGAAAAGGGTAGCGTGTTGCAGGAAAACAATATAGCGGACGATACAGCAGCCATTTCCGTGCTCTATCCGCCGAAGCCATTTCTCTCGGGTCTTTGTTTTTTTCGCGGTTGCTTTCCACTCTGCAGCCCTTAAGACACAAAAGGTGCGCGATCCGCAGCACCGAAACCAATTCCCCCAACATTCGAAACGATTGTTCATCCGGCCGCCACGCTTCCACGCGGTGCATCCCCGGTAATTTTTCACAGCGGAGCGTGCAGAGCGTGCAGAGCGTGACAGAAGAGAGGATACTTGGAATAACTGTAACAAGAAGAGCGAACGAGCGCCGAGGAAACTTTTCATCGGAAACGGAACACGTTCCGGACGTGTTTCCCCTTGTTCCTACGAATACCTCGAGCGGGTGTTGACTGCGCCGAAGCAGCCTAGGAACCGGGAAAAGAGTCGATCGTACTCATCGGAATGGGATTGATAAACAGAGTTTATCAAACCCCCTCTGAAGATCGAAACGCGCGCGGAGTCTCTGCACGCTCGGATCGACGTCAAAGACTCTTTGATGAACGTCGACGCACGTCGAGGAGCACGGAGATTGAATCTTTGTATTCCGCTCGCGTGGAACGCATCCGTTCGATGCAGGATCTCTCCGTGTGTTGTCTCGCAGGAAAGAGGACGTCGGCCATCTTGACGAGATAGGGTGTCCCCGCGACCATTGGAAAAACGAGCTGAAACTCCTTCGGAAACTCGTCGCGTTTCTCCGCGCAGAAATCGTCTGTTATTTTTAAATTGATATTCACGGGACACCCTCTGTACTAGCACGCAAAGGCGGCGCTCCCTTCGCTCGTGCATCCGGAGTTCCACCTCGTTCACCGTATAACACGCGCCTCGACGCTCCCGGAATTCTTTGTTAGTAATATTCACAACCATAATATTCGCGATTGATAATGAACGGGCTGGCTACTACCGTCCTCCGCGGCCGCCAGACGAGCGAGACCCATCTCTCGCTCGTTGTTGCTGGGGGAAAAACCGAACGCTCCTCGACACCATGTCTCGAGGGCCAACCCTCCGCCCGGCCCTTTGAGATTGGTCGTTTGATATCGCCGACGATTAGCGCCGACTCGCGCACCCTCGGGCGCCGTTTATGCCCTGCGAACCAATCAAACGTTCCCGTAAACGATCTTGTGTCACGGGAGAGGAGCATCGAAGAGTCTTTGTTGCCGAGATTAGCAATTATTCCTGCGTTCGACATTTCCTTTTTTCGAGCAAAAGAGTTCGTTCCTGTCAAGTTTCGAAAATTTCGAAATAGTCCCTCCGTGACTTCTTGTCCTCCGATTTGTGAAGAGAACGGTGAACGGGTTGTCGAATGAAAAATTTTTGCAACTTAACACGTTCGCTACCGCCGCCCTTTCTTACCTTAAAATGTGTTACTCTTATTTTGCGAAATATTAAAACAATTTAAAATAATTGGACTAAATTGGTGACAGTGGTAGTCGGCGAGTAACCCTGATATTTTCGACATGTCAATTTTTGGAATTGAGGGTGTGCGTGTCAGAAAAGAGTTTCACAAGGATGTTCGCGGTTAAAGACGCAGCCTTGACTCCGTTTAACGGAGACGATTGATCGGCTAGCTCGATTGACCGTGAATCGTTTCGACGGCCTTGCGACCATAAGTCTGTTTGAGGGGTGCGGGGGAGGTTGGAGACCTCGAAGCATCGGATAGCCGACATCAAACAAGACGTTCTTCTTACTCCTCGGGGCTTCTCGAGGAGAATCTTCGGAGTCGGGCCTCGCCGGTAGTAGGGTAACCATCCCCATTGTTCCACGGATAAATCCCCGTTCGTTTCGAAGAGGACTGTGTCGTTAGGGCGTGTTGTCCACCTTCCGAAGAAGAGCCAGCCGGTTGGCCGGACGCGTGTATGCGACACGCGCGCGATACACCGGTATCTTGGAGATCTAACTTCTACAACGTGTCTTAACTGGAGTCTTGGTCGATTTCGTAGAAAATTTCCTATCCGTAAACGCAAGCGGATATCGGCTCCGCTCGTGGGGGCTGGCAGCGCGAACTATCGCTGACTATCGTTTTCTGTCAGCCATCGGTGCTCCGGTTCTTTTCCTGGACAAACATCCTCGAATCTCGAACCAGTCGTCGAAGACTATACCGTAAATATCTTCGTTGCACCCAGTCTACGACAAAACCCCCGCGGACAAATTTCCAACATTCTGTTCTTCAAACATCCTTTTCAACCCCTAATCGGTCACATGTCGTTAATTCCTACGATTTGAACACTAGGCTCGCGGGACTCGTGAAAATGACGGGTTTCAACGCTAAACCTACCAAGCATTAACAGTGTCTGGTAAATATTGCCTTATAAAAATAGCAACCATAAATTTATTGAGATTGTCCATAATTTTCAATAGAATCCACGGACAAGGAAATTTATTCCACTATTCTCCATAAATGAATTTTTATAGGATCAAAAATTGTAAAATATAGAACCGGTCATTTTCACCGTGGTAGGTTTAGTGTGAATATTTTTAGCTCGCGATTATTGTAAAGAAAATGGCTGAAAATTTGGATAGTCATATCCCCGTCATTTTGATTGCACTCATTTCACTGCTCCGTGAACCTAGCGTTAATTTTCGTCCAGAACTTTTCGCTTCCTGTTCTTTCGCTTCTAAGGGCCAAAGATCACTGATCGAGGATCGAGTTTTGTCGGACAGAATATCCTCAGATATTTTCAGCGTCTTTCGACGAACTGATCCGGCGATTCGCCTAATCGCCGACGGCTCGGCAGGATCCACGGCAGACGGAACGATCCATGGTTTCCTCGGCGATCGAGAAGCCCGGTCCAGTGGCGATCTAACGATACGCTTCCGGTCGAGTGCTCTCGTGATCGAGGGCCGAGAGGGACGAGGAACGATCGGCGCGGTCTCAGCTTCAATTTCCGTAAGATCCGGTATCCGGTGCGGCTTGTTTCCTCAGTCAGCTCGCAGGATTAATGGAGCAACTTTAATGAAACCGGGCTCTCGCGGCTGCCACTGCGAAATTAGGCTATCGCGTCCCCTGTCGTTGCAGTTAATCTTTAACGCGACGCGAATTTGTAACCGCCCCCCGTCGAAGTTGGATTAGCAAACGCAAGTTGAAATGATAAAAAAAAAAAAGAGAACGATGCGTCTCTCTGGAAATTGCGCCTCCGGTGCGACGACGCGCGAAATAATAAAACAATCGAAAAACGTAATAACCGCCGGAAATTCCGACGGGAAAAAGATTTTGCAAGCTGGACGCGAATGATCGACACACTGTTGTCTCCCTTCTAATAGATTTTCGAATTTCCCGGGGAACCGCTCTGTGCAGAATTCGCCTAGTCGCCATGTTTACTCGATCAAATCCTCGCAACACCGAATTCTTCCCTACTATTTCGCAAACAAAACCTCGATGGCATTTTTAATTCGACTTAATTGTTCGAGGAGTGGAACGAACCAATTTTCCAGGGCCCGGCAATGTGACCCCATTAAAATAGTATCAATCATTCACGGCCACCGTTGCAACTCAACGAAATTCGAATCTCGATCGTTCCGGAGGACGCTGTGATCGATCGATATGCTCGGTGACGATCGTACGACCGCGGTCACGAGGATTTCGTCGAAAATAAACGCCGAACCGAGAGCGGAGCCGGGTTCCATTGAAATTCCCGGTAATTTGGTTTTGCGCTGGTCATGGTAGCCCCGAAGACCACGCGATCGTTCCATCGACGTAAACTGGATGACCGTGACCAGATCAGAGAGCAACCAGTCTCCAATTCGCATAATTCCCCGGGCCCGGCGCCTAAGGGTACGTTTATGTCGGATAAACGCCTCCATTCGAGAACAATGGAACGTATTTTTACGGTTCCGTCTGATCTCCGATCGTTTATCGAGATGATCCAGCTCGGACCCGAAGGTACCCTAACTCGGACCGCGTTTCTGTAGTCGCCGAGTGATCGATGATCGTTGACCGTGGCCGCGAGAGCGAAGCATGAACGAGAACGAGTAACAAGAGATTCCTAAGCCACCGAGAGAGACGATTGTTGTTTCCTCGAGACAGGGGGAGCCGGCGAGAGTTGATCGGCCGTGGGTGTTCAGCGTATGCGCAGCAGCCTTCTGAAGGCTCTCCTGTAGTCGAGGTTGAAGATCGTGTAGATGAGCGGGTTCAGGGCGCTGTTGACGTAACCGAGCCACGTGATGAAGTAGACGACGCGGTCGGACGGACAGCAGGCCGGGCAGAACGGCACGATCACGTACATGAGGAAGAACGGCAGCCAGCAGACGACGAACACGCCCATGATCACGCCTAGAGTCCTAGCGGCGCGTCTCTCCTTCGACAATGAGATCCTCTGTCGTTCCTCGATGAACTGGTAGACCGTGGTGGTTGTCGGTGCCGTTCGGCTGCTGCCGGCCGTTCTTCTCGATGAGGATGTTGTCGCGTGTCTTCTCTCCTCGCCGATCGTCACCTCGGTCGGCTCGTCGTCGATCAGGGAGGGTTTCGCGTGCGTGCGGGGCGTCGATTTCTCGTTATGGTTGGTCTCGGAGCTGACGGACTCCTCGTTGTCGTCGGCCTCGCGGTGCCTCGTCGACTGTACCGCGCCCAATCGGCTCTGTCTGGCCCTCTCGCGCAGCCTCCTCCTCGTGGCCAAGAAGATCTCCAGGTAGACCAGACTCATGAGCAACAACGGTATGAAGAACGAGCCGAGCGACGAGTATATCACGTAACCCTGCCTCCTGGTCAGCTGGCAAGGCGTGCCGGGCTCCAGCTCCTCCGGCCAGTCGTTCCAACCGGCCAACGGCGGCGAGCTGATCGCCCCCGAAAGGATCCATACGCCCGCGATCGTACCCAACACCCGCTTCAACGTACGTTTCTGCGCGTAATTGATCGGATCCGTGATCGCCCAGTAACGGTCGAGCGCGATCGCGCACAGATTCAGAATGCTCGCGGTGCAGCACAGCACGTCGCAGGTCAGCCACAGTTTGCACAGGTGGATCCCGAAGATCCATTTGCCCAGCAACAGGTACACCACGTTGAACGGCATCACCAGGATCGCCACCGCCAGGTCCGCAACCGCCAACGAAACGATGAAGAAATTCTGCACGATACGCAACGGACGATAGGTGAAGACGCTCAGGATCACCAGAGCGTTGCCGAGCACCGTCGCCAACACCAGAAAGCCCAAGGTCAAAGAGGCCGCCGCGGCCTCCCACACCGGCAAATTCGAACCGGTCTCCTCTTCCGGAGGACCGCAGCCGGACACCTCGTAGTCCTCGGTCATCGTGCCCCCGGACTCGCCGCTAGAGTTCATCGTGCAATGCCCGACGGTCGACCCTGGAACAATGGACGTTCGTTAGCGATCGATCCGGACCGCGATCATTCTCATTAACACTAGAACTACCGAGTAATATTAGGTTGGCAAGAAAGCAATTTCGGTACTTTTAGGTGAAACTAAATCCAAATTCTTTATCAAAGCAATGAACTCTAATCGAGAAAATATTTTCCATCTTGTTCTATGATCTTTTGCCATCTTTCTGGTACTGATCCTTTTCGGTGAAAAACTGATCCAAGCGCGATTTCAGACCATCATAGTGAAAGTTTTACCATTCAAAGAGTTTTGTAAACTTCGGAATAAATGATAATCTGATGGTGCAATGTCAGGGCTGTATGGTGGATGTGATATCACTTCCCAACCAAGCTCCAATAACTTTTCACGTGTTACCAAAGATGTGTGTGGCCTAGCGTTATCATGGTGAAACACGATTCCTTTGCGATTTGCCAATTCTGGCCGTTTTTCTTTGATTGCTATGTCCAGTTTTGTTAGTTGTCGACATTAAACTTCTGAATTAATGGTTTGGTTCCTTGGGAGAAGCTCAAAATACACAATACCTTTGTAATCCCACCAAACTGACAACATGATCTTCTTTTGGTGCAATTCAGCTTTCGGCGTGGTTTGGGCTGATTTATCACGCTTGGACCATGATCGTTTTCGAGTTGTGTTATTGTAAACAACCCATTTCTCATCACCAGTGATGATTCGCTTCAGAAAAGGGTCGATTTCATTTCGTTTGAGATGCATATCGCATATGTTGATGCGTTGCGTTCAGTGAATTTCTTTCAATTCGTGTGGAACCCAAATATCGAGCTTCGTAACGATTCCGAGACTTTTTAAACGATATTCTATAGTTGTATGCGAGACATTTAACCTGTCTGCAATCTCTCGGACAGTTATATGACGATTCGATTCAATAATGGCTTTCATTTGGTCATCATCAACTTCAGATGGTCGACCAAGAACGTTGGTCGTCTTTAAGTGAGAAATTTCTAGAACGGAATTTTTTTAAACCAATTCTGGCACGTGCGTTCTGTTAAGCAATCCACACCATAAACTTCACATATATCTTTGTGAGCCTCGGCAGCTTTTTTACCTCTACGGAAATAAAAAAGCAATATGTGCCTATAATGTTCGTTTTTGCACTCCATGTTCAAATTGACACAGAGCTAACAACTTTAATCAAAATTACGTGTAATTTGCTTCAAAAGTAACCTAAAAGATGCAGTTATGAAATGTCAGAAAGAAAACAAATTCAACGTTAACAGAAGTCAATCAAACAAAACATAAAGCCAACTATTAGTGAAAACCGAAATTACTTTCTTGCCAACCTAATAAATACAACTGACGAATATTGCTTTGTAATCATGACAAGACCACGTCTATTCGAATCTAATACTATTTCTATTCCAACATGTGCTTCAATGAAAAAGTTCATTCAAGACATTCTGATGAAAACATTTTTATCATTTCAGTAATTGTGAGAGAAAAAATTTGGAACCAGTCATTTTGTCTTTTTGAGCGCCGAATATCCTTGTTCGATTCGGCCGAAGGGAAACCGGATGCCCTCTTCTCTACGACGATCAGGGTGGAAACAACCCTCGGAGTTGGGGTGGAAAATATCATAAAATTGAGAGAAATCGTCCAGGCATTAATCCTGGTAGCATGTAATTCTGGTGAGAACGCGTATTGTCCTCGCGTAAAGATCGTGATTACCGAGGACAATCGGATTTGGGAGGATGGAGGTAATTTATTAATGCTGAGATTCGTATTCATAGCGATCCGAAACATCTTGCAAACGGAGCAGACAGCGCGGAACTTACATGGTTGTAATGTAGAGGGAGCGAATGCGCCAGAGGACGATTTACGAGTGCGCCACTCGCAGTAGCGACACGTTAAATGGCACCGGTGATGTAAACTGGACAACAGTACACATATATCGCGAGAGAGAGCGAGAGAGAGAGAGAGAGACCGCCGAAATTCTAATGTCACCCCGATCAAGGATTACTCGGCTCGGCTCGGCTCGGCTCGGCTCGCTTTGATCCGCCGCGCGAGAAATCTCGCAACCTTGTGCTCGCGCAACCCGGAAAACCCGAGAGAGGTCTTTTGGTGAATGGAAAGTATGCGGCGGGGACTTGCGTGCCACTTAAACCCACCCCCGTCCTATTTCCATTATTTTCCATGTAACTCCTCAAAGCCGGCGATTACTTTGCGGCGACGGGAAATGGAGGTTTCTTCCTGCTCGCGATCGACGCTTGGAAATTAAACGCGTTCCTCGCGATTAAACGGCACAGCGAAAGAATCAATTCTGCACCGCTACTTTTTAACCCTCGACTGCGTCGAGTCGATCTTTTCTTGTTGGTCGACCGAGTTCCGTGTCCGTTTTTCGAATTTGCTATACTCCCGGCAGCGCGGAAAGTAATTTTTAATTTTAAACCTGGTAATTTTCCGTTAGCGTCACTGAGAGAGAAATTGATGGTTCAGTGTTCGGTTTTTAACTGGCTGGTTCGATTAATCTTCTGTTCGTTCCACTTGCTTCTGATTGTGTGACGTTAGTCGATGTCGGAACATCGAAATGCAACGCGCCTGCTTTATAAAATATTGAGATAATTCAGCGGAGGAATTAATTTCCTAAGGAACTAAACTCCGGAGTAAATTCCGAGATTGCGAACGTCACATATCTGTGACTGTGTTGGTGTAAAAACATGGCAGGTGTCCATTGCGAGTGGAACGAAGACGGGTCAATAAACGAATTTTTTCGCACACTTTAATCGAGAGCCGCCATTATGGAAGACGAAGGGGAGATGAAGGGAGTTCCCGGGAAAATTGATAGCCCTCGAAACTACGGTTTAAAGTTCCATTTTATTCGTTGTACCAGGGACTTGAATGGTGTAGGAGCAAAATTGATGGCCCTCGGGTTTAGGGAAATTCCATTTTATTTGCCGGTAAAGTGCCCGGAGGGTTCGGCAATGCAATTGATAAAGCAATATTAAAAGGGCCCCGTTTGGGCGCGGTAACCGAATCGATAGGGTCAAATTAATAGCCCTCAAAGCTGGGGGTTGAAGGTCCATTTTATCAATTCGCGTAGAGATCCGCCGGATGTGGAAACAGAATTGATATTATGATGATAAATTCTGTTTCATTTCTCGAACCGAAGGGCACAGGGAACTCGGAGATCCGATTAATAAAACAATAGAGAGTTTAAAGTTCTATTTCATTGATTAAGGACTGGAAGGTCGCAGAAACCAAATTGATAATACTAATAGCCCCAGGAAAGCTGGGGGATAAAGTTCACATTCGTTACGCAGGGCCTGAAAGGGCGTGGGGACCGAACCGATAGGACCAAATTAATACTTGGAGAGTTACGGGTTCAAAATTGATGGACTACAAAGCCCGGAGTCGAAATTCTACTTTATTCATTACCACATCCAGGGACCCTGTCCGGACAAAATTGTCCGAACAAAATTAATAACCATCGAGGCCAGTGGTTAAATTTTCATTTTGTTCATTATCTGGGTCGCTGCCGGTGGTACGGGACGAAAATGGCTGCCTAAAATCGCGCGGTCGCAAATTAAGCGAAAATTCGAAAGACGCCTGTCTTCCGGCTAATTACCTTCGGGGAATTTAATCGTGTTCAAAATAGCTCGTGAAAACCGTGCTCTCTCAAATATTTGTCCTCGCTACAAACCGGGCCGGGCCCGAGCCCGAGCCCGAGCCCGAGCCCGAGCCCGAGCCCGAGCCCGAGCCCGAGCATCCGCGTGCAAGAAGCCGCACGCGACGCATACATTCCGCAGCTAATTCGCGGGACTCTCTCTCTCTCTCTCTCTCTCTCTCTCTCTCTCTCTCTCTCTCTCTCTCTCTCGCAGTGCCACGAAATTCCTCAAGTTTTTCCACGACGAGGATGGCGAGCCCCGAGGATACTTTTACTTGTGCTGTATAAACTCGTGCGACGCGTTGATTAAAGAGAACGCTAATCCGGGGTGTACCGTCCCGGCCTTGGAGACATACAGTCAGTCGCATAAGTATTCGTACGCTCTAACTTCTCAACAAAATTCAAGCAATACAGTCCAATATTGACAATGTCATGCGATTTTTAAGAGATGTACCTATTCTGGAACTGTCGCTCGGAGGATATACGACAGTTACGGAAATGATACTGTAATGGAATTTTGCATGCAAGAATCGTGTGCAGGGTGGTCGGTGTTTGGCCAGCGAAATTAATTTGAGAGCGGAATAACCGGACTGCGAAATAATGCAAGTGCAGAAAGAAACAAGGGGAGAGGAGAATGATGCAAAGGCGTTCTCGGGGGATGCCGTTCGAGCGGGAACGGTTCGGCGGAGTAATCAGCTTTGAAAAACAAAAGATTCGAAAGCGCTGTACGCTGTTCAAAGGGGATTAAACGATTGTCGGTGCCGTTTCAGCGCGCGACTGCTCCCTGCGGTCTCGCGCGGCGTAACACACAGTGGCCGGCGGTTACGGCGCGGTTACCATGAAATTCGCGATCGCCTTAATGGTCTCTCTTTCTCTCTTTTCCCCAAACCTCCATCCCGTTTTCACCGTAGAAATTCCGCGGCATTCGACTCGATGCGGCAACACACAACGCCGCGCGAAACTGTTACTCTCGCAACCCCTCCTCCCGGCTCCCTTTAGTTATGCAATCTCTCTCGGGGGCGCGCGCGCGCGCGCGTGATACTCCCTCGACCAGCGGTCATTAGAAATTTAAATCAACGCCGCGGAACGATAGAAATTTCTATATAAACTCCGGCCGCGCCGAGCATTCCGTGTTCCGTGCCTGTTCTTATCCGCTCGCTTGTAAAAAGAACGATTCACCGATTAGGCGAGCGCCCCTCGAAGCGTGTCCGACCGACCTTCGATTCGCCCCGGTTTCTCCTGCCGGTGAATAATCGTCAACGAACAGAAACGCGGAAGAAACTTTTTCGGAAATTCATCTATACTCGATTCACAGTAACGACTTTTCCGGTGTTTGCCGACGAGCGTGTAGCATTAGCGCATCGATCGAAATGTAACGTGGCACCCGTAGTCCATTAATGTTGCCGCGCGCGATATCGTATTCTCGATCTTACAGCCGGATCGAATTCCCCGCGCGTTTCAACGAGGATATATCTCGGTTTCGATGGAAATGATCAGCGCCGGTTGTTCTCGCCCCCGAAACCGTATCGGCAATCGTTGAAACGCTATTTCGAATCGCGAACAATACGCTCGGTTTCGGGTCGCGCGCACGCGCTCGCCCCGCAAACTTTCGAGAATGAAATATCTCGTTGTGCACGCGCGCGAACCTCTGAAATACCGTTTCCACGCGTCCGACTTCGATATAGCAAAATGTTTTATTCGAACCGCGCGAATCTCTGCAACGCTATTTCCATGCGTCAAAGCGAAAATATTCCGTACGATGTAAAGAGCTTTTCAAATATTTTATCGGATAAAAAGGAACGAGGAAAAACAGAATTTCGAAACGGCGGTGTGGCCCCCTTCGACTTTGAATGTGAAATCAAGGTATTATTCGATCCGAAAAGCGTTCGGGCTGGCATTCCTTTATTCAGGAAAAGTCGTGGCTTTGTTTTTGAGATAAAGGTAGCCGGTATTCTTGGATCTGCGTTACTTCGCTTGATTTATACGACGGCTGCTGCTTGGAATGTTTTTTTTTACCATGAAAATCCTGTGAAATCTGAATAAATTCAATCGTGTTATAAAGGAATTTACATCTCGTTCAGGGCTCGGTAGGTTTAGCTTTAACCACCATTTAGGCCAAAATAGATCCGGACACTGTTTAATACTGTTTAACTCGACGTTTTTAAAATCACCGTGAAATGAGGTATGAAAGAACAAAAACGGGGGTCTAAATGGACCCAAGGCCACCTGCGCAGAAGCGGGAACCGTTTCCCGAGAATTTCGGAAATAAAGGGCGCTTCTCGCGCGAGATCCTCTGCGACGGGAAAAATGAAATTCGACGGGTGCAAAATCAATCGGACAGTTGAAGCCACTTCCGGTAGCCTGATAAGGCGGGGGTAATCCTCGGATATCCCCGGACGTCAGCTCGATTTCGTATCACCGTCACCAGCTGCGTCCGCTGCAGCCGGATCAATCTTGCCGGATTGCATAAACACCGGATAATCCAATAAAGGAAAATGAATTTTTCGGCGAACCTTCTCGAGAACGGCACGCGGCGCGAACCGAGTTCCCGGCTCCGCGGTTGTCGGAGAATTAATCGGACACTTGGAGCCGCCTTGATGGTCTCGTGGATCCCGCGGTGCCGAGATAAATCGGCGCGAATAATCCCCGTACAACTCCGAATGTATCTCCGCTTCGACCGGATTTATCGCCAGCAGTTTCGAACCCACTTTCGAAACCGATCGATGCCCCTTAGTGGGCCGTATCAACAACGGGACGGGCACGGCAACTTTCGTTCAAGTTTCTCCGTCGCGATATTTCCAAGGAATTCTCTGTCGAGTGGTCATTCAATATCAGTGACCAAAAATTTATCACGGTATTCAACGATGTCGCGCGTGGTCATGCGGTCATGCGGTCATGTGGTCATGTGATCTTGTAAAAAATCATGGAGAAAGCTTTTGTCACTGAATTAATATTGTCTCGGCGATAGACGGTGATTTAAAGATCGGTTTTTCCAGGGCAGTGGAGGTGCGAAAGAATAAGGAAATCCCCTTTGCGCCTGGGAATTTCGTATTTAAATCCATTCGTGCAAGCTTCTCGCAGAAGGCCGGCCGACTTTGGAGGCTACGGTGCCGGCGAAATCAATCGGACTCGATGAATAATCGATTTTATTCTCGACCGACGACTGCTGAACGATACTCGCTGGAACGCGGGCACGATTGTTCGCGAACATTCTGGACTTAAGTTTGTACTCGCGGCTCGTCGACGCAGACACCGAAGACACGAGGTTATTTTTAATGTGAATATTAAATGTAACGCCTGAAACGTGTTTCACGGTCTTACATTTTACGCGACGTGTTAATCTCTCTGACCCGGTCGTAGGGTATTTTAGAGTAATTGGAAAGCTCGTTTGTCGTGTAACTTCTATTATACGCGTAAAGAGAGCAGAGTTGGACTTTAATTGATTGAAATGTTCACTCTCATTGATTGATATTGATTCAATCGATTAGGAGGGAATAATCGTGATTTATCGTTGAGTAAAAATGTTAATCGTTGATCATTAGCCTGATAGTTTTCCTACCGAAATGTGATTTTAATTACGATTTACCCTTCGTAATGCTAACAACGTGTTCATTAACAACAGCGATATAACACGTATTCAAATATTTATCGCACGACGAAATGGATTTGAATAGTTAATTGCTAATGTAACCGGCGATTTAATTAATTTCATCATCGATCAAACCGGTGATTAACTATTTAGTTTAATTAACTGCGATTTGAAGTTAGAGAGATTAAAAAATTGACCGTCAAATGCTATTAACGGTGTTCGCTGATAATTGAACGAAACGATTACAAAATCCCTGGCAGCGAGTCATAAACTTTTAGGCGATCCAATAAAAATGCAACGCGAACAAAAGTCACAAATCTCTGAACGCACGGGTAATCCACGAAAATGGGAATCTGCATAATGATCCGAAGCCCCGTAATCATTAATCGTCAATTATTCAGCGGACATTAATTTAATTATTTTAATGAACGTTGTCGAACGGCCAAACGAAAGTTACGGAATTTGCTCGGGGGTAAAGTGGGGTGAGAAACGGGGCGCAATTGTGCATTCGTTCCGCCGGCCATCTTTGTTCCCGCTGATGGCCCGAGCTCGTAATGAATAAAAATCGGGTGAACCCGGTTCGTCGCGTGTTTTACGCGTGCTTATCAACTTTATTTCATCCGGTATCCGAGATATCTGGCCTCGATACGATATCCGGAATTTTCGGGCAATATTTATACGCGACAACCCGACACGGCTGAATTCCATCTGTCGTTTGTTACACGTTTTACAGCAATATTCGTGGGATCCGGCGGAGTGCGAAAATGAAATACGCGATTCCAGGCCCGATCGTGCCCGTCGGTTGTTCGGAAAAAATTCATTCGGGCCCGGGCTTTGCCCGCTGCCAAAGATCCCGCGCGAAGATACATCGCCGCGATCCCTGACGGATTAATACCCTAATGGCCGCACAGAGACTCCGAGAATCCTCCGATCTATAAATTAGAGACGCCGCGCCATAGCGTGCTCCCTTTGCGGCTTTTATTTAATGAGCAATTAAACCACCCTCGATTATAATCCTTGGAGCACTATCATTGATTTTCCAGTAAATTTACAATAATCTAGGTACCCTCCTCTCGCGTGTACCTCTCACAATTTTTATCCAATGAGCGCAAATGAGCTGAAATTGACAATGTGCATCGATCGAAATGTTATAATATTCCCAATTAAGCTGGACGCAGCACGCAATAATTAGCGGTTGAAAAATGTTTCGGGCGTACACGTAGGACACTCGAAAATCGTCGTTAATTATTAAACAAATTCCGTGGCCGCGTCCTCGTGTAACATAACGTATCTCTACGAGTCGGAAAAGCAACAAATTAAACTGCCGGAACTGGTTCCGGAGTAGTCCCTTTGCCAATTAAATGTGAAGCCTCTGCTTTGCTCAGCCCAATTGGATCAGTCTCCGAGCGTCCAATTAGTTCAACTTTAACTGCACTTAACCTGTCAAAAGTCTCGAATATGTCAACTTCTTCTATTGCCTACGTTTCGAAAACGAATCGACGTGCGTTCAAATCGAACCGCAACCCGTTCGTTGTCGTCTTAACATAACATATTCATTCCACTGAATCAATTATTTTCTACAATTCACGTCGCCGCGTTGTTTCTTTCTGGACGTATTAATGCATTTAGATTAATTCTCGCGTAAACAGTCCGCGCAGTTACAGCACGAATTGAACTAATTTATTCTAGTAATAGAATGTTAATTCGCTATTGTTGAAAATGGATTCTGACTAATGGAATACGAGTATACAATATATCGGGGCAAAAGTTCGTGTCCCCCGATTTCTTATTGGGGTTTCAACAAAATCGAAAACTCCCCAAAAACACAATATTTTTCGACAAACTCGTTTCCCGGAGTTTCGGAGATCCGCAAACGTGGGGAAACCGTGTTCTCGCGAGGAAAACCGACTGAATTTTCTTCCCCGAGGGTGGAAATTCGGTGCACCTCAATTATACTCGATACACTGTTACAGGGGTGGGAGGGGTTCGCAGGAAATGCGGGAAATAGGGGAAACGCGGACATTCGGGGCAGAGGGCAGTCGATAGAGACACGGAAGCTCGGAGAAACCAATCGACTCTGCTGGAACGAGGAACGAGGAACGAGGACTAAGGTCGAAGAGATTCTCCCGAATTCGGGAACACCGAGAGGATCGAATCAAACGGATAAACCCTGCGAACAGCCTTTCTGTTTCTCGGGAGCAACGATCCTAAGAAGGGCCGAGCCGGGCCGGGCCAGTTCGGGCCGGGTCGGGACACGGTTCTCGAATTCGACTCGATCGTTTCGTTTCGCCCGTCCAGGACCTCGTTTTCGGAATAGAGCATAACTCCGCCGGGTGGTTAACTGCCCTAAACCGAGCGATTCACAGAGTCCTGTTTTACAGAGTCCGGGATAACTGCCACCTTTTCCTCCGGGATTCATTGCACTAATTGTTGCCTGTTTCCGGAGGGATAATGGCTCCCTGTGAACCGCACACGTTCATTTACCGACGAGCCTGTGGCCCGGCTGTACGTTTGACGCTGCTGCTCGTTTTGCGACGGTATAAAAATTGATCAGGATTCTCTTTCAGGTTCTTTTGTGTTCTTTTGCGTGGCAAATAAATTGGTCAGGACGTTGTACGGGTCGTCCTTGCCAGCATTGTTGGACAGGTACTTTGTGCACGACGATTCGCTACGGGTAGACCCGGGGATTTTTATGCGAAATAAAAGTTGCACGCGTTCGATGCATTTTCAGATTATTTCGATGTTTTCACTGTCTCGTGTTCGAACCGTTTTTTAACAATTATTTACGGAGGTCCGAAGCGACGAACAGAGGAATATCGGAAGAAAGTATAGACAACAATGCGAAATAAAATGGGAATCGCCCCGAGGCTGGACCACGGGCGAGCCTGCAGGCAATCAGTCGCGCAAATATTAGTCGAGCCATTCGAAATTAACCCTCCCCGGTGGCCACCGGGCCGGCAATATGGATCGACGATCGATCGGAAGCTTGACAAAATTCCGGACCGCTGATCGTCACAAATTGTGTTAAATTAGATAGATTTATCGTGAAAATTCAGGAATTGCGATGAAATACAATTTTCACCTTGAGAACGAAGCTCAAGGACATTTCTGCAAGTGCCTCTTCTTTCTCGCAAGCATCCACCGATCCAGAGAATCACGGTGCGACCGACTCCACGCTTCTAACACACTCTGGAGATTAGTAATTTTGGAAATAATATTTATTCGCGAAGAGTAAGTAGTACAGGTCGACGATAGAGACGACGCCTAGCTCCAAAGGGGCGTCGAGAGTGGAAAAGATTGAAGAAGTGTTTATCCAATTATGGAGCCGGTGTTTTGGATTGCTGGATGATGAACCAGGCGTGGTTGGACGTCGAAAGGATCGAGAGAGTTCGATCGAGAGGTCGAATCGAAGAAAATTCGGCGGTATCGACGGTACCGTGGGATTAAACGTCACCGGTTTGGTTTCTGTGTCTCTGGCTCGGTGTGGTGTCGCGCAACCGACAATACCGAACGCACTAACGAGTGCTCGGGGGTGGCCGGGGGTTGAAGCGCTTAAAATGGTAATGAGCGGAAGAAGCGGTTTCTCGATATCGATCGAATGGATGCGCGCGTTACGAACTTCTATAGCTGCCGAGCGGAGCGGAGCTGATAGGCTGATTGGAGTTCGAGGAACGGGTAAACAATTGTTTGGTGCTCGCGAGAGAGAGAGAGAGAGAGGGAGAGAGACCGCCAGGTGAAATCGAACGTGAAGGAATCGCTCTCTCGCGAACGCGGCGCTGGAACAATGTACAATTAAAAGAACTTTCCGTGTATGTGCCCCGCGCAACTTGAAAAGAAACCTGTTCCCACTTCATCACGGTCCCAACGACGGAAACGGTCTTGTGAAAATTACATTCCTCGATGGATAAGAATGCGACCATCGATATCGAGGACTTCCGGTTGGCCGAGCACCTCCAGAGGAGACGTAAGAACAAAACGAAACGGTTTCGAGTAGACGACGATGCCGGTACCGTTTAATCATTGTCGGGATACCGCGAGCGTTTGTTTGTACCCCGAGAATCCGGTTGCATCGCGATTGATGTTCGCACGCGTTTCACGATTACACCCTGTAGAAACTGTTGACGTTCAATTAACCCTGTGTACGCGATTTTCCTCGTTAGCGTATTCCCTGGCAGCGTTGCGCCTGTGCGACCCTCACCGATTTTCTGTTCAATACGAAGAAAAGTCAATTAACGTTGCACGCGCACGACGTTTTATTTCAAATATACATTACATACTCGATTTTTGAATTTTCTTGCGACATTATTCTGGAGAAGAAATAAGAATCGCTTCTTGGGAGATAGCTCGCAAGAATTCGACTAGAGAGGCATCGAACCGGAAGATGGTCGGTCGCCGTGCAATGAATACCAAATGCCTTTGAAAAAACTTGAGAAATTCGGGGAATGACCGCGTCGGCTAGCTCTCCGGCGCGTTCATGCTCGCGTATTCTTCGGCGGAATGCTAAAGCGGCTAGAAAAGATAGCACACTTGTGTGTTCGATCGGCTCCTCTAGGATCTCGGCTGAAGAGGGTGCAAACACTTTGCTGGAAGCAGCAGACACCTTCGAAACGGACGCCTATTCTTGCCGGAAAAACGTACCGAATGAACCGAGAGCTAATTGACGAACGTCGAAGAATACTAAAGCGGCTGCAGAAGATGGCGCACTTGCGATTCGATCGGTTCTCGCGGAATTTTATAGACATTAACGAGCCAACTACTTTCCCCTTTCCAGAAAACCACAAGGAATGACCTGAAAACTGTTTGATGTACAGAGTGGGAAAGTGGACATATATAATATAGAACACAGTTTTTGTTAGGTCGTCCCATAAGTTCGTGGATATGTTTATATTCTTCACCATTGAAAAGTATTTCAATGAAGAAACGCAGAAATTGAATAAATCTTTGCCAAATAGGTCAGAAGAGGTTGTGGGATGAAAGGGTGATTACATATTTTATTTTTAAAACTTATGGGACGACCCATTTCGATGGGTTCTCGCGGAATTTTGTAGACACTCCAGAAACGAGAGAATAACTTTCCCCTTTCCCTTCAGAAAAGCATATGGAATGACCTGAAAACTATCTGATGTCTATTACAGTAAACTGGACATATATAATATAGAGCACAGTTTTTATTTCGATCGGTTCTCTTAGGATTTTAGTCGAAGAAGAGGCAAACTTGCAGCAGCTTGTCTCGAGGCACGATAAATGAAGCGAGAAGCAATTGATGGACCCTAAAATTGTTACAAAAGATCGCCCGTATTGTGCAACCGGTTTCAATAGGATTTCAGCTCGACAAGGGGAGGGGGGGGCGAGTATCTTACACAATTGAATTTAGAACGGCCCCTAAGAACAATCTCCCTGAAGAGAAACGTGAATAACGAACTGGAAACTGCTCGACGAAGTCCGAGGGAAGTTGAAATGACTTCAGCAGAACCGTCCGGCGACACGATCATCTGTTGCAAGACTTCATTGCCTGTCATTGAGCTGTATAATTGTTGAATCTCGAAGGAATTTTCTCGAAACAAGATTGTCTCGCCGCAGCGAACAGCAACAGCTAATTCGCGCGTCTCGAAGTAGGACGACACAGGTATGCACACACCTGTTATCCAATCAGTACACGCGCGATATCTCGAGCGAACTTGGCGAAATTTCATCAGCGATCCCATTTCCACGCGACGATACACCGTCGACTGAAAGTTCTCCGCGGACCCCCGAGAGAGAATCCTCCTCCGTCCAAGAAGAAGAAACTCTTCGGCATTCCGCGAGCGATTCTCCGTCGTCGACGCGTCGTATTCGCTTTGAGAAAGTCCGACGAACGACTATAGCTTCTCCTGTACACCGTGTTATCCGATCGGTCGTCGATTTCGAGCTTGCACGCGAGTACTCGAGATTCTCGAGAGCGTAATTGTAGCGGCGTCGACGATAGCGTCTGTGCACGCGAACCGTTGTCGATGCGCCGAGAGCCCGCTCTGCGAATCCGATAAGTGCATCGAACGCACCCCCCGTGAATACCGGCTCGACGAACTTTCGGATCGGACGGATATACCAGGTCAACCCATTAGTCGCTCCCACGTACGAACTTTGCACTCGAAGAGCACAGCCTTTCGGGACTTTAAAGGCTGTCACCCGCTTAACGCTTTATCCAACGGCGCGTGCGCGCGTGTTGCCATTTTTAACCCTTAACCGTCCGGAAGTATTTCGAGCTTACTTACCACCAAGCTATTTTCCATACGAGAAACTATGGACTCCACATTTTTATGTAGACTATAGAAAGGAAAATATTTATATTTCAGTGAAGATTTATTAATATACGGGGTGTGGTCGGACGGGTGGTACAACCGGGGATGATTCTACGTGTGAAAATAAGTCGGAAAAAAGGAATAACATTTTTTCGTTAGACGCCTGGTTTTCGAGAAAATCGAGTTTAAAGATCCTGTTGGTTTCGCGGAGGAAGTAGAATTGGTTCGCCATAGTCAGACGCGTCAGACGATTCCTAGCTGATAGCATGCGCATTTTCAATATCGGTTTTCTCGAAAACGGGGCGTCCAACGAAAAATTGTTATTCCTTTTTTTCGACTCAGTTTTATATGTAGAATCATCCCCTGTCCGGCCACACCCCGTATATTCAGAGTAATAGGATAACAAGATGATTTAAATTTGTGCCATGCCGCTTATGTGGCGTTAAGGCTTAAAAGTCTACGATTAAATATTGTACACGTCTTCTAACAATTTGCTGGGGATTATAATTGAACAGAGGGGTTTTAAGCTTGTTTGGCGTAATTATTAACAGAAGATTTTCGCGGGGCCTGTCCAAGTTGACGGGATCTAATATTTTTAATTTGCGAATATCGAAAATTCTTCAACTCTGAACATTTAAAAACGGTATAATATTCGCCGGGGTAGGTAATGTGTAGACTGCGGAACTCTATGGCTCATAAAATTCGATAGAATTTAGTACGATGTTTATATATTTTCGATCTGGAAAGGCTGTTATCACTGAAATTAAAATTCCATGCGATTCCGCTTTCTTAACACTAGAACTACCGGACGAGTCAAAATGACTTGTTCCTAATTTTTTCTTTTACAATTACTGAAATTGTAAAAATGTTTTCGTCGGAAATTTTTTAATGAACCTCTTCATTCAAGCACGTATTACAATAAAAGTGGTATGAAGTCTGAGAGGGCACAGTCTTGTCACTGTTACAAAGCAATATACGTCAGTCGCATTTATTGCTCGGTAGTTCTAGTGTTAAAATTGTCTAAAAAAATTGCATAAAGTCTAGTAAAACGTGCTGAAAGAATGAAATCAATTTCCGCGTGGCTTTTCTATTTCGCTTTCGGAGTAGAGAAGAATTCTCATTGAATTAGGTCCCGCCGACCGACGACACTTTTCCGTTTCGATTCAGCCGTCGTTTTCGGGGCAAACTGACCGCCGCGGGACGTTTATGCACACGAGTCGCGATAACGAACGACAGGACTTATGGGACGACCTAATATTAACAGTCCGGCCGCGTTTGAGCCCGTGTCAGCCGTTACAGATTTCAGATCTGCCGCTAATTTACTGGCGTTTCGGTGTGCCTCGATGGTAAATAGCTTGGCTGCGGTATCGAGGCAAACGGTGTATCGATCCGAGCATACGATATCGACGGCTCCGGATCGCAAAACGCCGATATACGCGAATGACGATGCCGATGACGGCGAGGATCGGCCGCGAGCCTGAAACGAATCCATTACCGTGCGCGGCGCGGTTTCAAGCGGGTTTCGTCGGGTTTCATCGGGTTTCGGTAAAAGGGTCTTGCCTCTCGAATCAGGAAATGAAATTTCGACCGGTCGAAAACACCGACGACGACTTTTCGCGCCATCGGGAAATTAATTTTGTGATGCGAGGAGGCGGCCCCGCTTTTCATCGTTATTGTGGAAATAATGTCTTTTCATTTTCGACGGCGAAATTAGTTCATTGTTTCGTCGCTGGCCCCGTTGAAACGAGAGACATCTTGTCGCGTAATTACTGCCAATGATCGATCAAACTCTGTTTCGCAGAGGCCGCCGCGGAATATTGGAAAAGTCGACACTGGCTTCTGATAACTGTGTCACTTTTCGCGAAACTTCATTCCATTAAGTCTCGCCGGTTTCTGACTCGCCTTTGAACCGATTCTGCTGACTCGCAGCTGCTCCTATGCAGTTTCACGCTGGACCCGGTGAACGTTGAAAGTCAATATTTCACGTTACTGTACAAAAAGTATCAAAAATATATTGGGTTGTCAGAAAAGTGTCTTTCCTCAATGAGTTCGTTTAGTATCGTTAGGTAACACGAACCAAGTTTCTTTACGTTTAGTCGTGCCGTTTGTCTGTTCGAAAAACTAGTCTGAATCTGCATTGAATGCATGAATCGAAAACGAAACAAACTTTCGGGACAACGTAATAGTTTATCTTCAGTCTCAATACATTTTTCACGTTCATAATATATTTGCCTCGTCAGTAACAAGAAAATATTTATTGAGATATTTACCGATTTTTGTCTATTTTAAAACCCGTTATTTTAGAATCGAGACTGCAGTAATCGTGCAACGTCTCGGTAAATATTATACTCTTCTTGATCGTACTTCTGCGTATTTTATACATTTACAATGAAACTGTGTTGACACAATTCGACCCAGCAGAAAAGTTCAAAGTATCCAAGAACGTCCATATTCAACTCCGTTGAACAGTTAAAAGACAATAGCCACGCCCCCGAGAAAATATATCTCCGATTTGATTCCAGGTTCTGCAGATCCAAGGATCGTTCTTCTCCCCTAATTTAACGCGTTAATGATCCACTGGACGAACGAGTAATTAGAATCGGCGAGCGTAGGTGTGAATTAGGGTGCGAGAAAGCCGTCATCAAGTTGGAGGATCCTCTCGACAGAGACTTGGAAGAGCGGCAAGAGTCAAACCGCGGCTCTTGATCGATCAGCAAAGAATGGGCCGGGCTCTCGAAAGGTCACCGATACCTGTTGGAACGCTTTCGACAAGATTCTAAGCTTTGAAAAGAGCTTGCGACGACCTCCGAGGATTCCCAATCGATCTCCAAAGACCGGTAGGGTCCTTCTCAGAAGCATCTATAGGCCGTTTCTGAAGCTCTTTAAAGGTCCCCGGCTATAGTATAGTCTCCCTTCGGAAAAACCGCCGGGAAAAATTCCTCAGCGACGAGAACTCGAAAGAGATTTCCCCCTCCACGTTTTGTTTCCTTCGAGGGTGAGGAATCCTTACAAGAATTATACGTTACAGATGACAGGAATTTAGGAACGTTATTTTCGACTGGACTTAATGTAGAAATTGTTTATTTCGAATCGATCACGGTGCAGATTCTTGGTACTCAAGAAAATTCAAACACTGGATGGACGCCGAGTGAAGAAAGATCGACGAGTAAGTGCTCTTATCGCGGGGACAGTCGCGAGCCAGTTTCCTATTTACGGCGACTCTTGGCCGCGATCTACGGCCCCATGAATCACCGGGCGTATTTACCGAGAGATCGCTTCGTCTGCCGGCGTCCCCGCAGTCGTCCGCTTGATTTATGCGCGGCTCGACTTGAGCCTAACCCCGCGAAAATCCCAAACAAATTGCCCCGAATTCTTGCGCAGACGGCGTTTCATCGCGATCGTGTCGCGTCCGTTGAAAGGTGAAAGGCAAAGTTCCAGTCGAGGGTGAAACAAAGAGAAAGAGAGAGAGAGAGAGAAAGAGTGCAGGAGAATTGGCGAGGATTTCGACTGGCATCCCCGGCTGATCCGTCCTTGGATCGTCTCTCGCTGAAGAAGCGAAATTACCCAGGAATTAAATTTATCTATGTTTCATTCATAGGATTTTTATGGTCACCAAAAAATTTGGCCCACCCCTTTTTCGTCGACGAGTCCACTTTGATTGAAATATTCGGAGAATTTAATAAAGTTTAATTGCTGAAATTTCGCAGAATAACATGGACTCTCTGTTTGATTAAAATTGAACAATATAAACTCTCTGTCCGATTAAAGTCTGATTATTTGAAATCAAAGCTGAATTTATATCTCGAAAGGCTGATAATTGGCTTAAATGAACCAACCTAGTCTAAGCGAAAACATTCGAAAGTTCGCCGATCTTTCAACTTTACGGAACCGAATTCTAAATTCGATTATGCTGTTTCGTGCTTCACCGACTTCGTCGTCGTCGTCTAATTGGGAGGTTTAACGAGCGAATTATCCTGGAAGAAACTGCGCTCCCCGCTGATTATGAGTCAGGGACACGATCATAGCCAGCCCCTCTGGTTCTTCATTAGGCAAGTTCGAACACAGGTATCTAGCCCGGGTAGAGCTGCTTAATTACCCGAATCGCTGGTTTAACGTAATCACACGCGTGGAAACTTTCCGACGAGATCGTGCTTGATAATCTGATATCTATTAAAGCTTCAATTACCGTATTCGGAAGCCCATTTGCCGAATAATTGGTAAACAAGTAACACACCCGGGGCACGCGAGCAGACGTTTGATTCGCAACAGCGGCACGCACGTTCCGCGGCTCCGGTCGATTGCAAACCATTTTGTTCTCGTCGATCGGGCGCTACGCCAACTTTTGACCCTTTCCACTCGACCGACTAACGGGACATCATCAATCAGCTCGCATGTCCTGACCGGGCAGACACGGAAAGATTGCGGGTAATTGTAGCACGCAGCATTCCATCAAATGTCTGAAATTTTTATTTCGCTGCATCGATAAAGACCTCCTGACATTGAAACTTGGATTCTCGACACTCTATCGCGAAAATCTGCAGGATCACATAACAAAAAGTCGAAAATTTCTGGTTTCCTCAAGTCAAGTTTAACCAATTTCTCACTTTACTATCTTTTGTGCTCGGTTAGCGGTGAATAAAGTGACTGTTCCCAACGATACAGCACGCATTATGTGAACAGATACGGTGAGATGATCCTAGAAAAGTGACCGAGTGCAAATTGTTGCACCGTGCAATATGCAGCACGCTATTCGCCCCGTCCGGAAATAAAAAATCCCTTGGAGAATATTAAAAACAAGAAATATATGTTTCCGGTGTGCTCGCGAATTTTGTTGCGCGGGAAAATCTCGGGCTGTGACTGCGTGCAATTTCTTTCCCCTTTGCTTTATAAAACCCGGTTGAATATTGCGCTCTTGGATAGAAGAACACGCAATTCTCTTGCGCGACCTAAGGACGCGGCGGAGAATTCCAAGGAATATGCGTGTGCGAACTTTTCTCTCAGCATTTCGCGGAGGGATCTTCACCTCTGCGAGAAAAACGATCGAGAAAAGATCGGTAAGAGAAGTTCTTCAGCGTTCGCTTTCGAGAATGTTAATTTCGACCGCATAGGAATTTCCGCTCGCTGTTTTGCGCCGGCGAACGAAAATTGCACACACGGGGAAAGTTAGTTCGTGCCTCGGAAAATTTAAAATAAACGAAATGAACGTGCGGGCATTTTTTGTCCGCGAGCGGGGTAACGTTCTCCGGTCCTCTAACAATCGGTAAAAAATTGTACGCATTCTCTTCGAAATTTCGCGCAGCGTATTATAATAGAACACGTCGTAGAAAATGTCGCCGAAAAATACCTGGGGCTTCGATATGAAAATTTCGCCGCGGGCAAAATTCCGCTTCGAGTGGCAAACTGCGTGCAGGATATCAACAACAAAACATTCGGCACGACGTAGTAGAAAGCTTTTAAAATGGTACCCGCAATTCTCTGTCGGCAATTCCTCTGAAATCGTGCCTGTTTATTACACAATACCGCTTCACTGTCAAAGCATTTTTCAAATTGTTCTTATACAGCTTGTTTCGCGGGCCATCATCGAATTGCTATAAGTCAGTGTTCCTACAACCGAGGGAATTCACTATTGGGGCAAAAATTTATTTTCGCTATCGACGTTCAAAATCTACTAATACCAAGATCAGAAGACAGGTATTTTCGCCTAATTTCGCGAATAGTGGCATCCTGCGAACGACATCGGTTCCGACTGTAAATCCTCGGGGTGCTTCCGGTCTGGTTTTCCAACCGGAAATGGAAGAATAAGTGGAAAATGTGGAATAGAATTTCTCGAAAATCGAACTGCAAGTACGGGTACTGTTGGACCGTTCAGATGCGTCTGACCATGCGCCGACTATTCTACTTCGTCCGTAAGTAAAATCGCTGGAAATGGAACATACTTATATTTTCCGGGGAAAGAATTTATGTTACAACCGAGTAGCAATGCACGCGAGTCTAACGAATTTTTAAAACCAATTTTCTCTTGCTCCAACAAATTCTATTTCATATTTTCGACTGCTTTCTGCGGCCGCAGAATCGGAAATAGCCGGCATACTAAATCTCTCGGTTGACTCGGTTGCTATGAAATTGCAATGAAATTTTGCTCGCAGCGTGGCCCCAGAGCTTCCAAATAATTGAATTTCGGATCCGCGTTGTCTAGTACCATTTTTTCGGGACGGCGGATTATTATTTACCTCTTCTACTTATCGTGTACAGGAGAGAAAGACTTGCCTCTCTTTCTATTGTTACAAAGCATTGTGTATCGGTCGCGTCTAATGCTCGGCAATTCGAGCGTCGGATAACTATCGATAACTGTGTCGAGAGTAAATAAATTATCGAAAGTTCTCGACAGCGATGATCACCGATGACTGTCCATAGTTCTCGGCCGCCAGTTAACGGGAACGTGTTCGCGGCGGATAAACTCCGCGCAGGCTTTAATTAGCACGCAATTAGGTCCGTGTAAGTTGTACGCGCCGCACGCCCCGCCAAAACAGAATTCGTTCGCCGAATGACAGGCTTGAAAGTCACACCTTAAATATGCATTAACACGGAGAATAATAGCGTGTTGTCGTGTTCCGACGGAATCGACGTCCATCAAACGCAGCGCGGAGTATGCACGCCGAAATCATGAAGCACCGTGCGCGCGCCACGCGAAATATTCATTTGTATAATCGATGAATCGATCGGAATTTGCGGCCGGGGACCGTAATTGATCGGAGCCCGACAATGCCCGCGAAAACCAACAATGCGCCGCCGTGAATACCGCGAGAACGATACCCGAAAATGAACAACGCGGATCGAATCAATGGACCGGATTAAATCATTCCCCGTAAACCCGCGTTATTACGAGTGCGCGAGTCCTCCTCTCGAGCTTTTCAACCATTATGAAAACTATCGGCGCGCCTGCGAAAGTATTCGCACGCTCCGAAGTGAAAAATCGCACGCTCGAAAAAATGGACGTGCTAACGCGAATTACGAAACGCTTTCGTTCCCGTTGGTCGATTGAAAAAACTCGCATCTTTGTATTTTTCGTAGAAACAAAAATACGGAAATGTTTTTCCGAAATGAAAAGTATATTTATTCCCGGATTTTTTAATGTATTTCTTGAACGCACGTGTCATTCACGATTACAATACGTGTGTCTAAAATTCCGGATAATGCACTGCATTGTCCGACCGACTTACCGGGAATGGAATCGACATTTTTAAAGTCGATTCGACACATTTGTGTCATTCACATTTCGTTCTAAATTGACTGTGGATTTTAAATTAAAATTGTTTGTTACAATGGACAGGGGGCGAACAGAAATTTCTATCTTTTAATAATCCTCTCTCTTTTTAAATTGCACATACTCTATTTTATTAACACCTTGCTGTCGAAGCTATTTTAATTCCATTGCTAAACCTTTCCTCCGACCTGCAATATCTCCATTCCAATATTTCCAATATTTCACAGCAAAAATATTTTAAATAACGGTGTAATAATTTCTGTCGCAGAGAGAAGACGTTAAAGACAACGAGTTTACGTGACGTCCCAGCATCTTTATACAACACTTGGTTCTTCTACAATCAACTGGCACCTAGTTACCGGACACCTAACTTTACACTCACCAGCGCACGTGTAGCCTGCTTTCAGGCGCGTCACGTTCTCATAGGCGTCGCGAGCGAGGGGCACGCTCGCAGAGGTTTCGCAGGTGTGCGACACAGGTACACCGGAAGCGGAAGTGTCAGGGCCCGACGCGAGTTTTCGTCGAAAAGAAACGAGGAGAGAGAGGATCGTTGCCGGAGGCGGGTTGCTCGCGCGCGGGCTTCGATGTGTGCTCCACCGGCACACGGCGACGCGGAAATGAAATTCCCGCGGTTAGGCTAGCGTAGGCGAGAGCGTCGCGTCGGGTCGCGAACTATTTGCGAGACACGAGCAATTAAACATCCTCGTCGAGCGTGCCGCTTGTTCGTGTTGATTTATCACGGCCGGGCCGCCGTTATGAATCAATCAGGCTCTCGTCCTGCGTGCAGGACCCTCGTACCGGCGTTCTTGTCTCGCGTATCCTAGCGAACTGGATCGCGGCTGACTGTCGGCGAAAACAGGATCACCGAAAAGCCGACGTGACACGCGCCTCCACCCCCGCAATTCACTCTCCGTAATGTGTTTGCCTCCTACAATTGAACAGCAACAAATTCGGAGTTGCAGAGTAATTAGAAATATTATTTATCATCTCAACGCTAGATCCACCGAGCACTGAAAGAAGCTTTCTGATACTCTTCTCCTGTTTACCCCCACA
>CM052122.1:1386423-1396711 GCA_028454245.1 Halictus quadricinctus | reverse complement strand
AAGGGGTGGTAGCTTGAATTTGAAAGGGGTGGTAGCTTAAATTTGGAAGGGGTGATAGCTCGAATTTAGGAGGGGTGGTAACTTAAATTTGGAAGGAGTGACAACTCGAATTTAGGAGGGGTGGTAGCTTACATTTGGAAGGAATGACAACTCGAATTTAGAAGGGGTGGTAGCTTAAATTTAGGGGGAGTGATAATTTGAATTTGAAAGGGGTGGTAACTTAAATTTTAAAGGAATGATAACTCGAATTTAGAAGGGGTGGTAGCTTGAATTTGGAAGGTGTAATAATTTAAATTTGGAAGGGGTGGTGCTGGAATTTGGCAACGGTGATGCTTCAAGCTCCGACATATCTCTTTCCACCGATTTCTGAATCTTGAATTTTTATTGGATGGTAGTTTGAGTCGGGAGGTACTGTGGCTCGTATTTGGAAGAGTGATATTCCGGTAGACGACACATCCCCGCGATTGATAAATGTCCCAAGATTTATGTGTGCGCGTTAAGGTGATAATACGCTTCGCCTCGAGGGAGAATTCGATACGGTGCTGTTTGTAAATAAAAAGCGTGGAATCGATTTAACTGTGGAGAGCCAGAAAACCGAAACGTATCACCATAAAAATACTGGCGCCACATTCACTGTAAACCGGTTGTTCGGAGAATATCAACCGCATAGAATAGTCACGAGAGAAATTAAATGCCATGTTGTCGAAATAAAAATAAAAACCGTGCAAAATCGAACGTTCGCAGAAACACGAGAAAATCCCGGAAAGATAACAATAAACAAATAGTCGCGTTGTATTTGCCGGACGAAGAAAAAATAGTAAAATGCTGATGTTGGAAGACGGAAATAAACAGGCAACAACGGCGAACGCGATAAGCGAAGAAAAGCAAATTAATTAGCAGGCAAACAAGTGAGGTTACGTGTAAATAAATCAACTCTGTTTTCGAACCAACGCCGATATAATTACTGCAGGCTAAAACTGAAGTCTGCGATACCGAAAGCTCGATGTTGCCTTTAAAACTCTTTAAAAAATCAACAGTTTTATTTAATAATCGTCTGCGAATAAAGCTCCTTGATTTAACTACTTTACGGGATCCGAGGATATCGCATCCCCCAGAAAGTTGATTAAAAATTACCGAATATAACTCCGCCATTTTACCAGGTATCAAGTTTCCAAAAATAGTGTTAGAAAGCTCAAAGCTTCCTCTACAACCCCTGTAAAACTCGGAATTTTTCGTTCAGCAATTACTCGCGAAAAAATTCCCAAACTCATCTACTTTGGAAACCCGAGGATATCGGTGCATCCCCCAAAAAATACATTAAACAATTTATCGAATAACTCCGCCAATATACGAGGTATCGACTTTCCAAAAATTCAGTCAGAAAGCTCGGAGCTTCCTCTCTAGCTCCCGCAAAATTGAGATTTTTTCCTTCAGCAGTTATCCCCGAAAAAAATCCCAAAATCAGCTACTCCGAGGAGGGTTGCAACCATCGAGAAAATTACCTTCGGGTACGATCAGAGCGGTGACTGCTATCCAACCTAGCCGAGACTAATTAATTTCCCATTCCATTTGTCGCGCCGGTGGATAAGCCGTTTCGCGAGTTCGACCATTGTTTCGTCCGTCGCGTGATTAATCGAGCCTCGTCTCAAACTGTCCGACGGCTGACTTACTGCTAGCACCGAAGACGGTTGTTACGTGTCGTGGTTATTTGCGAACGGTGTTGGATCGGTTTCCCGGCGTAGTTTCGAAAAGGGAGCATAGTCGCCGGGAGGAACGATACACCTTAATTCGCCGATCGATTCTCTAATAAAGCGAAAATGAGCGTCGGCCACGCGGGGGTGGGGGGAACATCGGCGTTCGGGCGGGCCCGGGTTTGTCTTTGTCGCCGTGGCAATCGATGGAGCTTAATTGACTCGAACATGAGAGGCCGAGCATTCGTACGTTCCGCCGTTACATCAGCCTTCTCCGACCCTCCCACGCCGCTCGACAAACCGGGTCACGGTTTCGACTGTCCCGAAATTTTCCGAGGGAAAACGCGCTCTCCGCGGTAACTGGATCGCGCGGCGCGGTTTTCCATCACGCTCCGGGGCTTTCGTCGGCGCGGGGCGGACGATCCAGAGAAATCTGATCTCTGAAAAAAAAAACGATTCGACCGAATGTAGCCTCCTGGGCTTTTTTTTTTTTTTGCAACCTCGAAATTGCCGTGCTTCGCGATTGAAGGAGTGCATTTCTCCGGGCTTTGAAACGAGTCGATCGTGTCCGATAATCGGTTACGAAAAGTGTCGATGGCGTTCTCGCGATACCGGAAGTGGATACTTCTGTCACCGGAAACGGGGGAGGAAACGCGTCGGTTTGGATATAGACGATTGGTCGCACAATGGCCCGTGTAAACGGGTTACCGTGACGAGCGCGTACCGTGATTTAAATCATCGAATATGCAGCGCTCCATTATCCACGCTCAAACTGACGAATTAAACCTCCAATTACCGGGCCGATTAATGACCGTACGCGCGGTCAAGCATCACGGGAATTTTTCAACCGGACGCCGCAACGATTCCTCTTTCCTTTTTTCACCCTCGTTTCACCCGCAGTCGGGCCATTTCCATAAAATAACCGGAATTAATCCGCAAAATTTTCATGTCATTAAATTCGAAGTTTAAGGTCTCCTCGATCGTGGACGCAGGACCGTGATAACATTATACTTTCCGCGCCGTTTGCAACCGATAGAGATCCTTCTTCATCGATTCTGCCGGATTGAGGATGATATATTCGCACTGTGAAATTTTTCAAATTCCGCTCAGGCAAAATAAAAATTCATCGACTGCGACAAACAGCAGCCAAATACAACATTTGTTCTCGTAATACGAAAACGTAATATTTTCAAATTTTTTTAATGAAATACCTATTCGTAACGCGTAATCAACGGCGACCTGGAATTCTGGTTCGCCGTGCCGCGAAACATTGAACTGAATGAGAAATAGCTCACGACGATTAATCATTCGGTTAAAAAAAAAAAAAAATCCGTGAACATCGAATTCCGGTGGTCGGGGACAGGCTAACAAAAAAATCGAACAGCGACGAGGATCCGGCTCGAATTGTCCTGAATATTTCAATTGCGCCGTTCGTTTCGGAATAATTTATGCCTGATTGGTCGCCGGGCTGTTTCCACCGGATCGGAATCGCTCGAAAACGTTGCGGGATCGATGGATCGCGGTCTTTTTGGCGCGGCGGGAAAAGTAGAATTTTTCCGGTGGACAGGGGAAAATATGGCGGCATCGATAATAATATACACGGTGCGCTCCTGGCGAGGCTGCTCCGTATCACTGAATTATTATGCGAACTATGCGAACGTTACTGTGTATTTCAGCGAACTAATTTTCTGTCCATTTTTGCTCCTGGTTGTAAAATGGTCCGAGGGTACGCGGCCCGTAACAAATTGATGGTATAAAAAATCGAGGCGTAATCTGCGGAGGGTGAAAGCACAAGCAGGACGAAAAAGCACGGTTGAAAAAGAAACAGCGTGTGGTTAATCACGGCCGCTAATGCCGCCGATTAACCGGACGATCGGTTTTGCATATTTATGAGGAGAGTAACGAAGCAACGAAGCGAATGAACTTCTCGCGTGTCGAATGAGAACGAGGCTGCCGGAAGATTGAGTGATTATCGAACGTTCCAAGATGATCAATCGCCCCGAATAATACCCCTTTAAACGGAGCAATTATTTCCCGCGAATAACAAATAAATAAATGCCGTTCGAGGCGAATGATCCGAGGAAAGTGTCACCGAAAATCGCTGAAAAAGAGGAGAGAATTCGCCCCTCTTAATGAACGTTCAAATAAATTTGCGACGAAAGGAGGAGGAGTCTGTTTTCTGAAGAAGCGTTCAGACTTCTGTCACCATTTGCGTAATTACAGGGAATCCAGGGACGCGACGCGACGCCGACTGCATTTCAATATGCGTTCGCGAGTCCCTATCTACTGTCGGACACTTTCTTTTCATTCTGGCGGAGTCTTCTCGCCGACAGGAAATCATTTCGCAGACAATACTCACGGTGAATCCCGGCGCCGCGCTTTCAATTGTCGAGTCCAGTCTCTCTCTCTCTCTGTTCTGTTCCTGTTCTGTTCTGTTCGTGCGGGGGCCCCGGCGAGAGAGAGAGAGAGAGAGAAAGAGAGAGGGAGAGAGAGAGTGTCGCGTGTCCGCCGCGCCGCGCGTCACATTTTTGGTTCTGGTCGTCCGTTTCCGGCAATCGGACCCTTCGATCGGGTCAGGCTCGACTGCTGCGTGGCCCCTGGCGGATCATCAATTCCTATCGCTGATTATGTCGCCTGCGCAAACCGAAAACAGAACGGCAACCGTGAGAAATCGTCCGCGAATCAGCCACCAACTATCTCATACCGCGCGAAATTCCTTATCTTTTCAGATTCTCTTCCGCGAACAACTCGTGCATCTTTGAAGTTAAAAATATACGGGGGGTTCGACCACAGGTGGCAGAAAATTTAGGGGATGGTTCCCCGTGGCAATACGAGGCGATAACGAAGAATAAAAAATTGTCGATTTCGACTCAGTCTTTCAGTTATCGGCAATTTAAAATTCGCCTGAAATGCGGCAACCCGACCGACAGCGGTGTCCATAGTGTGCACGTCACAGAGGCGCACTAATCAGTATTGCAATAAGCAGATCCAGTCCAGTGATAAATGTTGAGAATATAAATTACTCTTCACTCTCGACGGTGTAACGAACTTTACAATTTCGCGTTGTTGACTTTATATTTCCGACTAAACAAACACGAGGAATATCTTCATTTATCAGAATTTGCCGAGTTCTGTACAACAACAGGTAAATCAACGTCCGCTGGACGTGAAAAACCGTTATTTTTAAGCGTAAATCACTGTACACCGATGCTAATAAATAATAAGGTTTCGTATTACGGCGGTAAATCAATGTTGCACATTATCTATATATTTAACGACGATGTTTGCAACAGCCTTCTGACAATCTGTAATTTAATGGTGGAATGGTGATGAATGTCGAGCGAATAAAATGAAAAATCGATCCCGGATCTATTCGCTAGATCGCAACAGGGATTTTGGTTGAGTTCCGCAAAACTGAGGATTTCAAGGGGCCCCCAGATCTATTCGCTAGATCACCACAGGGATTTTGGTTCAGTTTCGCAAAATTGACGATTTCAAGGGGCCTCCGGATGTATTCGCTAGATCGCAACAGCGATTTTAGCTGAGTTTCGCAAAATTGAGGATTTCAGGGGGCCCCCAGATCTATTCGCTAGATCACCACAGGGATTTTGGTTTTTTCTCAAAATTGGGGATTTCGAGGGCCCCCTTTTCAGATCTATTCCCTAGATCATCACAGGGATTTTGGCTGAGTTTCGCAAAATTGAGGATTTCAAGGGGCCCCCAGATCTATTCGCTAGATCACCACGGGGATTTTGGTTGAGTTCCGCAAAATTGAGGATTTCGAGGGGCCCCCAGATCTATTCGCTAGATCGCAACAGGGATTTTGATCGAGTTTCGCAAAATTGACGATTTCAGAGCGCCCCTTTTTAAGATCTATTCCCTAGATCGCCACAGAGATTTTGGCCGAGTTTCCGGGCCGGTGGCCGTTTCCGTCTTTTCCCTAAAATTCCGGCGAGCGTGTTTCGAAAATTCCGGCGCTGAAAAGTTAAGAGCCTGGTCGAACAACAGGATAGCAAACACCGTGGAACTTTTCTGAGCGAGTTTGGTGGATCCTGGCGAACAAATGGCCGAGAATCCGGTTACGGGGAGACAGGATCTGAGCGCGTCCGATCAGGGTCAAGTTTACCGAGGCGATTGGTTTAGCGTAGTTTCGTATATAGATATATATATCGGCGAACGACGTCGAGCTGTTTCTACGCCAGTGGCTCGGAAATTTCGTTTCGCCTTCGGCCCCGATGCAACCGAATAGGATTTCGCGGCGGCCAGGCCGTGCAGGGGCGTATCAACCAGGGCCGGGAAGGGTCAGGCGCAGGCAGGGGCGAGGGAAAATTTAATTCGGGTCTTAACCCAGTTCCGGAAGAATGCTCGCCGAGTAGGATCCCGAAACGACCGTCGATACGGTTTTGCATCCGGCACGAGGACGTGTCGAAGTGGCTCGTACCCGCCAAACCAAACGCATTCGAGGGAGAAAAAGATGGTGGCCAACTCTCTACGGCGGCTGCGCAATCATTCGAACGCGAAATCTCGTCAGGCTTGCCGCGACTCTGTCACTATACTTTTCATTTCGATCGAAAAACCGGGGGAACCGTTCCGGACAACCTGTAACCGGATCTACGCAGCAGAGTGAGTCACCGAATCCCATCGGGACTATACTCTTTCAATATGGCGGCGTTAATGTTCATTGGCGGGTGCTCGAGTTTAGGGTGTTCAAATTTCGGGTTTCAACCCTTCCGGGACGACGATAATTAATTTGCTTCCGTGAGCTCGACGTTTTCATGTTTTATTTTATAAAGAGCATCCTGGTAAACGTAAGGCTGATTTTCTCTAGCTCACTAAATTGTTATTTACGTTACCGGATAATGCAGCTGGCACCTTACTCTGTGGTATAGTTCATTTCGACGATCCCCAGGACGTTCGCGTTAATAATCTTGCGGTTATAAATATGGCAATATTCCTCGCTTAAGACGAAAGATTACAAAGCGGTAATATTAACCGAGACTTTGCTGTCTCGACGTGGATCCACGCAGGACGAAGGTCTCCCAATAATGATCCTCGCGAGCGAAGGGATTAAAATTGATCTTCGTCCGGATATTTATAGAAGTATGACACGCATCCGTAACGTCGTCGCATTTCGTCCGTAATCCGGAGGATCTGTTGCGCGACACTCGCCGAATAAGCAATTGCCATAGTGATCCCGGCGCGCGGCGTCGTACCGTGAAAGTGTATTACCGATTTTACGGAAGACATCTTTGTGAACGGAAGAGAGTACGCGAGCAACAACGGGATAAGAGATTGGAATTAAAGGAGGCGAAACAGGGAGAGGCGTAACGAGGTTTTTAACAGGATCCTCCGGGATCCTCGACAGCCGATCCTTTTCTCGGAGCAAATGGATTGCGAAGGGACGATCGTCGAAAATCGTCTCTGATTACGTGCAAGCCGGCAGCGGGTATCTTTCCGCTCGCGTTTTATAGCCGTGTGAGACTCGAAAGTCCCGCTTCTTTTACGAGCGGACACGCGTCGACGGTGCAATCGAACGTCCGATCGGATCCTCGTAAACCGTGCGACGTCCGAGTGAATCCTCGACGACGACGACGTCCGACGCAACGTCGCGAAACATTTGCGCGACGTTACTTCTCCGTAAAAGTTCCTTGAACGAACGAATCAATTCGATACCGATGGAAAGACAAGCGATCGATTCGACAGAAATCGCCGTGGCTGTGTATTTTTTTACATGCAAATATTTATTTAATTACACGCAAATAATCCAATTTGCGGGTGTAACAGGCTGATTATTAATGCGAATGATACGCGCTCGCCGTGTTGTTCAAATAAATTATCAAACGGCAAAGAGACCGGCACACAGGTTTGTTTATTCGTTTCGTATCGGGAACGCGCGCGGCCGGTTTACGCACCAAATTTTCTATTACCGGCGTCGTCGATTCGATTAATCAAAGCGGATCCGCGGAATATCAATAAAACGAGCAGGCAAATGGAATTTTGTTTCACCGCTCGGATCGCGGCGCACAGTCGGTCCTACGGTACCATCGCGTGGATATATCGACTCGATTCGATTCGATTCGATTCGATTCGGGATGCTACGCGACTGCCAAAACGTGTGTACCACGAAACCGGCGCGCATCGTTTGCCGGTTAACGTAAACATCGTTGTTGTGATTTCGAAATTCGCTCGCCTAGCACGCGAAACGTGCGAAATCACTGTGTTTCGACGCGCGAGAGCATCGCACGTTCGAGAGAGAGGAGTCCCAACCCGCGAACCGGACACTCCCTATATATCGTTCCCCATACGATTTGTCAATTTGCTCGTTTTTTTCGTCCTCTCTCTCTCTCTCTCTCTTTTTTTTGTTTGAGATCGTCCTCTCGTGTCCCGCAATCACGATCGCCGAAATGAATGTTGAATACCCGACGGGAATCACGGTTTCACATTTTTCTGCACACGACGACCTGTCGCACATGGATCGAGAAATTTCGCATCCATCGAAAAGTCGACTCTTCTCGTCGTCGTCCACCGAACTTTCGTCGCTAAATTATTTAACTTGAGTTAACACTTTGAACGCCCAACTAGATACCCCAAAAATTCCATAAAATCAAAGTTATTTAACACTAGAACTACCGAACCAGTCAAAATGACTGATGGATTTTTTCTTTCACAATTAGTGACACTATGAGAACGTTTTCACGAGACATTTTTAATATATCTCTTCTTTGGAGTACATGTTACCATAGAAATCGTATGAAACCTGAGCAAATTCAATCTTGCTGTTATTATAAAGGCATAAGTCTAAGTCACGTTTAGGGCTCGGTAGTTCTAGCGTTAATGAAATAAAAATTGCAAAAAATTCAATGCATGATACTGAGTAATCCTCCAACTTTCTTGCATGGTACAGATCCTAATCAAGTTTACTGCACATATCAACGTAAAAATTCATTTTGAAACTTGCACAAGTAATTCCGTCACCCACATGTATGGGTGACCGTATGGGTGACGTAAAATAATCTACTAGTATTGCTGGAGGGCGACAACCTAATAATAATCTTGTTCGAGAAAGAGCACAATAAAATTCACGGGTAACGGCCCGCGTTTCTATCGGGAAACCGAAGACAAAATAATTCTGGAAAATTCTGCGAATCGTAGCGCGTCTAAAATCGTCGGGAAATTTTTCTAACGATGTACTCGTTTGTTCGCGCGAGATTGAAACGTGTTTTACGAAAGGTTAGTTACAGAGCGGTAATTTCCACACAGAATCCCCGAGCGTTCGACAGCTTTCGAGCACAACGACCGACGCAACCAAAGCAATTAGTCGAGAAGCGAAACGGTTCCCGTCGATCCGGGGAGAAACACTCGAGGATTTTCGGGTAGTTTGGGATGCGTTCGTGTGCAGAGTGAAATTGACCGACGACGTTTCCAGAGCGGGACGCGGATCAAAAGGGCCTAAAGCCTGGAAGCCTCGAATCCTCTTAGGGAAGAGGCTAGAAACGCGTTTCATCCACGCGCTCGGAAGACGTCCGCCTTATTTCAAAATTCCCTTTGATATCCGGTGCGCGTCATCTCTCGGACAACAGGGCGGTCTCTGGAGCACACGTCGACGAAACGGGGTGGGTTTCCGACGGGGTTAATTTGTCCTGAATTCGTCACGGGAACGGATTCGTCGATTGGTCTCGAGGCGAGACGATCGAAAAAGTTTGATTAGCTTTTCGGTCGCTGGAAATTCTCTTTCCTTCTCCGTTCCGTTTTGTATCAACTTTGTGAACAGAGTAGGGCAGGAGACCGGGTTGACGCGATGTACCTGGACATATTTGGCCAGAGAAAAAAGTAATTTACGGAGAACGCGATAATTGTTAAATGCCTCGGAAAGAAATGACTGCTTCGAATACGGGAAACTTCGTGCAAAGCGCGCCAGGACCGATCACGATCAAAAACCGGTGGTTCGCGCGAGCAAATCGAGCGTGGAATCAATAATATCGTGTATATTCCTTTTGTCGCAGCCTTATCCCGCCCGGTGTACTCTATTGGACCAACATTTCCGTGCAAATGTAACGCTTTCATTGGCGCCGGGAAGCCAGACTGCAGCGAGGCGCTGGCAACAACACGATAAAGCTATTACGCGGAACGATGTCAGCCAGGCAGAGTACCTACACGATGCATTTAAACCCGGTCATATTTGTCGCGCGGGGAGTCTCATCGCGAAATGCTAACCATTTCTCTGTGTGCACAACCGAGTCGATGCACGAGTCTCAATGGCGAGCGCGTGGATTATTGCCGTTGCTGCCAACCTGCATGGGCTGTCTAGCCTGCCGCGGAAAGACAAATTCGATAGAAATTTCAACGTGAAATGGATTTTAATCGCACCTCGACTCTCCACACAAATATTGAATCCGAGGCCCGGCAATCGCGGCAAATGGAATCCTTTTGACGATTTTAAAGCCCCGCGCGATTAAACCGCGAATCGGCCCGCCGCCTTCCAATACCGTGCCTAATTCACCGTGAACAGAAACAATAACGCCGACCCGGACGCTCCCGAAACGCTCCTTTCACGATCCAGCACACGAGCTCCGATCGAGCACACGAGGCACGATCCA
>CM052122.1:1348287-1386323 GCA_028454245.1 Halictus quadricinctus | reverse complement strand
CACACGAGCTGTAATTCGAGCACACGAGTTGTGATTCGTTGTGATTCGAGCACACGAGCTGTAATTCGAGCACACGAGCAGTAATTCGAGCACACGACCAGTGATTTGAGCACACGAGCTGTCATTCGAGCACACGAGATGCGTAACTCCACTCTGTGGTATCCTCAAGGTATGTTTGCATAAAAATCTTGACTCGAGGCAAAACTAACACACCTTTTCCACCACAAATCCACCTCTTCGCACATTATTACACCCCTTTCACGACGTAAAATCTCAATTTTACATCGATTCGAGCAAACGTCGAGTAAAAGTACAATAGCCTCTCTCTCTCACCTCGTGGTCCTGCAATGCTGGTCCACGCCCTGCCAAACACACTGGCCAACAAACAACGTCCCTCTCACAACACAGGCTCTCACTAAGAAACAATAAATCACCGAGCGACACGCAACTGCACGGACCGGAACGCGGAACTGAAATGGGAGTTTCGATCACTTTCGCAAACCCCTCCAGCGAAACAACCCCCGATCATGGTTGGTCCTCTGGCAGTCCCATGTTTTTCTAACGATTAGCGGTAGCGTACCCGTGTTGTACCCTTGCTCGCGTAATAATGTAAACGTCCGCCTTTTGTCCCGGCCGCGCCGATCCGAAAGTACGGACTTACCCCCGTCGAGAGTTCGCTAACAATGCCGGGGCCGAACGCTCAAACTTTACCATGGGAAATTACAAACATCCGTGACGATAAATTCCCTAGGAGAGAGGGGGTAGGTCTCGCCGCTTTATTTACGTTCGCGCGGGGCCGAGATCAGGATCGGGACAGATATAACGGGGCCAATAAAGGTGATATACACAAGGAGCGAGAGGGTGCCGCGCACCGTAGCGCACGCGATAACCCTCTCTCTCTCTCTCTCTCTCTCTCTTCCTCTTTCCGGTAATCGAGGCGCACAGACGATTCCTGCCCACGCGACGAAGATTAGGGCAAGGATGTTCAGACAGGAGGTTCTTGCCCGGAGCAAATCTGCAATCGCAGACAATTAGAAAATATTATTTAATTTTTGTCAGCCCTCGCGAGTAAAAGTGCGGTACCATGGTCGTTTCGCTGTGAAACTGAGACGCTTCGCGGAATCATCCCCACTAGCAGGCTTGCTTCGTAAAAACAGCGGATCTTGCAAAATTAATTAGACAAAGTTGGTGCTAGTGTACTCGTAAATAGACTCGGAGGCAAGAGATTGTAAGATCGATCGAGAGAAGTCGGCCGAGAATTGAATTCTTTATGGCGTCAGTCGTCGTAACGAGGCCAGGAACGTATAAAAATGAAATGAAAAAATCCTTTTATAACCTGGCTGCCATTCGCGGCGTAAAAACCTCTATTAACCGTTCCTATCGTTAATCTACACTTCCGTCGGGGCAAAATCGCGGAGATCGAGTATCCGGGACGACGTAAACCTTGCCTCGGGGGAGTCGCGTTCACAACGTGTTCCCCACCAAGAAACCGGAGTGAATAAAAATGAAATTAAAAAATATTTCCACCTGTGCTACACGCGTGGAGCAATAAATCCCATGAACCGTCGCTCTCCTGCGACCTATACGTTCTCCCAGGAAAAAATCGCGAAGATCGAGAGCACCAGAACTCGGGCTAATAAAAACGAAATAAAAAAATCTCTTTACATCCTCGACGCGACAAAGCCCCATAAACCTTCGGATGACCCGTAGTTCCCGCAGGAAAAGATCGCGAGGATCGAGCGCACCCTGAGTGTGAAAAGTCGGGCCGACGCGGGCCGTGGTGCTCCCTGGCAAAGTTCCACGGGTAAAATGAAATTCTTGGCTCGCAGTTCGCCGATATTGAACCACCGTGCCGGCCTCTAATGGAGACCGGGCATGTCCGCGAGAATCGCCGACCTTGAGACGACCTCCGTCGATCGTCATCTTCCGGAAGGAAGGTTGTCGATCTGAAACGTTGATCCGGTGCGAGCAAGTTTGTCGACGAGAGACCCTGGGGTTCGCAACGTGTGCTCTGCATCCATTATTCGGATGCGCAGACCTGCTGCTCATGGTTGCCGCTCGGCACGGATGTTCCCGTGGCTGGGGGCTTCGACTGATGACTTGTAATTCGTTAACGAGAGACTCGTGGGCCGGGGATGAATACATTTTAATGACGGGGTTCTACGTGACTCGACTTCCGGAACGGGTCTCTCTTACCCGCCGCAGGTGCTGCCGAATAAATTGCACGCCCGAAATCTTAGCCGGGACCCGACGGGACGAAGCTCTGAACCCGCAACGCTTCGCCACCGGTCTCCAATAATAGTCGCGAGTACACCGAAAGGGAATCTAACGCAGGTGTTAGGCATCCCGTTGATGCGATACTCTTTGTTGAACGCCGAACCGAATTCCAGGTTTATGGGATTGTCGGGTTTACTGGCGAAGCTGTCGCACAGCTCCGAGCTATTTCCTCGTTTCGTGCCTCTATCACGGAATGTTTACATGTCGGAGATACGCAGCCTCGCTATCATGCGAGTAGAACTGGCTTTATTACGGAGAAAATAGCTTTGTCGTCGGAGCACTGATGTCTTATAGGGGGAAATAGCCTTGTCGTTGAAAAAAAGAAAAAGAAAAACTAGGACGTCGACTGGAAAAAGTAACTCGAAACGTCTCTTCAGGTAGGAATAAGGGGAAAACCGGTTTCCCAAGGGGGGTAAAATAGCCTCTGCAAGGGAAGAACGTGTTCCCCTAAACGGGGAAACGTGTCCCTCCTCTTCCATGGAGAACAGTGTCCCCCAGCGGCGAAAGTAGCTCTTTAACAAAGAAAAGTAGCTGCCCCGACAGAGAAAAGTATCCTCTCCGGCACAGCGCCCGTTTTGTAATTACAATGCTCGCAGCAAGCAGCGACGTGCGTAGGCTCGTTTCGCGCAACGTAAATTAGTCGACGCAAAAAAGATGAAAGAAATCCCCTAACGAGATTGCACACGGCAGGCTCGTTAAGGAGCGCGTGCCTGCGCGCACGAATTGCCAATTAACCGAAGAACACCCCCCACCCCGTTAATAAACGATGATCGGCCGGGGCTATTCACGTTCGAGAGCCGGGAATAAAATTCGGCCGAACTTCCACCGAAGAAACTCAGCATCCGCCGCCCGCAAGTATAGTAGTTATTTATGCGAGCCAGAAAGACGATATCGAAACGAGCCCGGGGGGTCAGGGGAGGATTAAAAGCGGCGGCAATCGGGATTTATTACGTTCGTTCCAGATCTTGAACGAGATCTTGCGAACCGGCCCGCCCCTCCCGATAAAAACATGTTCCACTTAGGCAAACCGATTTCGAGAAAACTCGTTACAAAGTAATGTTCCGCGATTTCTTTCCGTCGCCCAACAGACCGTACCAGCTAATTTATCTGCGCCCTTTAACCTTGTGAAATGTGCCCTCTGTGAATTAGGAAACGATAAATGTGTTCCTCTGTGATTTAGGAAATGGAGAAATCGCCTTTTGAAAAGTAATATGGGAATGAGAATGGATCCAGTTTTCACCACGTTAAACAAATTATCTTTCCAGATATTTCTGACTCACTACTTCTCTGACAAGTAATTTTTGATCCACCGTCCTATCACAGCCCCTCAATATCGAGGGTTGTTTTCACCCCTTGAACGTGCGTCGAATATTTTTCTAATTACCTATCCGATGATTTCTAATAATTTTAAGTGAATAACGGGAATTTTCTAGTCGGGCGTGTTCGATTTCCGGACCCGTCGCGACGCCTTCAGAGGCGGGGTTGGAACAAGGGGAAGAGGAGGAAGCCGCAAATGAAAACGCGAAACTTCTCCGAAAACAAGAGTGGCGTAACAGCAAAGACGAACGCCTGATTTATTATTTACGGAACAGGGTGGGAAACCGTAGAAACGGTGGACCGTCTAAGACGTTCATTTACGATTCACCGAGATAGGAGAGCCACGCTTTTTTACCCACGCTCCCTTTCTCTGTTCGGTGTCCTCTTGTCCGCCGGGAGCGAGCGTCTTTCCCGGAAAGATTTGGGACACCGAGGGACGAAAAACCAGAGCCAAGTTTCCCAGCAATCGAGTTCCCGTCGTGGGGGTGTGTTACGTTAAGGGAGTTTTGGCCGAAAGCACCCCCAAACTGCCGGAAGCCGTATGATTTCACGCGAAGGACACTGGCTCGCTTCCTGGAGACCCGATAAGGAACACCTATCAGCTCGTCCTCGTCGTCCTTCGCTCTTCCCGATATCGAATCTTCCGGCGTTATGCGAACGATAACCTGCTACGTGTAACGAGAAAACTCGAGTCTTCGAGAAAAGCACAGCACCCTCCTCTCTCCGTGTGGGACTCGGGGAACTTCCGGCTGATAACGGGATTAATTCAACCGGTGTAATTGAATCGTCTTCTTTGCATTTCAATTAGCGCTACAGCGAGAATACCTTCTCGAGCTCGCACAGCGCTAGAATCGCGGGCAGAAGACGCTGGAAATTTGATTTAATGTACACGGCCTTTGTCAAGAATTAAACGCAAAATTGGCAGAGAAATTGTTGCTGCAGCGTACCCGACAGATATACTGTTGCGATCCACAGGTTCATTATGCGTCATTGGACTGCGGATTTGACGCGTTCACAACTGAAATATATTTTAATTCTAACTTGAATTTCAGGGAATTTCCAAACCTTGAAAAGAGCGTTTGCAATTTGGCAGTTACAGACCAGTGCAATTGGAACAGTGCTTTCAACTGATAAGTGTACGTAAATATCGCGTCGATATTTTTATAACGCATTAACACTAAACCTACCAAGCACAAAACATACAAAAGTGAAACATCTTATAGAAGGGAGAAGATTTACTTAAACTTTGTATGATTCTCACGATAGTGTGTGCTTAAATGAAGAAATCAATTCAATAACTTCCTACGAAAACGTTCGTATAGTTTCAATGATTGTGAAACAGAAAACCGTGTTAAGAAAGCTCGAGGTGGTTCGCCGGGTCGAACAGGTGAGCGTGTGCACAGTTTGTTGAAAAGAAAATGGCGAAAATGGCAGCGCGCGGCGCGCTTTTAATTACAGCTGTAAAGATCGATTACCGAACCCGCTTACACGCGGTGAAGAGCGCAGCTTCGAGGGCCGCGGCGAAGGGCTGAGAGAGAGTCCTTAAGGGCAGCCGGCGCGTGATGAGAGTCAGTTTCGCCCCCGGAGTGTTTTGAGAGAGCTTAATGAGCGTAACGAGAGGGAGAAGGAGAGGGAGCGACCAAGGTACAGTCGGAGGGGGAACAACCGGAGGAACAATAATGGAGAACGATAATAATAGCGTCGCGAATTTACGACGGGTCGCTATTGATCCGCGGAAACACCTTGCGCGGATTCCGAACGCCTTCGACGGTTTCAAACCTTCGGGCTGGACCGTTTCTAACGAGGTAACAGCCCCATCTAATTGACTTAATGAGCTTTTTATTGGAACGACCCTATGCGACTCCCCGATCACGTACATATAATATTAGCCACTAAATAGTTTTCGAGATATCAATTTTATAATTCGTGGATACAATACTCCTAGTCTTCGAGATACTCCAGAATTCTTGGAACGCAACTTTAACTATTTGTATCAGCATATATTCCATTATAGCTTCCAGTATATTACCAGTATAAAACGTTGTCGGGGCAGCAGCTTTGCCTGGGATAAACTCGGATCAATTCCCGTTGAGTTAACATAAGAGACAAGTATAACAGTACGAAAAGGACACTGATAGCATTTGCATTTTCTTTCCCGCGTTCTCCATTCATGCATATCAAATTCGGATATGCTATGCTTGCCTTCCACGCGCGAATCGAACGTCGAATGCATAATATTAACGGAGTTTCAGTAGATGGAAAATCATTTGCAAACGGTAGAAACAAACCCGTGCCTATTCGAGTGACGTAATAAAGAGCTGAACAGTTGATGTGATTATCAGAGAAGAGTCACCGAGTGAGAGCAGTTGATGAAGAGGAGCGTCGAAAGTGAGAAAGGTCGGCGTCGCGACGCTGCCGGGACACGCAGACGGATATTTCCATTTCCAAATATTCGCGGGATCACCCCTCGCGGCGTCGAATTCATCCCCCTGTTTGCCATTCCGGAAGCGCGCAATCGCACACTTTTTCCTCTCCCGTGCTTTCTCTTTCTCTTTCTCCCGGGGCTCGTTCTTCAAGTATATTTACCCGAGAACGCAAACAGACGCGGTGAATATCGGCGGCGGCTGCCAATCCACTTGGCTTGGAAATTTTTCTAACCCCCTCCCGAAAAGTCGGAGACACGAACCCGGCACCCGGAAAGTTACGCGATCACCTAACTCGACATACAGAGCGCGCAGCTTCTAAAGATCCGGGAGTTTACACGACTCGTTTATCGAGCGTAGAATCACATCTACCCCGGGAAAGCAAAACCTTGCCGCGAGGGTACGCGCGCAGATAAGGGGCGGAAAATAGTCTTGGAACGTACCACGTGTGTCACTCGGGCGTTTCATTCGTGGAAATTACGACCCGAGAATCAAACCCACGAGATTCTGGACCGATCGCAGAGGCATTTCGGAACGGATAGATTAGTGATAATTCTCGAGACGTCAGCCTAATATTTTCAGCTAGCTTAAATTACTAAAGAAAGGAGGAACTTTTTCAAAATATTTATTTTGCATCTTGGATCTGCATCTTGTCGTTGTGCGTCTGGCAGATTTTCCGTTGCGGTATTTTGCATAAAAGGAAAATATTGTCGAGGTACTACGCGATACGGGGAAGCTCGTTGTTGCCGGCAATTCGGAAATCTCGTAGCGAGCATAATGGATAAGGAATAGTCGAACAAACAAGTTGGCTCGCCGGCGGATTCTTTTCCATTCGGTTTCCTCCATCGAGATTCCGCTTGCGAGGAACGCGAGAATATGCTGTGCCACCCTCCATCCGCTCGCTCTCGAGCGTCGATACGATTTTTCACTCCGCCGGTGCAATTTTTCGTCCGATCGAGTGCACCTAAAGAAAACAGACGGTCGCGGGCCGCTCCGAACCCCGTATTTCTTCCGGGCCGACCATAAAAGAGTCGGATGAGCCGGATATCGCACGGCTTATCAATTTTTCGGCGCGCTCCTTACACCGAAAATTCTCGGCCGTTCTCCCGGTCGCGCGAAAAACCGCCCCTCTAATCCCCTCGATCCCACCACCCCCTCGCGTTCCGTATAAATATACTGTCCGCATAGTTTATATTCATGAAACCGCCCTCCGACGGGGCCGCACAGAGGAACCTCATTATTTCGTTAGCCCCCTCGCGAAACAATTTTACGAGACCCTCCGGAAAATTGAAAACCGGAAAGGAAAAATCTTCTCGATTACGCTTGCCAGCCACGCTGTCAAAATGTTAATCATCCGATCCCGATACTCGACGATGTTCTCTAAACGCTAAACGTCCGGAAAATTGTTTAACTCCCATCGCCAAATAATACCTATGCAATATGTTTATCGCGATTTCAAAAGATTGGGGCTTTGTATCTCGGTGGTATTTTATGTCCATTTTTATGGATATCCGGTGATCGGTCGCAGGTTATACTGGAAGCAAGATGGCGGATGGTGCTGGCACGCACGCATAAACTCCGCGCGCGCGTCCGATCGCGTTCAATTTATATTCTCCCCCGGCCGGGAATCGTTATTATAATATTAGCATTCGTCGGACCGTGGAAAATGATAAAACAGTATCTAATATTCGCGGCACGTTGTTTAGGAGAGGGACGCGGAACGAATGAAACGAACCGGCAAAAATGGCGGCGGCCGATCCTGCGGACGCGACTCGGAGGGTCTCGTTGGATAATTGAAATCGGCTTTAAAGAATGCAACAGCCTCGTTGTTCCGGAGGACACGTTTTCTTCGCGACGTCGGAGACAGCCGGGAGATTGGATTTTGAAAAATGGAGCCGAGACATAGAATTCCGACCGTCGTCAGTTTCCCGGGCCAATGGCGCGCGAAAAGACGACCACCGACAACGGGGAACAAGCGTTTTCCGCGATGGCCCCGCGTGTCTCATAAATCCAATTAATTAGTCATTCGGTCTACTTCGCGCGAGAACCAACAAAAAACACGGTGGGGATGAGGGGTGAGGAGGTGGGGGCAGGGGGCGTAAGAGGAGAAAAGAACAAACGAGAAGTCGGTCGAAAGAGAGCGAAGAAAGTTTCCTCGCGGAGATTCCGCTGCCGAGTGCATTTCGAAACTCTCGGCCGTTGAATTATAAACTCTTCAAAGCGCGCCGCCGCCGTCGACCGAAGAGCTTCCGCCGGACAAAGGATCCGGTGCAATAATTATTATCGCGTGGTCCGTTCTCGCGATGAATTCGCGGACCGTCTTCCCCGGCGAAATTACGTCGCAACTTTCTAATTATCCCTGCGACGACAGCTCGTTTAACCCTGATGCCGATGCTCGACATTTTCTGCAAAGTTCGGTCACGCTGTAGCCGTTCACGCTTCGCAGCTCGAGAGACAATTATGACGGATCGTCGTGCCAAGAAACGAGAGACAAACAGGAAAATTGAAAATCCTGCAAGATGTTTCGGACCAAGGAATGTCCGAGGAATCTCCGAGGAAATCTACAGCCTCACAGTTCTGTCGCAAACGCACAAAATGCGCAGGCTATTTACAATTATCCAAGGAACTAAAAATATACAGCGTTTCTGTATGTCAACGCGCAGCAGCAACGAAAGACAAATTGGAATTAAAGCGACCATCCCGCATAACGCGGCGATGACAATGAAGAAGGCCATGAATTCGTCAGGAGGATCCCGGATTTTCGACCGACCCGTGAAAGAGTATCGTTTCATGATGAACGGCCAGTAACCCGGGAACGACGTCACGCGATACGTCCCTCGACGATTACCGGCCACCTGACATATTCGACGCTGTAACCTGGGGACGTCCGACATTGACGATCCATTACTACTCGCGTCTGACAAATCCCCTCGCCATACCGTGACTACTTAATGTCCGACGTTCGACGATAATTGCTCAATTCCGCTGGCCAACATCCGAAATGTTCGAATCGCTTTGCCGATTTGGCTTCTACGGAAATTTCGACACCCGAGATTCCATCGCCAGACTGCTTATGCAAAATATTCCGAACTTTCTCCGATCTCTTATTGCCCTATAGCTGTCGAATTTCGTCGCAGAAATCTGTTATCCATTACTGAACGAACGGAAAGTTGAATTTCGAAAAAATCCAGCCGCGTGTAATCTATGCAAACCTTATTGCTTTATGGCTGCGCAGTTCCTTAGCAAAAATCTGTAATCTATTACTGAACGAACGGAAAGTTGAATTTCGAGTGTAACCTATGAATTTCTGTGAATTTTCGTGTGTAATCTATGGAAATCTTATTGCTTTGAGGCTGTCGAATTACTTCGCAAAAATGTGTAATCTGTTAGTGAAAGAAAGGGTAAGTTGATGTTGCGTCCGATGTATGGAAATTTTTGTATGAATTTGTGTAACGAAGAAGCACAATTGAAAAGGAAAGTAAGTCTGCTTTTAGAACGCGTTTAGGTTTATAGTCGCGTCGACCGCTTCCGCTGTGTCGATGCGACGTTTTTACGGGGCTCGTGACAGCTTCAGACAACCGTGTACAACGGTTTCTTCGCTTAGAGGTAATGTGTTTCACCTGTTCACCCCGTGGCACACTAAAAGCTTTATTTTACCGGGTCTATAACAATGAAGAGCAACTTTAGACAGGTTTTTACAGTCGCTCGAGATGTAAGCGCGCTTTCGAGGAGACCACGGAATTATTCATTTATGTTCGGTGCGACGATAAAAGCCCGGCGAATTTGAAAAGTCTGTTCCTGTAACTTTCAGGAAGGGATTACGGTGTTTCGTGTCGTCGATAGCCTAAACGACAACCTAAACGCAGATTGTTTTTACCCGTTCGTCTGCCGGTGCGAGAAAGATTTTGCCCCCGGCTTTTACCTTTCCGAATAAAAGGAGAATGCTCTCGTTTCTTTCTGAACCGCCATAAAGTTCTTTTTATGGAATAAAATATCGGCGTAGGAACGAGACGGTTTGTAAAACGTCAAAATGACGGCGAAACAACAACGACCAACGTCGACGGAAATTCCTAGCCCGCTCCGACGGGTAATCCCCGCCATTTGTTTTAATAAACCGGGTAACGTTCTTGAAATCCGAAACACGTTTCCTCGCTTCTCTTTTGAAAAAACGACCTGTCCGGAAACTCGAAAAACAGTATCACGGAAAAACATCCGTGGAAGCAAACACAATTGCCGCGGATCTCTGTACAAATTCCCGCTTTGACGGAAACGGGACTCACAAAGAGTCCCAACGATCTTCGTGGTGGTGGAGATCGGTGTGCAAATTTGAATCATCCCTATTTTTCTCGGTATAAAAAATCCGTCTCCTCGCACCTGAGAGACTCTCCCGAAAACGTTCACGCGTCACGTGGGACATCCGGCGTGCTTCCTTCCGGAGACAAACGGGCTTCGAAAGAAGAAGCGAACGATGATCGATATCTCTCTCCTCTTTCTCTCTCTTTCTCTTCTCCTCTCCCACAAAAAGTTGTGCGCGTCTCCTCGGCTCTCGGCTGCGAGTCGATTTGTCTTCCGAGCGACAGAAGGATCAGGTGGGTTTCAATGAATTAGGGTCGCTATCGCTTCGAAGACTCCGGCTACACGAGTCATTCATACTTTCCGGTGTTTATCATCTTCGCTCGTTGCTGCTTCATCTGAACCAGGACAGTCATAAAGTAGACTTCGTTTCTTACGCGTCTATGACAAAAATAAAAAGATTATAGATGTACCTTCGAGTCATCAAAATCGAGGAAAGAAAGAAAGAATGAAACCGCGCACGGCTCCTATTTCTTGCAATTGATGTAGACAATTTTATGTCAACATTTTATGTTATGATTTCACGTTACGATTTTATATATCACGTTCCTATGTAGGATTTCATGTATGACAGTCTTCGTACATGTCACCAGTTTATGTTACGATTTTATATGTATTTGTATACGATTTTATTTACGACAATTTTCATGAATGTCACAATTTTATATCATGATTTTACTCGATGGTTATACGCGATTTTATCTGACAATTTTCGTATTTCATTAGGTTCGGCGGGAAATCTTCCGGTGTGTCCATAGTGATTAATAGACCGCGGATAATTCTTAAAATCCGCGGATTTTAACCTTTTCCGTCTAACATAGCGGAGACGTTTCAGGCTTCGTTCGCGAGGCGTGCCGTGTATCGATCAATCGATTACACTTCGATTACTCTTCTTATTTGTTTAGGAAAAATTCACCGGGAAATTCGCGTCGCTCTGCGAGCTGACGTCTTCTCTGACTTCGCGGATCTTCTTCTTTGAAGTCGCGGTCGTATCGCTTCGACGTTAGGTTGCAAAATACTTGGTCCTACAGAAAATCCCCATAGAAAATCCGTCGAAAAATCCGAAACGAGGACTCCTCGAATTCCAGGAAAACCGTGTCGGTGGAGAACAAAGGTTCTCGCGATTCTGGGCCCCGGGTGCGTCGTTTCTCTGGTCGCGGAGCCGGTGATCTTTCAACTTTGCCAGGCTGGTCCGTTGGTACGACTGCGTCCGACTTTATAGCGGCATTGACAGCGCACAAGAGGGAGAGAATAATGGAGAATAGAGGCTGCTTTAAAAATACAGCGGGCCGAAGATGTCGGTCAGGTTCCAGGCTAAAACGAGAGACGGAAACGAGTAGCGAGAGAAAGGAGCGACGCGACCGAGCGACGATAAAGAGACCGTGCGCAACAACATGGATTTTATCGAAACGAGAATCTCCCGATTGTTCTCGTTTTTCGAAACGGCCGACCTGTCGTTCCACCCGCGCTCGTTTTAGCGCCATTTGCTTAAGTTCGCTCCCCCCGTTGAATTAGTAACCGTGCGGCGCGTACACTTATACGGGGATCCTGTCGCAGCGGCGGGTCGCGTCGGGTCGCGAGGGTCGTTCGCGATAAGCGTCTTTGTTCGAGGACCAACGACCGAGTCCCCGGAACGCGTTTTCGCACGCGGAAACCTTTCCGCGAATAAACAGTGCGCCATTCTCGCGACAATAGCGAGCGCCTGTTTCCTCTCCTTTCTTTTTACAAGGTTTTCACTAACATTCGCCGAATCGTTACGGCACGGTTAGGGCAACCATCGTCTCTGGAGGAATTTTAACACTAGATTTACGGGACCCGTCAGAATGACGGGTTTTATGTTCTTTAATTTACAATTATTATGCTTGTACAAATGCATTTATAGGAAATTTATTTAACACATTCATTCCTTGGAACGTATATTATAGTAAAAGCATGCTAAAAATCTGCCTGAATATATTCTTGGTATTTTTATAAAATAATCCAAACTAGCCACTTTTAGTGCTCCGTAAATCTAGATATCGATTGCTGAATATTTCTCGGCTTTTTTCCGCAAGTCCTTACAGTGATTCCCGTAAGTATTCGAGAGAAAAAATAAATGATTAAGGCAAACTGGCAGCGTGCAGGTACCGGGAGCTATCGATAATGTTTTTTCAAGGCTCGGGGCTCGGTTTTCCTGAAAATCGAGTTTGAAAATTCGTCGAGAAGCGCGCTAGTGAATAGCCTCGCGAATTTTCAAACTCGATTTCCTCGGAAACCGAGGCTAGACAGTAAAAAATGTTATTCCGCGGGTGTTTCCGGTTCATTTTTTAGCCGGAGATCGCCTCGAACGGTTCGATTCGTTGGCTGGTTTATTCTTGAATAAATGCGGACCGGGGCAGAATTAGTTTCGAAATATTTATACGATAATTAAATGTTCTACGACGAGAAGGTGCGGGCCGGGGCTGGACGTGTGGCGCGCATAAAAATTGCGGCACAAAGGAAGCACAATTTAACGAGGGCGACACGGCCGTTCCGTGCTCGTGAGGGTACAAAAAACTCGATATTAACGGCATTCTCTACCCGGAAGCCTAATTATAGGCCTTTTGATGTCGGCATTTATCGACGAGATGGATTAACCTTTAATCACGCTGAATCTTAACGAACAATCGACCAAGATATTGCCGCTGGACGCGAGAGTACGCTTGTTAAGCGTTCGCGCGTGTATTGTCATTTGAGCCGTTCGCTGGCCTAATCGATTAATCGCCCCTCGAATTTTTTGACATTTTACCGCTCGATGGATGCTTCACCCTTCACATTTACAGCGAACTCTCGATATACGTCGGCGACACCGCAGTAACAAGCGACAATTATCAGCCAGGTCTTCGTGACATATATCACGAGAAATCGCTGTAGCAGAATCACAATTTCCCAAGTCGAAGTTAAATGAAATTCCGAAACTTTTCTAACATATTCACTGTTTTGCATTTGATCCATTCGCTCGAATCCGCGCGCAAAAAATCCGCAGTTCGTTTATTAGCTTTCTTCGTCGGCAACGAGGTCCAAAATCGACCAATCCCCGTCGTCTTCGTTTAATTAATTATCCCGCGAGCGTTAAACGGTGCCGGGAAGTGGGTCAGAACTTTTTCTCCCGTGCAATAACCGGATCGCGGGGAAGTTTTAATAAAATCGCGCGGAGAAAAACCACAGGCGACGAATCGTCGATCAATTCACGCCACGGACGATTCAATTCGCCGGAGGATCGTTAAACGTCGGATGCATGGAACGCCGTCAATGACTCGCGGAATGACGAATGACTGGCTGGCTCTCCTCCGGACAAGAAAGTTATTCATTTCGCGGGGGCGTGCGACGCGTTCCAATCGAATTGTTCGAAGCGACGAGGAACGCGCGCGTGGAAATTGTCGCTTGCCGCTCGCAAGTCATTAACCGGAATTATGATTCTAATTACCGGAACGCATCGCTTTTCAACGGGGACATCCCCGCTTTTCTCTCCGCCGGAGGTCTTTCAATTTTTATTTCACCGTTGCTCGCGTTTCGCATAATTGACGCGCGCGTTTTTCTATTTTTTTCCACCGTCACCGCCGCAGCCGCGTCGTCGCCTCCCCGCACGAGGGAAGCCCGTTAACGACGTTATTGTTTGAGTTGCGGCGAACAAGTTTATCGGCGATGGCGAACCGATCGTTCGGAAGATCAACCCGCCGAGGAACTTCGTAATGGAAAGCACACGTTAACTTCGAGGCCGGCGAGCCTCTTCTCCTGTCCCCTGCTATCTGTCTGACGACCGGCGAAAAATTCCCGAACAGATCTTCCATCACATCTGCAAGCACTCTTTCCTATTTCAAGTTTTTAACAGCAAAAATAGTCCGTCATTAAATCGATAACAGTTTTAAGGAATTTATTACCGGAGAACTGCACGATGCAGGCCACGATAAATTTTTGCTACGTGTTCTAGCATGATTCAACATTGCAGACAAATTTTGGTCGCATCGATAATCCTTTCGTTGAGCCGCCACGACTTTTTATACTGAAACCCTCCTCTCGTGGAGAATAATTTTTAAGAATTTCTTACTGGAGGATTAAAAGGTTTTCGCGTGTTTTGAGAGGTAGATTCTATTGAAAGAGCTCGGACCTCTCGGATTTTACTCGGAAGAGTTTAAATCAGCGTTCAAGCCAAAAAAGAAAGGGCTAATCCGTGGAAGGGTTGCTTGCCCCGATAATTTCCTCGGATCGATGGCAAACGTTTTCAATCCGACGGGGAAAAAGATTGAAGACAATGACGACGGCATTTAATTCGTCTCTCCTTTTGGAATCACGAGAGCGAATTCTTCGGCGGAAGATGGTCTATTACACCGACCGTCCGCCGCTCCGGCAATCATGTTTGAAGCGGTGTTCGCGTCACATGCTTCCACTCGCCGAGGAATTTCAAGAGCCGAGACAGCCCGTCGTCGCGAATCGGGACGGTAATGAGCTCACGCCATTGTGTTTTGAAGAAAAGAAGTAGCTTTCCCGCCGCTCGCTCTTGGGAAACGCAAACGAAGTTCCGCCCAAGACGATCTCTCTCGTTCGTTTCGAGAAAACGAGTTGCCCGCTCCGGCCGGTTTTCCCTTTGAAGATGAAAATTCGACGTGAAATCGTCAACGGATTTTCCTCCTGAGGGAGCCGCCGGTGGAAAAGACGCGAAAAGGAAACCGGAAGGGGACACGGAGGTAAAAAGCTTTACAGAAAATTCCCGCCAATTTCGAAATTTTCTCGGAGAACTCGCGGCGTTCATCACGCCGGCGTTTCAGCGAGACGAGTACCGGCGCGTAATTAATTTCCGCGACATTAATTCTACAAAGTATCCTTGTAATCTCACGCGCACGCGGGCTATTTCGTATTCCATAATTCTCCGCGGACAAAGTATTTCATAATGGCGCGTCTGCTCCGAGCCGAGCCCGTCGCCGACCCGACTTTCTCCCCTGTGTTTCCCTCGAAATCATCGAAATCAACGACTCGATTTTTACGACTGTCGTCAGTCAAGCAACTCATTGTTTCGGAGAACAATTTCGAATAAAAACAATTTTGTATCCGGCATTAGATCGTCGGAAACGGAGAAACAGCTCGGCTAAGTGGCTCAGAAACGGCAATCAGCCCGCAAAACCCATTAACCGTAGATTCCATGCGACTACCAGGTGGCATTACTAAGCAAGCAATAGTCTCGCAACGGCGATGCAATCTTGCAACGTTCCAAGGGGCCCGGATTAATCCGAATCGGGGCGCTCGACACTCCATTTCGCGACGATTTCGTTACACTCGGATCGGAAAGAAAGAGGAAGATCAAGATCGAACCGGGAGGCTTACCTATTCGACAAATGGAGAAATAAGAAGCGTTGAAAGTACACGCCCGGCGTGTCCGTTCGAGCCGAAACCGAGAAACCAGGCCACGGGAATCGAGATTGATAGCCGGATATAGAGTCGGGACCCTGTCCCATCGGAAGACAACTTCCTGATGAAAACGAAACGATCCCGTCGAACAGCCCGGTCCCAGGCAATAACACAACATTCAACGCTTATCTCGATCTCCTTATCCCGGAGAAATGACCAGTCGCATGATCACGCATTTTTTATTCGCGCCTATTTTCTGTATTCGTGGCGAAAACGAGTCGGTACCGCCCAACATGGCTCAGTTGTTCGAATCAAATTAATTCGAGTCATTTCTACAATTATTTATAGAGTACGAGAAACTTCTGTGTACGGCTGTTCTTTCCTGCAATTGACGAGGACAATTTTGCACAAAAATTGTCGGCATCGATTACAGGAAAAAATCGAGAGTTACATAAAAATTGATTTTCTCGATTTCTTCTCTTAAAATTTAATATGTCGGAAATAATGTACCAGCAATGTTACATTCATTGGGTGGTTAAGTTATTTCTAAAATTATTTAGAGTGTAAGAAAAGCTTCTCTATACGGCTATTATTTCCTGCAATTCACGAGGACAATCTTTATCTCGCACAAAAATTGTCGGCATCGATTACAGGAAAAGAGAGTTACATAAAAATTGATTTGTACCATTTCTTCTCTTAAAATTTAATATGTCGGAAATAATGTGCCAGCAATACTACACTCATTGAATGTTTCTTCAATTCGGATCTACTCATTTTCTCCAGAAATACACCAAATTCTGACAGCACTGTACTAATTCTAACAAATTCTAATAAATTCTAATCTCCGAAGGTAGGATGACTGTAGGTCTAATAATGCCTGGAACGTGGACAATGGAGGAGGTTTTTCGACACGCGAACAACCGGAATAAGAATGCCGTGTCACCGGATTCTCGTTCGGAAACAACTTTATCCTGATGTTTTCGATCCGGCACACACTGTACCGAACGCCGGTCTGTTCCCATTGTTTTGCTACCGTTTCCATCGGGATCGAACGGAAAATCACGGATAGGTCGTCGCCGTCGGCAAACACGTTTTTCCCCATTGATGACATGCCCGGCTAATGAATGAGATTCAGGTTGGCGCACAAACGAACCAACGAAGCTACAAGTTAAACTCGCTCTCGCGCACGCATGGCCGTGCACGTGCCCTGATCGAGTTAGGCCAGCGAGTTATTATCGCGAAAGTTCGGTATTTAAGTTAACCGAGAGTTCCCGGCAAATTCTATCTCCGAAATTCTGCCGTCGGGACGCTGTGGTGTAACGCTTGTGATTCAAGCTGATCAAAATCTTTCCCCCCGTCCCCCCCGTCCCGACGAAATCAATGCAATTTAAAACCTTACTACTTGTGTAAAATCGTCCGCTCCGAAAGCATCCGTCCTCTTAGCTTGCAACAGCTCGGATCGAGAGATCGATCTCGAGGCTATCGTGGAGCTTTCGATAACAGAGCGTTTTATCGGACATCGGGGTTCATCCAGTCGCCATTATCCTCTCCAGATAGCGCGGAACGAACGCATTATAGGGGCGGGTTTGTTGGCGAATGTTCGCGGGCCGCTGTTGTTTTCTTTCGAAAGGTTGTTGTCGGGAACCAGGTATATCCCTGTTCAATAATTAATAACACGCGGCGAACTTTCGACGGCGTCTTCCTTAAACGGAACTCCCGCCTGTCGGACGACAGATAAGCGACACTCGAGAGCCAACTTTTCACCCGTCTCTCTGCGACACGTCGCGGCGATATATCGCGCAAAGACAACCTGAAAGCCGATCAGACTTACTCGAACTATCCCGGACTCTTAATTCAAATTCATCGAGCGACGCGTCCGGCCCGCCGAGATACCTTCGACATCCACCGTTAGACCATAACTCCTTCGCGACCCACGACGAGATATCTCGCGAATCAATACCGCCGTTCTGACACTGCACCCCGACGCCGTTATTACGATGCTGTGCGCCCCGACGCGCCTGCAACCCACCATTTTCTATCAAATTTGTTTCAAGAGAAATTGTCCGAGACTGTTCCCACAAGCAAACATATGGATCGTATTTTTGCGTCGATAATCCTTTTGATAAGCCCTCGATTTTTTTCCCGTAGAATCGGCCGAAAAATCATTTTTATGATCTGATCATACACGAAAGCGGAGACAAACTATTTGTTGAAAAATATTGCAGGTTGCTTCGATAATCCGCTTCAGTTTTTAACGCTAGAAACACGCTTTGATTAAATCGCAAAAAGAACGGATCGTTTTTCGGCTATTTGTTACGGGAAAGTTAAAATCACGTGGAGTTGAAAAATTCGCGAAAATTGAATGTTGTGAAACGCATTTGAGTTGCAACGATAATCAGACAGGTTCGCTGGGAGATCAAAGGAAAATTAATTGACGTAGAACCTCGGAGAGCTTTTCACGGTGTATTAGGGCAAAACAACCTGTGAAGTATCAAATTACATCCGTCCGAGTGCTTTCGGAGCGACATACTTCATTTCAAACGTTCCTTCACTCAACGAACGGCTATAAGTTAAAGTTAGACGACGACATTTCGCGGAATCGAAGGTGATCCACGACACCGGTTGTGTAACGTGTCTCGGCACACAATCGATAGAGTATACGTCAAAAATAGAAAATATTTCGCAGAACCGAAGCTTATAGCCTTTGAACTGTTACTCGACACAACCGACGGGAGCACGAGAGTTGGAGATTATTTTAATACAGTGAATTCTCGATATATGTCAGCGTCACGTATCGTCTAGGAGCCGTGTTATGTTTACACTCCTCGATATATTCGGTGCATCTCACGTGGTATACTCTTTGGTAGAGGGGATAACTCCGCGACGTTTATCGCCCAGGCCTCGGCGACATATACAGAGAAATCTCTGTATAATGATACACGGGGTACAGGTCGCAAAATTCTTTTGCAGAATAGAAGCGTTCACCGTGTCTTTGTTTTCGGAAAATATTCCGCAGAAGCCAGTGACGCTTCAGCTGGCGTCTCCGCGCTTACACCTGACGTGTCAAAGTTAAATCCCGCCTACCCTTTTAGCGTCGGGTGTTTGTAAATCGACGCTTTGAACTTGAGCCCGGAGATGCTCGTTGCCTGGGACCCCACCCTCCGCGCCGCCCACCTGGGAAGATAGCCAAAGGCCTTTACATAATTAGAGAGCTTCGAAAACGATCCGGGTGATCCGTAGCCGGGCGTCTTTTTCAAATCTCTGCTGGCATCTCGAGGTATTTCGTTTCCTCGAACCGTCCTGTGCTAATTAGCCCCTCCACTTTTTGAACAATTAAAACCTCTCTTCAACCGATTTAATCGCTTCCGTCAACTTCTGTGCTCGTCCAACGAATATCCTTTATCGTTTCTCGCGAGGCTCTTCGTCATTTTCGACGTCGACAACGGCAAAGGGATCTTAATTTTTCCCGACGAATCAGAACCTTGCGTAATTCGATTTATTCGTTTGTAAACGATCGGTGCAATGAACGTATACACTCACACATGTATATTACTGTATTGTTTCATCGAGCGAGCCGGTGTATTTTCGTATTTTCGCGGAGGAGGAGTTTCTTTTCTCGATACGAATGAATAAAAATCATGGGGAGGCTCGACGGGGCTGAATAACGGTCGTCATTATCGCGTCCATCGGCACAGTATAATTCGGCAATCTTTAAATCCGTCGATCGACCGGTACAGATTGAATATCGCGATTCATTTCCGGCCGATTAAACACTCAGGGAAATGGAAAGCGAGCCTGCGGTTCAATACCGAGCCGGGAGGAGAGAGCTTTTTCGCGAATAACGGCTCCTCGAGACGCCGATCCCGACGTTTCGATCGGCCGATAATGACGGGCCTCCGGATCGGCGAAAAACAGTTTCGTCTCTCCTCTCGTCGACGTCTGAAATCGATTCGGTCGCCGAGCCCGCTGTAATTTTCCAGCGTATTATCATAACCGACAGTCCTCGTAAATCGGTTTAACCGATCCCGAGCAGCCGCGAGAATCTCCGGGTTTTCTGGAGAAACTCACCAGCGATATTGCACGAAGAAACACCTGCTGTTATCTGATCAGACGCTCCGCCATTTTCGGGACGCCGGATATACGCGTTTCCTATTGTACTCCCGATTGCCGGGAATATTTATGGGTCTCGAAAATTTTATCCGGCGCGACCTCGGTAACAAAATATTCGCACGGTGTCGTCCAGCACTTCTGCCAACACGCAGGATAAATAAGCGTAATTTTATGCATGGAAATATTAATGCGATAAACACCTTTGCCGTTCTTGCGACCGACGCGCCGCCGGTTCTCAACCTAATTCGACGCGTCGAATGTCGCGCATCCGCGATCCTAAACGCTCCGCGGAATTATTTTACAGAGACTGGAAAGCCGATATCCATTTCGGTAAAGTGAACGGAGAACCTAACCGACCCTAATCGTATTTTATAAAGTAATTTGGTCAATAAAACCGAAATTGCAATGCTGCGTGTACATCGTAGTGCTCTCTTTTAAGCGTTCTAAACCGCATGAATAATAACTGAGTTCGGCACGCTCGGATATACTGCGATCATAATTAATTCCCAAAATAGGACACAGAATTGTATCACTCGTACATTCGTACAAGCGCAACGCGAGAATGTTTAATTCAATGGGTTACACGTTAAAATTGCTGACACACGTTTTCGACAATAACGCGCACTAAATGTAGCTTCTATTTTACGGATTTATATGGATAAATTTTGATCACCGCAGAGAATCGGTCAAGTGTTGTTAGCGGAATGTGTATCGACGATTAAAATAAAGCAGTAACCCAATCGATGATGCCCTTAGGCAGTATTTCGTCAATATGTAAACTCGAAAATTATATGCGCGGGTCTCGGTGATACAGGGCAATACAGTGAAACGGGACAATTGTAAATATTAATATTATGCTCGTTTAAATATTGAGCGTACGTTACGGATCCTTAAATTCTTTTTAACCTACCAAATTACACCCATTGTTATCATAAATGTCCCGAGGACGAAATAAATTCGAGATAAATATTCGAGGAAACATGTGAATCCTGGAAGCGGTGGAAAATTTTTAATTTTCGGATCCGCCGATCAATTTCGATGCTACTTCCTCCGAATTCGTCGGCTCCTTTCGGGTTTCGTTTCCTCGGGCGTATTCTCGCCGCGTTGTTGTTAGAGCAACGGCTCGCAGGATCGAGGATGCGGTGTCGCGAAATAAGGGGGTGAGGAAGAAGGATATTTTACAACAATCGGCGAACCATCCCCGGGAGCCGTGGGAGATTCTTCACGGGAGAGAAAGCGTCCCGAGATCACAATAGACGGCTCACTTCCAGCCAATCAGCCGCCATCGGTGCGCACGGTTACCGCCGCCGGCAATTTTGAAGAGGGTGTTATCAGCGACGGAGCACATGCCTCCGCGTTTGCATAAAATTACGCACGAGCTCTCCTCCTCCCCCGGCCATTTCTCTCGCAGGGCGAGAACGAGTTTAATGAAAATTCGACCGGCTTCTTCGAGATCCGGCCAAAGGAAGAAACGCAAACGGGAGACGACCGCCTCGAAAAAAAGGAAGAGCAGGGCAGCGAACCCGGCGACAAAGTCCTCGAGCCTCGGTGTCTGGGACCCCGGCGGAAGATTAAACAACAGAAAGATCATTTTAATTACGGGAAGTGCGATTAAACGCAACAAAGCGGGAACGGACGATCCGGATTAACCGCGCCGCCCACGTATGCTTTCATTTAATTGAAACAGCCGCGACCGCCGATTTTCATTCACCTCCCGGCAGATTTAAACCTCCCGCGCGAAATTCCGGATTTCCGGCGGTTCCCTTTTCCTTCTTTCTTTTTCTCGTTTTTGTTCCGTCTCGATTGGAATCGTCGGAGATGCGCTGCGAAATTTATTCTTGCACCATGCTCCTCGTAGAAATAGCTGCGTGATCTTGGAAGGATCTACCACTTCGATCACTAGACTGCTGATTCGACGCTTTCATGACGAAACTGAATAGCTGCAATTTGAAAAAATAGTAAGCTTTAAAAGAAGAGTATCAGTTGATTACTTCTGTCCCACTGAGATTATTAAATCAAACAATTTTTAATGCGGAAAATTTTGATCACTAGACTGCTGATTCGACGCTTTCATGACGAAACTGAGTAGCTGCAATTTGAAAAAATAGTAAGCTTTAAAAGAGGAGTATCAGTTCATTGCTTCTGTCCCACTGAGATTATTAAATCAAACAATTTTTAATGCGGAAAATTTTGATTTCGCATGCACAGCTCACTACGCAAACAGAAAGGAATTGAACTGCAACTTTTTCCTTCCTTTGCAAGCGGAGAACTGCATATTACGAACTTACTAGAACAATAGAATTTGAAATTCGTGTGACATTTTACTTCAGAAAAATTCGGGGCTTCTAGGATGATTCGGAGCAACAATTCCGAGAATCGATGGCGATCACCGAAACGACTTTCGCCGAGACACAGATTCGCAATCCATTACACCGCGTGTATCAGCGGGAATCGGACGATTGCGGTGACGCGGCGTGCGATCAAACGCAAAACGGATCCGGGGCTGTGAACAGGCGAATTAACCGGACCGTGTACGCGCGCGGTTTTTTCGTTAAAAGGAACATCCCCCCGGTGACAGCGCGACCCCGTGCTCTCGCTCCTTGCACTCTAATTAATCACTTCGCGTACAGCCGCATCACGCTCGATTGAAACTCCAAAGCGACAGGATTATCGTCGCAAAGCAACCCGGGAAATCTCGCATCGAGCTGCACCACACTACGCGTTCGCTGTACGGTCGTGTCATCGCGAAACAGAGAGGACGGAACCGTGCGAAAATAAAAGGGGCCAGAGAAGAAGATGTACAAACGACTTTTAATCAGTCCGCGGGACCGATTCGCTGGTAATTAACTCTGCATTATCGCAACGGGGCAACCCGGCTCAAAGTCGAAGAAACTTTGCATTCAAATTAAAAAGAAGCTGGGGCACGCGCGAAAATTTTCCCACGAAATACGCCTCCGAGTTTTAATAAGACAGATAACAAGAATTTCATTTAAAGAAACAGTGGTATTTAGAGCCCCTGTCGCAAAAAGGTCAAAAAGAAATTTCGTTTCGAACAAATTGTCCGCGGATGGATAGAACGCCTGATAAAAAGCGCAGTGAAAGCGAAGTTGCGGCACTCGCGTGTTCGATGGCTGTAAATAATTTCGCATTGATACACCGGGAGCGAGTTCGAGCGAGCAAAAAAATTACGGACAAGTTCCGAGCACCTTTGGGAATGTGTCTCGCGCGTTCGGAAGTTGAGAGCGCTCCGTGTGTTGTCGGGAAAAATTCGCGTGCGTTTCGAAAAGTTCCATTCACCATGGACGAAGCCGAGGAGTTGCAACGAGGCTGTTCCCGAGGAGACAACGAGCTCGGAGGAAGAGGAGGAGTCTCCTCGACCTTGTTAAATGGTCGCGAGCGGAAAGATTAACGCGCCACTTAATTTCGGGCAACTACATTTTCTTAACCGTGTAATCACGCGTTGCACGCGAGAGACAGAGAGAGGGAGAGAGAGTGAAGCGCGAACGCAGTATTATCCTGTAATTGCCTGCCATTACCGGGAATTTATGCGACCGCTTGTTGAGTTAGGCAAAGCCGCGTCGACCCCCGGGCCGTTTGCATATCCGACGACACCGGCCGATTGATAAGAATATAGTCACCCCTATAGTCAACCCCACGATCGTCTATAGTCATCGGCGTCCCGGGCCCGTCAACTTCGCCGACTAATAAACGAACTTTCGGTAGCCCGAATGTCCCGGGCTTAGCGAAACTTCCTCGAGCACCCCCGCCATCTTTTCTCCGCCGACTCCCGCCTTAAATATTAATGTCCACGCTCCCTCCCACCCCTGTTACTATTTTCTTCGGGACCGGTGCGAAACGGTTCTCATAATGAAGCCCGCGTGACACGAACTCGCCCAAGTGGTGCTCGAAACAACGCTCAACCACTTGCGCCATAACATCGAGCATGACTCGTCGTCACGATTTCCAAGAAAATCCTCTGAATGCGCATACCATCAATTTCCCTCGAACCTACCGACCCTTAAAAGTCTCTGGCCGTCTTACAAAAATTATAAGATTGAATTTATTTAGGCTTTGGTCTCTATTAAAATATCTTCACGATTTCGACAACTCTAAAATAAAAAAACCCGGAACCGCTCATTTAACGAGTGCTGGTAGATTCAGTATCAAACTGAATTATACAGAGCGAGGTTCATTTTATGTTGCTTCGTGAAAGGAGAAAATGATTAAGTTAGAGATACTGGGAGCAGTAGATGAGTCCGTCCATAAGAACATGATTGAATGAAGTAGAGTGCGAGGTAATACGTGCAATTATCGCAAAGCCGTGTTCCTCTTCAAGCCTGAAAGAATAAATGATCTACGTAAGCATACTCCTGGTTCGTGTATAAGCTCGTAAGTATCGTAACATGTTCAACGAGAAGGATCGACATTAATATTTAACGGGTGTTTTCGCTCCGCCCCGAAAGCGAAAAAGCTAGAGTTCCGATAAATAATCGAGAAATTAACACGAAACGACACGGCGCGGCGGCTACCGATTGAAAGCAACAATCGATTGCGTAAGAAGAATTCCGTGAGAAGAAAATAAATCTCAATCGTCTCCCATTGTTCCTTTTTCTCCGTTCGACACTCCGATCTTCGGGAATTTCATCAAACCGTTTCCAAACGATTTAAACTACTCCCGAGGAGGAGAGAAATTCTACTAAATAATTGAAGTTCTGGATGCGGGGAAAATTAACTCGAAACACGCTCGAGCATCGATTCAATGTAAAAATCGGTTCCGACTGCGAAGAATAAATTTCGCTCAACCCGATTATTCCCCCCTTTTCTATCGACGTCCCGATCCCTGGAAAACTTCGTCAAACCGTTCTCGAACAGTTTAAGCAACTCCAACACGAGTATCGGAAATTTCGCGAAATAATCGAGATTGTGGAAGCGGAAAAAATTCAGTCGAAACGCTGCGACGTCGAGCGAAGGCGGAAAAATCGGTTCCGCGCGGAGCGAATAAATTTCCCCTCGCCTTCTCGATCCGTAATCATTTCTTCGCAGGTTTTCCGCGAATCCGAGGCGATTATTGAAAATTCTACGAAATAATTGAGCATGTAGGTGCGGCGAAAATTAACTGAAAACGCTGCAACATCCGGCTGAAGGCAATAATCGAGTACAGTGAATAAATTACTGTTCGATGTTCGCTTTTCCCTTCTCGGTGCTTTAATCTCTAAAAATTTCTTCGAACAGTTTAAGCTCTGATACGGGTATTGGAAATTCTAAATAATTGAGACGCGGGATAAAATTAACTGGAAATACTGTAGCATCGACTGAAAGCGATAATCGGTTCCGTATACAGAGAATAAATTTCGCTTCGACACTTTAATCCCTAAAAATTGCCTCGAACCGTTTAAGCAGATTAAGCACTGACATTGTCGAAGACAAAAATCGGTTCCGTACGCGGAGAATCCATTTTCCTTTTCTCTCGACATTCCATAATAATTTTCCGAAGCGAGTATCGGAAATTCTACGAAATAATTGAGGATGGGCCAGAAACGAACTCGAAACGCTGCGACGCATCGACTGAACGCGAAAATCGGTACGGAGAATAAATTTCGAGTCGATTGTTCGCTTTTCCCCTCGACTCTTCGATCTCCGGGAATTTTTCCGAACGGTTTAACACGTTGACTGCCATGTCACCCATATGTGTTTTAAAATGAGTTTTTACGTTAATATATTATCGTTAATACAGTCATCGTAGCAAATTTAATTAGGGCCCGTAAAATGCAAGAAAGTTGAAGGACTACTCAATGTCATGCATTTAATTTTTTTCCATTTTTATTTCATTAAATCACTTACTTTGATTTCATGGAATTTTTGAGGTTTCTATAATAGTTTGGCAGTGAACGTGTTAAGCAATTCCTATTGCAAAATCATTATAGTGATTCGCAACAAATAGAGAAAGCGAGAGTGGGAACTGTTTGGATCTCGGAAACGCATGGTTTTCGCCTAAAGGAATAGGCGATATGTTATCCTGTAAATTTCAATATCTTCGACCGTCTAATTTGACAATTTAGATAGCCTATTTTTCGCGGTAACAAACGCGCAAGGGTGCCCGTCGGCGAATCGATCGGTCGACCGTCGGACACTGTCGATACTCGTTAGCCCGATTTTTTTTTTTTGTATTTTTTCCCCATCAGGCCTTTCGGCGATGCAAAAACGAGAAGGTGGCCAATTATTTTTTGATAATCTCGTTTCACGAGCTGTTGCCGTTGATCTTCCGGCGAGCGAACAACTGTGCACATTGTGCGCGCGTTTTGCTCGGCTGTTACCGTGAATAAAAAACGGTCGCGCGCGTAGTTTCACGCGTTGATTACTTCAGCTAATACGATATTAGTACACGGAACACGCTCTGCCGCGTTAATGACCCTGAGAGGTACAAATTGCCGCGGAGTTCTCTCCTCATTTATAATCGAGCGAAACGGGGGCCCGCGCGTGCTGTTTACGCCTCCGGCGTACTATAATTCCTGCTCGCGTCATCCTTAAGTCTCTGCCCTCCGTCTCCATTATGCCGGAGCCGGCCGCCGGACTCCATTGTTGTCTCGTGCATTCAAAACGACGTCGCGGCGAACAGGGAAAATCACCGAAATCCTGGTCGAATGTCGAAGCTGCGCTGCTGCGAATAATTATGCAAACTAAATATATTTTCCCATTTCGGAGAGATCGAGAAGATGGCGGGCATCCAAGATCAATCGCGTGAAAACCGAGCGATCTATCGACGGCAAGGATCGCACGGGAGTCGACGGTAACAAAAGACGAATCAAGTTTGATATTTTTTCTTTTTTCCCCCCTCTCCCATTCGTTGTTCGCTGCACAATTACTCGGGGGTGGGGGGTTTGGGACGAAGGGGTCGGAAAAGAGCAGACGTAACTCTGCAGTAAATATTTGCCCGTGAATGAAACCCGCGTCTTTATTCACCGTTTTCCTTGTTGCCTTTGTCTTCGTCCGGGCTAGTTTGCTCAAGTTCCTCCGAGCGAAATCGTTGTGTCCAACGAAAGAAACGAATTACTTTCGAGGATGGTTCATTATTTCGATTATACGGAGGCTAATTTATAAAAGGGAGCTGCCGACGCCGACGCCGACGCCGACGCCGACGCCGCGTTCCGAGGAAACAGAGAGAACCCCGACGGACATTTTTCAACGAGAAAACCCGCCCCCCGCGCCCCGGAGTCCTCGAACAAATCCGAGCCAAGTAATTGCTCCGGCCCGTGTCCTCGACAGCAGGGAAAATACTTTTGACACCGCGGCCGATCGAACCCGTCAAACGCGCCGACCGTTAACTTCGCTGCGAATCGATTAATTAAATTAATTCGTCCGAGCCTAGACTGTTTCGAGATCCCCGGGAACTCGGACGAGATTCGGTGTTAATTAATGCGGACAAAAATTGCTAGATGGAATTCCGAAGACGGGAAAATTCTTTACCGAACCTAAGTATGGTTGCAAACGTGTCGCGTCGGCGTACAATGCCGCTCGAAAACATTTTATCACCTCAAACATTTTATCCGGCGAACAATGAACTTCGCTTTTGTCTCGGGGGAAAAAACACAAGCTGCGATGCTGCAGCTTTTATACGTACCGTTACAATTATTAACGAAAGGGGAACCGACACGCGAGCAAAAACAAAAAAACCGAGAGGGTCACCCCAATTCTCGATAACAATGAGACAATGTCGTCGTGCAAATTACCAACATCGAAACGAGTTAACCGGTTTGCAACTTATCCGACTGGAAAAAACGCAACAAAATGTACAATTTGTATCGAGGATTTTATCGGCAGATACTGGCCGTCCAGAAAAAATGAATTTCGGAGGTGAAACGAGCCACGGTGTCGCGTAAATATGACCAACGAGGTATTCAGCGTGTTAACGAGTGGTCCGTAGGAATGCGAACGAATAGAATTACACGGCGGTTATGGTCGAAAATTTGCTTGCAGTTTCGAAATTCAACGGACCACACCGTGTTGTACCGGGTACACACACCTCCGGTGGAGAAATCGTCTACGATAATTGCTACGGGCTGGAACGCGTTGCAATGGCGGCGATGGCGGCGGCTGGGGACGCTTCACACGCATTTGTTTTTTGCTATTTACACGGGCTGAATGAAAATCACTGGCACGGAAGTGGTTGTGCCTCGAGTACAATCGACGATCTACCGGCTGCTGCCGATGAGACACTCGAGTTACCACTTGCCTTGTTAAAGCTATTTTAACCGATGCAAAACACGCCACTATTTACGTCCTTATTTCTCGGGGAGCTGCACAGAGTGCTGGCCGCTGCGCCGCGCCGACTCGTTACGTAAACAACAAAGGATACCTGTGCGAATCAGAGTTTACCTGTGCGAAACAGGGTCCCCGTAAACTCCTCTAACCAGAAAACTTGCGAGTCGCGAAATAAAAATCGTCATCATAATTCCAAGTCATCGCACTCCTCTGTTCGAGCACACAGAGTCGTCGGTCGCAAGAAAGCGTATTGTTCTCTTAGAGCGGAGAATTTGCCTTTTTGTCGTCCGAAGTGGACGAGAGAAATTTCTTTTTTTATGCCGGTCGGAGAAATTTAATATCGCGGTCGCCCGGCTAATCCGGAGCAGCTTAAAGGGTGCGAAAAAAAAAAGAAAACAAGGAAAATAAACCGTGGGAACGCGAGGAGATCTTTGCCCGCGGATTTACGGTGCTGGCCGAGCGAATAGCGAACGGGGAATTTGCGTTGAAAACGCGGCTGCGGTTGTGCGGCTGTGCGGCAGACACCGCAACCGTGGTCGGGGTCTCCGAAAACCTCTGGATTCTTTTTCACGCGATCCCCTCTCGTCGGGGAAAGAATAGAACAGAAACAGAGGGGTGGTCTCTACGGTTGACCTGCTTACGCGGCTAAACGCCGTTCTCCCCCGTCGAAACAGCAAGCAAATTCTATGTGATCATCATCATCGACCCGTAAATCAGCTTCTCCCACGGATTTATGCACTCCGCTTTTAAATATCGCAATCGTAAATTACGTGTACTTCTGTGTGTTCCTCGTGTGTGTGTTCGTGTTTCCACCGTCGATCGATCGCTGCCGTTAAATTATTGCAGGCCCGGCGCGGCGCGCGCGACGATCATTGTTATTGTTACTCGATCACGCTGCTCCTAATTGCTGGCTAACGATGCTACTTCTCGAACGCGTCGTTCGAGCGCTCTGCACGATTCCCGTGTCCCGACGAACACAGTGCAAAATTGCGCGAGTTAATGGCAACGATGCACCTGCAAATAAATTGTATAAAACGTCTCCACGTCGAAACGATTGTTATTCGAACGATTTCCAGATGTTGCGGACCGGGAGTCAAGGGTTAGAGTGATCGAGAGCTCGGTTTAGGGCTCGAAGGGCCGGCCGAGGCTTCGATAACGTTTCGGTGTAGGGATCGAGGGCTTCGCTCGCATTTTCCGCCGCTGCGGTGCGAAATTGAGCGACTTAACCCTTAGCACTCGAAGCTATTCTAACTCTAAAACGAAACGTTTCTTCTGACCCAGAATATTGTCTTTCTATATATTTTTTTCATGTCGTACAAACGAAAATGGTGCGATTTACTCGTGCAATACCGGAACGTTTAGTAATTTATTAAATAGAAACAAATTTAATATTGTAAAAAATATTTTCAATAATGATACAGCAATTTTTAGTGGTGCCTTACAGTCACCATTCGAGTGCTAAGGGTTAATAGCAACGATGGACCTGCAAATAAATTGTATAAAATGTCTCCACATCTAAATGATTGTTATTCGAAAGATTTCCAGATGTTGCGGACCGGGAGTCAAGGGTTAGAGTGATCGAGAGCGCTGTTTAGGGCTCGAAGGGCCGGCCGAGGCTTCGATAACGTTTCGGTGTAGGGATCGAGGGCTTCGCTCGCATTTTCCGCGGGCTTTGAGCACGAGGACCCGATTCCAGCCCGGCGGCGAGGCGCGTGTCGGAAAATTGTGACCTTTCGGCCTCCCGATGATTTTCCTATGCGGGACTATCTACCAATGCGCGACCGTTCCCGAATAATAGAACGAAAATGAGAATTCGTGGCGTATTACCAGGGCATCGATCAAACGCGGACGGATTTCATCGGTGAGCGCCGGGGCCAGAGGCGTGTGCACGCGCGCGGGCGGAGGCTGGATGACAAAAAAAAAATAGGAGACAGATACAGAGAGAAACGAACGGCGAGAACGAACGAGAAAAAGCGAGAGAGGAACCGGCCGATTTTTAAAGAATCGCGCGCCAGCCAGCGGACGATATTTACGCGTCTCCGACGACTGCTCCTACAACGATCGGTTATTTATAAAGCCATTCACGATAATCAATAACCTGTGCCGTTCTCCGTTGCGCGGCGAAAATTCACCAACACCTCCGAACACTTGCAAAACCGTCCCTCGAACGGTTCAACCGGGGAATATTTCATCGACTAGCCTGTGTGCTAGGTCCGAAAGAGAGAGCAAGACAGAGAGAGAGAGAATGGGAAATGTAAACCGCGCGTGAACTCGCTCGACGATTCGCGAAGCGTGTCCGCCCGCCGGAGGAACGATAAGTTCCGCGTCGTAGATCGCCAGATACCTGTTCAACCCCTTTTCACCCGGTTAACCCCTTCTCCAATCGGTTTAGGGGTGCAAAGAGGGCGTCGCGGGACGAAAACGGTTAATTATTAGCCGGCCGGATTACGCCGAATAATAAACAAGATCCGCGTTAAACCGAGACCGAGCTATGAATGCCGGAGAAACAGAAAGGGCACAAGGGACACGGGAGGGGGAGGAGAGGTAATAAACACACCCCCTCCACTGTCACACACAAAAGTTTCGCCGGATCACGCCGACTAATAAACAAGAACCGCGTTAAACCGAAACTAGGCTATCAATGCCGGCACAGGGGGGTGATAAGAGGTGATAAAAGGCGAGGGGTGCGAGACACCCCCCCCCCCCCCCCCCCTGAGTGTTACAGAGAAAAGTTTCGCCGAAGACGAGTTATATACTTCGTAAAACCGGCTGAAATGGATTGTAAAGAAGTTTCGATGGCTTAGAAATTTATTCTTTCGTCGTACAGGGGTAGCTCTCGGGCGCACCCCCTCTCATTCGTAATGCGAACGATATGGTGATAGTAATTGGAGCAACGATAGTGATTTTATGTGCTGTTTCCATGGGAACGGGGATCCCAAGCTGTTCTTAGCGATTGTTGGGGTAGTTTGCGGTTTTTGCGGGTGCAACACTGCGTTCGGCGCGCTAATTGTACCGTCCAATTAACACCGCTGCACTATTAATACGTTTCGCGATGATTGCGCGCTTCATTGAAAAGCAACTCGATCATTTCCCTTTCAACGGACAAGTTTTATTAGATCGTTTTGCTCGTTAGGCTGCCTCTGAGACCGACGATCGAGATTGCTGTTGAAGAATAATCGATCAGCGGTCCTGTCTCGAGTTAATTGAATCGGATAACTAACCTTTCGTAAAAATGACGTTCGGAATATTTCAGAACGGCAAATAGCGCGGCAATAAACCGGGGAAAACAATTAGCGAAGGTCCTAAAATTGTTCAACCTTTCTGTCGTGTTTTTCCGAAAAGGAAAAACGGGAAAAATTTATCGATACATAAAGAATCGAGTTGGATAAAGTTTATTCGAGAGCTCCCATTGTGCCTGGAACAACGGTCTCGAATTTCTGGGATCGAGCGGACAAAGGGATCTCTGAATGTCAACTAAACCCTTGACCGTTATTAAAAACATTTCACCGAGAAAAATACGAGAACTGACCGAAGATACAATCTATCGAACAGGGCAAGATTTATCGCGGGAAGTTTACGATCTTTCGGCAGAAAACATTCACAAAAATCACAATACCTCTCGTCAACGGGGGATGGACTATTCGCTGAATGTCGGTAGGCTTTCTGCGATAAATCTGCTGAAGATCGCAGTTTCAAAAAATCGTTTACTGTCCAACGATTGTAACAATCTCAACTAGCTGTCTGTGCTGTCACAATAATTTTATAAAAACCACTTTCTAAACGCAACATTCCGAACTTGGAGCACACTCAAACGTCCCTCGATCGGTGACAAATTCGATTCGACGATTCTCCGGACAATTGAGATCACACGCGTAAATAAAGGCGGAATCATCTCGCGGCGGCACGCACAAGTCGCATAATCAAGCGAACAACACTTCGCGCTCGTCGGTCGCGACGGTGAATTTGTACCGGTGCGGAAGAAAGAAGCACGGCTCACCCCCGAACAATAAGATTCCCGCGGCTTTCGCAGCCAGGCGTCACACCGCTCGCGCGTTACCTGAGAATACTCGGCGTGTCGCAATCCCCTTCCGGTGAAACACGCCGGGAGATGAAACCGAGGCGACGCGAGGCAGGCGCACGACCGGAAGTCTCCCGAGCCACTATCAACGCCGATATAATAGTTATTTCACCGATACCCTGGGCCGCGCTTTCTTGCCGCCCGGGTGGGGGATGAAAATACCACGGGGGAGGGGACAGGTGAACCACTCTGGATCGCACGGCAAGGTGAGAACGTAATTGATCGTATACCCCTCCACCCCCCCTCAGGGGTGAATTTTCTACCGCGAAAAAAGATTCCGGCGACTTCTCCTTGAAATGCAATTTTAAATAGCGACAAAAAATCGCAGCTCAGTTTTCGAGCTGAAACCTACCACCGCCAGTCAAAATTACCGTTTCCAGATTTTTGATTCTACAATTACCGTAAATCATAAAGATGATTTGCACGGCACCAAAACCAAATAGATTCGATCTCGTCATTTTCAGAAGACAAGTTACTTTCAAGGCCTGGTAGGTTCAGCGTTAAGTTGGAAATAAAATCATTAACACTAGAACTACCGAGCAATAAATGCGACTGACGTATATTGCTTTGTAACAGTGACAAGACTGTGCCCATTCAGACTTCATACCACTTTTATTGTAATATGTGCTTGAATGAAGAGGTTCGTTAAACAATTTCCGATGAAAACATTTTTACAATTTCAGTAATTGTAAAAGAAAAAATTAGGAACAAGTCATTTTGACTCGTCCGGTAGTTCTAGTGTTAAAAAAATATTAAATCTGTCGTTTCGACGGATTTCGTTGAATAATGTTTATGGGGGCAGACCTGATCGGAAGTGCGACACTCGTGGGCCGAGCAAACCGAGTCTCGACTACTGGAAGGCGTGCGGCCTCGGCTAAAAAGGGTTAACAACGCACGATTAACGGAGACACGGAATTTCGTTCCGGGTTTCCGCGATTCCGTGCGACGTCGCGAAACTGAACTTTGTTTCGGAAAGCCGTCCGACCGAAAAGTATCCCTCTCTCAACCCCCGTGTGGTTGGTTTCTGTGCCATTAATCCGGTCGCGGCGCCGGTGCGGACGAAGGCGCGGGCGCGGGCTGCATAAAGGCGCGTGCAACAGCGAGCGAGTGCGCCGGCCGACCTGCAAGAATAGCTACAGGAATCCTCCTAACGAGACAAGACGGGACGAGCATTATTTCCTGTCAGCGAAAAATATTCCAGCCCGTAACAATGAAATATCGTATTCTGTGCCGTGCCCGAGATACTCGTGCAAGCCCCGGCATGTATCGCTGTTCCGTAACGAAGCGGAAAAGAAAAACAGCAAGATGTTGTTTTCTAGACATTTGTTGTTCCTCTCTCTCTCTTTCATCCACCGGAACTTGGCCTTACCGTGAACAGGCTGGGCGGCTTTAATTGCCAATTGATAGTTTTCGTTTTTTTTTTTCCGAATCGAAACCGAGCGATCCAGCCCGCTGCCTCTCGCTTTCCTCCGGAGTGGTGCTCGAACTGCGGAAAAGATCAAGGACGGGACGAAACACTCGAGAGATAGTTTCGCGGCAACAGTGACGACCACCGCTCTCCTCGTCTCTCTAGAATTCTCTCCTGTCCGCGTCATTTCGCCTGGGAACACGCGCTCCGCTCGAACGGGCGCGTTTTATTTAGAATGTTTAACACACACACACACACACAGACCGGCTGCTGCTTTGACGCCGCCGGTCTCCCGGCGACGGAATTGTCCGCTCGGACTTGGAAATGAAGTTTCGCGCTGGCCGATCCGACCGTGCGAAATTCCCTTACGGTCCGCGATATAAGGGAGGATTAGAAACACGTCGGAGAGAGGAAACGAACGCGAAAATTCATTTCGCCAGGAGACTTTTCTTTTACCGGACGGGGGGATGCAGCCGTTGGCGCGACGATACGGGGTTCGATTAAAACGAATGTAATTATCCACGTACCGAAACCCCGTGCGAACGAACCCTCTCTGCCCCGTCTTACGCGAAACCATATTTGCGAAAAGGGAGCGTGTAACTTGTCTAGAGAAAATTACACCAACTTAATGAGTGAACTGAGCGCGGTCCTTCGTGCAAAATGAAATTTGTTAAAGCGATCTTCCCGAGTTTGCAATTTTTCCTCAATGCCCGCGGTAATTTATGCGAGATGGAAATTGAAGTTTAATGAGAACGTACTGAAGCGAAATTTTTAAACCAACAGCCTACCTTGAATTTGCGTCAAGATTCCAGAAGTTTGTTCTTACGCTTACGCATAATGGAGGGTGAGTTTCAAAGTACACTAAACGGGATCCTCGCGCAAGAATTCTACAAAAAGCTTGCATCCCGAGGGTGGCAAAATTCAAAAATCCTCGGGCACGCGTTGCATCTGCGCACTACCGAGCACTTTCCCTTCTCCCGATGCACGCGTGCCGAACGGATCCTCGATTTTCTGGCGAAAACCTCGGAGGAAGAACGGAAAATCAGAATTCACCCATTCGCCTTACAGTTGGCGCCCTACAGGTCGGGGATCTTCAGCTGTCTCAGTACCAGAAGAGTTCAACGAGAGGAGAACGGACCGGCCGTGTGAAAGTTTCAACTCCGGCGAATAAACCGGTCCGGATCCGTGCGATCTTTACGATCGGTGTTAAAGAGAAAGGGCGGAAAGTTCGATTGCTCGGAGAAAACGGCGACTCCGCTTTCGGTTTTACGTCCCGCGAGAATCTATTAACCGTTTACGCGAGGAGACGAGCACGGGACGCGCTCGCGCGATCCGAGGAAACCTTTCGGCGACCCACTAAAAACTTGCCCGTATCATCCCCCCGTGAAACCGGGGAAAACCGTAATTCGAGAAAAACGGTCTCGCGAGAATGCGACCGTAGGGAGACTCGAAATACGATTCCGCTGAATAGGCGGGAGGAAGAAGAAAAAAGAAAGAGAGAAAAAGGGGGTGAGAGAGAGCACATATTTGAAACGTGGCCGCGCGTGGCCTGGCGTTAATTAACGCGAGCCAAGCGGTGCGGAGCGGTGCGGAGCGGTGCGGAGCGGAGCGCCGGTTTGAGAAGCCGGCTGCAACCACGCGCGGCACCGCGACGCTCAAACAAACCGGGCCCTCTAAGCCTTTAAGCGAGGAGAAAATCGACGCAGCCCCTGAGCTAGGCAAAGGAGAGCCTCGCCGCGCGGCACCATTATCAAAAGCGTCCCTCTCCGAATCCGCTGGATATCCGGCCGCCTCGCGATATCTTCACGCCTTTGATCTGCGACGCGCGACGACCGACAAACGGAGGGTTCTCTCGCGGATTGCCGGAGCGGAGGCCGCGTTTTAATCGTTTCACACCGGGACGTACACAAATCGCCCCTAACGAAGGGAGAGGGTGGCGAAAGACCGTCGTCGTGTGTCCCACACCGTGAAACCTCGAGAGCACAAGCACCAACAGCACGCGCACCGGCACACGCTGCTTCGTGGTTGACTCTCGGCGACGCTTCGAGCGCGATCCATCGCGATCGAACGGCTCTATGGGAAAGGAGGACACCGGGGACACGTCCCACGGTAATAGCTTCCTCCCCCCGAGTCCCGGTTTTCTTTCCTCTCCGGCGTCGCCTTTTTATAATTAATCGATAACCGGTCGATCGCGGCGCGATCCAGTTTCAATCTAGAGGTCCTCGACGGAGTCGGTCCCGGAGTCTTCGTTGAGGATCGAAGGACCCGACGAGAGAAGTCTTGTCTCATGGTCGTTGCGAGGGCACTGATTAATATACGGGGCCAGAGTTCGTCGACGGTGACGACGATGGCGAACGTCGTCGTCGTCGTCGTCGTGCGTCAGGTGTCGCGTGACAATCACAGTGATCGCGTGTTTCGTTCGGAGGGACACGGCAGAAGAAGAGGGTACACGCGAAGAGCCTGGAGATTCATCTCGGGCCCGCCGGAAGACGCGTTCGCTTCGAAGAACGGGAAATGCACGCGGCGTGTTCGCGCGGACCGGACCGGCACGATTCGTAGAAGCGAAAATCGGCGCGACGATTATTGCGGGGAATGATAGTGAATCTCGCGTACCTGAGATCGTTGGATCGGTGGTGCAGGGCGCGGCGGCATGGTCCCGTCGCAACACAGCGCCGTTCGACGAGCACTGAGCAGCTATTCTGCGCCAACGGGGTTGCGTCGACGTCGAAAAGACGTGAACGGTCGCCCCGCACCCCTCGACACCCCCGTCTCACCCCCCAGTAGAGTCGAGACTCGCCACGCCGCGCCGTCCCACCACCCCCCACGGTATACTACCGACGCCACTCTTCAGGGTACTCTCACACGTATCTCACCAGGCGGCCGTCCTTCTTCCGCTAGCGCTGCATCCCTCTCACACCCCTCTCTCTCTCCCTCTGAAATTCTCGGTCTCTCTCTCTCTTTCTCTCTCTCGTTCCCACCCGCTGTCTCCGGCGCTGTTACCGTCCTCGAGGCTGCCACCCCTGTGGCACATGCGCGAATCCCCCCTGTCCAACAAAACTCTCCTCGTAGAGGTGCCAGAATTGGGAAAAACGGGCCGAGGGAAAAGGAGAAAGAGACCACCAGAGGGGGCACTGGAACGGGCACGATGTGTTTTCGAGAAAACGTATGTTCACCCACCCTCCCATCACCCCTTTTCGACCCATCTACCCTACGCCTTCATCGTCCCCCTCTTTCCCTCGTTCCCCACTTTCTCACGGTTGCTTGTTTTGTTTTCTTCGCTCGTATTTACTGTCTAGCGATCGTTTAGGAAATGGTACGCCGCCGCGATATCGATGACCTTGAAGCCTGATGGAAATGTCAACGGCCGGGAGAACCTCCCTCGGTTTTGATTCGAACCTCCGACGCCCCGTACACCCCGAAACTTATGCAACTGCTGTGCTATGATCTTTATGAACATGTCGAAACTCTTGATTATTTTATAAAAATTCGAATTGCTCGTCGAGCACGCGTGCCGTTGAACGATGCGTCTGACCAAGACCTACCTATTCTACTTATTGCGAGTGCACGAGAACCTGGCGAATTTTCAAGACCGTTCTTCTCGAAAATGAAGTGTTACCTGAACAAATTTTACTCAAAATTGCCGACGTATTTCTTTCTTCTATCACGTCAAAAACAGCTATAGTATTTCGCAGTTTCGCACCACGCACCTAACCCTTCCGCGAGCACACCAAAGTATACAAACAAGCTTAAAGCTTTAAGCCTCTGCGAACCAGGTGGGGTTCAATTAACCCCAGCGGTTTTATAACTGCTATTTTGAGATACGCGAACACTATGCTTGCGGTATAGTGGTATGCTTGTGGTTTTCGGTATGGTGGTCGTCGGTGACCGACATATACGGGACGTTTATCACCCAGGCCTTGGCGACATACACTGAGGAATCAGTGTAACTCTAAAATTAACGCGATTCTCGGCTTCAGGCCGGATCCCACGGTTACATTCTCGGCCCGCGTTTCACCTGCGGGCCCTAAATAGCCGATTAGAGTTCTACCTCGGTGAGCACGGCTCGCGAGCGTAATTCCGCCGTAGCCAAAACCGATTCCGCGGGTTCCCGTCGAAAGGTCCGACGCGGCCGCAGAAATCGAATAAAAGTTTTACGTTCGCTGGTGAACACAGAGAATTTGGCTGACCGAATTGATCGGAGTTACACCATGCGACCGGTGTAAAATTCCCATCGGAGGAACTTTTACGGCTGGCGTGGACCCGTTCGGGCTGCAAAAGGGTGGTAAAAAATGGATTCGCGCGAACGACGGAGCGGGACGCCGCTGCTCTGATTTCTATTGTGGCCTGTATTAATCAATCGTCCCTTCCAGGCCGTCGGGGAATTGTTACGGCCGTGTCGCTTAGCCACCCCCCGTCGCTCTAACATCCCCTGCCATAAATCCTCCGCGAC